>CM038621.1:29733267-30180449 GCA_021554675.1 Leuciscus idus
CAGCGCAGTCGGTGGAGAGCAACCTGCGCTCGACTGCCAAAAATCCGACACGTGCGCCTTGCGCTCGCGAGAGATTTTTGACATACGTCGGCATGAACATCAGAGCCAGGCGGACCGCACTCGGACACATTTCTAACCGGCATGCATCTCGCGCTGATCACCGGGTGATCGGTTCTGCGCAGATTTTGCTCATCTCAAACAAGCCTGTTCTCCTATCTCCGGCCACGGTGGTTAAAAATGGTACGGTCCACAATAGGGCTGTCTGAAATCGCTTTACATTAAAATGTTCCTACAGTGAAAATGGGAGTTGACTTGTATTGTAACTGTAATTATATTTTTTCACATATCAGAAACTGAACCCCCCCCCCCCCACCCCCCCCCCCCCCCCCCCCCCCCCCAAAACTGATATTTCTGTCCCATTGTCCCAATGGGACAGTCAGTAGCAATACCTTGTAATTAATACGGAGCTTTATAGGTAACCAATGCAGTGATGATAAAATCTGTGTTATATGATCATATTTTCTTGATCTCGTAAGAACTCTAGCGGCGGCATTTTGGACTAACTGTAGCTTGTTTATTGAGGATGCAGGACAACCAGCTAATAAAGCATTACAGTAATCCAGTCTCGAGGTCATGAATGCATGCACTAACTTTTCTGCATCAGAAACTGATAGCATATTACGTAGCTGGAAAAAGGCTGTTTTTGTAACATATAAAATATGATTTTCAAAAGACAGGTTGCAATCGAGTATAACACCCAGGTCTTTTACTGTAGAGGATAAAGTAACAGGACATCCTATGATGTTAAAGTTGTATTGTGCGAGGTTTTGTGGGCGGTTTTTTGAACCGATAAGTATTACCTCTGTCTTGTCTGGATTTAATAAAAGAAAATTACGCGTCATCCAATCTTTTATATCTTTAACACACTCTGCCAATTTGGAAAATTTTGCGTTTTCATCCGGCCGTGATGAAATATATATTTGAGTGTCATCAGCATAACAATGGAAACTAATTCCATGTTTCCTTATAATATTTCCAAGTGGCATCATATATATTGAGAATAACAGAGGGCCTAACACAGATCCCTGCGGCACTCCATAGTTTACTGGAGTTATGATCGATTTTTCTCCATTTAAATAGACAAAATGGTAGCGGTCAGATAGGTATGATTTGAACCAGCTTAATGCTTGTCCTTGAACACCAGTATAATTTTGTAGTCGATCTAAGAGTAATGTGTGATCTATATAGTATCGAACGCAGCACTAAGATCAAGTAAAACTAGTATTGAGATACAGCCTTGGTCAGAAGCTAAAAGTAAATCATTTGTGATTTTAACGAGCGCAGTTTCAGTGCTATGATGCGGCCTGAATCCAGACTGAAACTTTTCATAGATATCATTTTGTTGCAAGAAAGAGCCCAGTTGAGCGGACACCACTTTTTCTAATATTTTAGACATAAATGGAAGATTTGAAATGGGTCTATAATTTGCTAGATTATTATGATGTAATTGTGGTTTCTTAATGAGAGGTTTTATAACTGCCAGTTTAAATGTTCTTGGAACATGATCTAAAGATAAAGATGAGTTAATAATATTGAGGAGAGGCTCTTCCACTACAGGTAACACTTCTTTCAGTAGTTTAGTTGGTATAGGATCTAATAAACATGTTGTTGTTTTAGATGAAGTGATAAGTTTATTTAACTCTTTTTGTTCTATAGTTGTAAAGCACTGTAATTGTTCTTGCGGGGTGATAATTGAAGCTGAATTATAAGGCGCAATTGAAGATTGAACGTTTACAATTGTGGTTCTGATGCTTTCTATTTTCTCAGTGAAGAAGTTCATGAAATCATTACTACTGAACTGTAACGGGATATTTTGTTCGGGTGACGTCTGTTTATTTGTTAGTCTAGCCACGGTGTTAAATAAAAACCTTGGATTGTTTTTTGGTTGTTTTCTATTAGTTTGCGGAGGTGCTCAGCCCTGGCAGCTTTTAGGGCCTTTTTATAACGTGACATACTGTCTTTCCACGCGATTCTAAAGACCTCTAAATTAGTTTGTTTCCATTATTAATGGGAATATACTTCAGAAATATTATACCCTTTATACTCTCATAGAATTTCTATGCCAACGTGTTTTGGAGAACAACATATATATATATCATAATGTGATCCACGTGATGTTATTTTCACAGTCATCTTTGATCATATTTACCAAGGGTGTCAATCATTCTGACCATGACTAAGTCATCAATTACTAAAATCTCATACAGATTTAACAAGCATTAAAGGCCACTTATTTGTCTGCATTAGATCAATGCTTTCAATTCTTTGTTCATTTAGAAAGACCTCCATTAAGAAGTATGTTAAGGATTTAAATCAATATATTTATAAAGTAGCTTGCTGAATTTTAGGGAAGTGTACTGAAAAAGTGCTCTTGAGCCCTCAGAGAAATGAGTAGTTTTTGTTCAGCCCTGCAGTCTTTTGTCTTACTGTGAATCTCTTGCACAGTAATAAACAGCTGTGTCTTCAGTCTTCAGGCTTTTCACCTCTAAATACAGCATGTTTTTGCTGGTGTCTTTGGTGATGGAGAACTGGCCCTGTAGAGACTGAGCAAAACTAGTGCCGGTGCCACCGTCAATGCGGCCGATCCACTCTAGTCCTCTCCCTGGTTTCTGACGGATCCAGTGCATCCAGTAGCTGCTCATTGAGAATCCAGAGACACCGCAGGACAGAGTGACTGATTCTCCTGGTCTTTTCACCACAGAATCTGAGGAGCTCAAAGACTGACCACTAACACCTGAAAAACAGAGGAAAAATCATGTTAGATGATTTAGAACAAAATAATAATATACTACAAATGGGAGTTTCTCACATGCAATAATCATCAGTAGTCCAAATAGTAGTATCTCCATTACAACAGAAAAAGCCAGTAAAACAGTTATAGGTTACACTGCAGCTGTTTTAGTCACTGAACACATGCACTGACTGAAAGTTCAGCTTATAACACAATCTTTCAGGAGTCGGGGAGACGTTGACCCTTCCCACAAAATAATTTGCATCTTTGGAGGTTTGCAGACTTACACTGTAGTTTAATGCAGTAATCTGCAAATTATCACAGGAGACAAGGGAAAAAATAAGTGAGAAAAGATATATTACTTTATCAGTGTACACCTTTGTTCTGTAATTTATTCATGGTTTGTTATTTGTTATTGAGTCAATGTTTCAGAGATACAACTAGAGCACCAGAGCATCTACAGTGGAAAGATGCATATTTGGAAATTCACCAGCACTGCCCAGTGACGGGCCATTTTTTTAGATGTCTAATTTCTAAACAAATTTCTAGTTTAGAATGAATTATTTTTTTTTATTTTATTTTTTTGTATATTGTTGTTGTTCCCTCTCCTTTCCGGATTAGTGTGTCAGTTTTGGGCATAAGTCAGTTTCAGTAACTGGTTTTGATTCCACATGTAGCCTATCTGCCTTGTAGGCTGGATTTGGAGTTTATTAGGATGTATTTAAAGACACCCTTTGGTGAAAATCAAGTTTTCAATGTTGTTTATATGTCTATGTGTTTTTAGATATATATATGCTCTAAGACAAACCATGTGCAAATTCATTTCAACACCATTGCTGAGTATTTTCTCCTTAAAACTGCAGTGAACAAAGACAGTCTCAAAAACGCGGTTTGAAATTGCTTTTTTTTTAAATAAGCTCCATCCTGACAGCACCCATGTATTAGTTGAATTAATGAAGTAATGTGGCAGAAAAAAGAATCCAGTCCATTATTAATATAAGGGAATGTATGCTAAATAGAACAGACATGCTTATAAAGATATACTGTGGGAAACATATGTCATTATGATTAAAAATAAGGAATCATTTTAATATTAACAGGTTTTTGTATTTAATACATTCAAAACACTTCAGACAGGCCTTATGTCACTTCACAGGCTCTTCCCTTTTTTCAGTGTTACTCAACCATGTCCACCTCATTTCTCATGAGTTTTTGAACAGCTGAATGTATTAGTGTTTCCACAGTGTCTCTTGCACAGTAATACACTGCAGTGTCTTCAGTCTTCAGCTGATTCATGTGCAGATAGAAATTAGAGCCGTCCTTTGTTGCTGTGAACCTGCCCTGGACTGACTGAGCTGAGCTCTTATAAGAATCTGAATGATAATAAATAATCCATTCCAGCCCTTTTCCAGGTGCCTGACGGATCCAGTGCATGTCAGTGCTACTAAGAGTGAATCCACTACATGCACAGGTCAGTTTGTGGGAACCACCTGGAGCCACAACTACTGACTGTTCAGACTGTGTGAGCACAACCTGAGAGTCAATGCCTGTGGATAAACAAAAAAATTACAAATAATTAGGATCATGTATTTATTTACAATAAGAAAAGAGTTTATTTTGTCCAGTGAATATACTTACCAGACACTGTGGCCAGCAACAGCAACAGATACAAAGTGAACATGATTTATATCAAGGCTGAACTAGTGATGAGTTCTCCAGTCAACAGTGCAGTTGTTTAAATATGAAACAGACATCAGATAATTTGCATAGAAACCCTGAATTAGAAAACAAGCAAAAACTAGATCTTGTGGCCATTGAGGTTAATTTCATGAACAATAGTGCCACATCTTGATATGGATATAAAAATGTCCTTCTGCAGCATGAATAAATGTGATTATTTTCAAAGCAGGAGCATGCAACCTCATCTGAGTTCTATTAAAAACAGATGTGATGTTAAAAGGTGAAAGGTGATATTGCGTGATTCACACTCATGTGCTTTGTTGTTAATACATATTATTTAAATTCTGTTGCTTTTATATGAAAAAGTACTGCCTTGACACCAACAGATCGAAAAACAGTTCAACATTAACATTTAAAACAGTGCACATGAATAAGTCTGATTGTCAACAGGTTTTCAGAAGCCCTTCTTACATTCTGTGAGAGCAAACATGAATATAAAACACAGTTTAGACACAATATCCATTACCATGTTATTTAATAAGTAAACTGATGCAGTAAAGTCACAAATGAGTAGATGAATAAAGTATGTTAATGAATACAGTGGGGCTTAAAATGGAGGACAAGTTTGCATAGGCTGCCCTCTAAAGGTTTCTATTTTCTGTAACCTTAATAACCTCTGTAACCATGTCTGCCTTTCAACATATTTGTATTCTTATTTAGTAGTTCAGAGACATAGTAGCTCATTATGAATTTTTACAAAAATGTTTATATATATTTTCCGAAAGCTTCTTTACTACTTGTTGCATGATTTCTGTCTGAAAACCTGTTCAAAAGATCAGCATTTAAAGATATTCAATAATATGAATGTAACATTTAACTTTCCAGTTTGTTAAAAAAAAAAATCACACATTGGAATGCCATAGAACTCAGCTGCATTTTAATTTGTGAATGTTTTTTTGTTTTGTTTTGTTTTGTTTTGTTTTGTTTTGTTTTGTTGTTGCATGAATTCGGGTATGCTTATAATGCTTGTTGTTCATTTAGAAAGACCTCCATGAAGAAGTAGTTACGGATTTAAATCAATATTTTAATAAAGTACAAATCAATAAAGTGGCTTGGTAAAAAAGTATCAAGTGCTCTTGAGCCCTCAGAGACATGAGTAGTTTTTGTGCAGCCCTGCAGTCTTTTGTCTTACTGTGAATCTCTTGCACAGTAATAAACAGCTGTGTCTTCAGTCTTCAGGCTTTTCACCTCTAAATACAGCATGTTTTTGCTGGTGTCTTTGGTGATGGAGAACTGGCCCTGTAGAGACTGAGCAAAACTAGTGCCAGTGCCACCGTCAATCCCCCCGATCCACTCCAGTCCTCTCCCTGGTTTCTGATGGATCCAGTGCATCCAGTAGCTGCTCATTGAGAATCCAGAGACACCGCAGGACAGAGTGACTGATTCTCCTGGTCTTTTCACCACAGAATCTGAGGAGGTCAAAGACTGACCACTAACACCTGAACAACAGAGAAAAATCATGTTAGATGATTTAGAACAGTGAAATAATAATCTACTACAAAAGGGAGTTTCTCACATGCAATAATCATCAGGAGTCCATATAGTAGCATCTCCATTACAACAGAAAAAGCCAGTAAAACAGTTATAGGTTACACTGAAGCTGTTTTAGTCACTGAACACATGCACTGACTGAAAGTTCAGCTTATGTTATCACTTATAACACACTTTCAGGAGTCGGGGAGACATTGACCCTTCCCACAAAATAATTTGCATCTTTTAATTTGCAATAACTTCTATTTGATAAATGATAAATATTTGAAATTGACCCAATATGTCCTGTTATATTAAACAGTACAGTTTTTAGCTCAGGGAGGATTTTTATTTATTGCGTTGATACCAGAGGCATTCGTTGGAAAGGAGACAGTGTCAGGAAGGCTCTGAAAGAATGATTCATAATTCTTTTTCTTTTCTTTTTTTCAGATTTTAATATTATGCATTTGGAATAATAAATGCATTTAACAGATTTTTTAAAAAATAATTTCTCTAATGTATCTTGATTAAGAAAAAGGAGACAAGGTAGACACGCATCCAACAATACCCGCAGATTATACAATTTAATGCATTACTCATCAGTACAACAGAAAGATACTCTCATTGCCACATTAGACGCTGAAAAAGCTTTTGATAGGGTCAACTGGAAATTTTTATTCACCACACTACAAAAATTTGGCTTTGGAGAGTCATTTATTAACTGGATCAAGATTTTATACACATCACCATCTGCCACAGTCACAACCAATGGACTAACATCACAAAGCTTCACACTGCACAGGGGGACGAGGCAGGGATGTCCACTCTCTCCATCTCTATTCACTATTTTTATTGAACCCTTAGCAGCAGCTATCCGCCAAAACCCAGCAATCAAAGGTATTGAAACACCACAACAAACACATAAAATCTCACTTTATGCAGATGATATTCTACTATTTATACAAGAACCTCTAGCATCTACTCAAGAAATAATTAAAACAATCCAGTCCTTCTCAAAAATGTCAGATTACGGAATAAACTGGAACAAATCTTCCATCCTCCCTTTACATAAAACCAAATGGGATGTGGCACCCCACCAATCACCTATACCTATATGTCATGATCACATCACCTACTTAGGCATTAAGATTTCCTCCAGACTGTCAGAGTTGGTAACACTCAACTTCACACCACTGCTAAAAAAAATAGAAGACGACTTGCTTCGATGGCTCAACCTTCCAATCTCCATAATCGGCAGGATAGCAGCAATAAAGATGACAATTTTACCAAAAATTAATTATCTATTCTCAATGATTCCAACCCACCCCACACTCACTTGGTTTAAATCACTAGACTCCATTATCACTCACTTCTACTGGAAAAATAAAACACCAAGGATAAAACTCACCACACTACAAAAAAAAAATAAAGTTCAAGGAGGACTAGAAGCACCAAATTTTCATTATTACTCAATGGCTAACCAACTGCAATACATATACAAATGGATCCACCCCACCCAATCCGATATTATATGGCTAGATATAGAACAATCACTATGCAAAGAATTAAATATAGCTGACATACCATTCCTCACCAAATCAATCAAACAATACACATGTTTTAATGCTGTAACTATAGCTTCCACTTTGACAGCTTGGTGGAAATTTCACCAAATCACAAATTCTATACTAGCTCCATCTAACCTCACCCCACTGTGGAACAACCGTGACTTCATAAGCAATAAAAAAATATTGAATTTTCGCACATGGGCTGAAAGGGGTATCACCCACATTAACCATATTTTCAAATCTAACATTAACAACATTTCCGCAATTGGCCCAGGAGTTTGGCATCGGGAGCAATGAATTTTTAAAATACCTACAACTCAAATCTTCTGTTCTGGCAAAAATAAACATCAGAGCCACACATTTAGAACTTCCACCGGCAATATCAGACTTGGTAAACATTTCCTCTCCAAAGAAACTTCTCTCTAACATATACAAAATCATTTCAAATCAACTTCAGACCATATATTTACCAACAATAAAATGGGAAAACGATCTCTCAATAGCTCCTGATGCCAACTTCTGGACCCAAATCTGTAAAAACATTTATCTCATGTCCAAAAATGCGAATCTTCAATTAATACAATACAAAACACTTCATAGAACACATTACTCGGGCAATAGATTAGCTAAAATGGGTTTCACATCAGAAGTTTGCACACATTGCAATCACAATTCTACAGATACATACATTCATGCAACCTGGCACTGCACTCCAATCAAACACTTTTGGGAAGAGGTCACACAGTCACTATCCACTATAATCGGCTGCCGCATCCCACTATCACCCTCTCTTTGCTTGCTGGGGGATCTCACAATAATTACTGATAAAACTATAAACTCTAAAATGCTCCTCATAGTTCTAACCATCGCCAAGAAAACTATCCTCATGAACTGGAAAACTCGTAACAACATACACATTAACCACTGGAAAAATCTTATTACAGACTTCATTACAATGGAATACACATCTCCACCTTATAATTACGCATCTGAAACCGACCTCTGCCATCCAAAACTTTCTGACCTCTTACAACTATGAATCCCTTCTCTCCTCTCAACTCCGACCCCTCCCACCTTTTAATCAACCCACGGATATTACTGCCTTTTTGTTATTTTTGTCATCATTGTCATTATTTTCATTACTGTTATTGTTATACAGGGCTGCCAACTCTCACGCATTGAGCGTGAGACTCACGCAATTGACACTTTTCACACGCTCTCACGCCACACATCCATTTTCTCACGCACAGAAAAATTGCGGAGCAAAGAGGTACTTTTAATATTAAACTAATTATCAGCTCTTAGATTCCGTCAATTTTATTACGAAATTCAGACAAAAAATACGTTTGGCGTTTGTAAATGTGACGTGACAGATCGCTGAGCGCCTCAGTTCAAGTGCACGTGAACCGATCAGCTGTTACTTTTTTATTTAAAGATGCAGTACAACTTACCGAAAGTATACATAATATCGACCAATTAGTGTTTTTCAACCACGGAAAGAGGTCAATATATAATAGCAGGAGAACAATTATGTCACATAACGTTACATTTACCTCAGGAAAGCCATTTAATGACCATAGCATGTTAATTGAATAGAAAAAATAGCTAGAGAGGAGATTTTGCTGAGCACTATATTACATATTTATTATATTTTTACTTATGTCATTAAATAATTGTTATTATAACAAAAACTGAATTATATTTAATTTCATTTGTTATTTTTAACCTTTAATAATACCAGCAGATTGGGCCCTCTATGTTTACAGCATTAGGTGAGATTATTTTTTTAAATAAAATTTAAAATAAACATGTATCCAAAGTAGTCAATATTGAATCAAAATCGGAATCAAATCACAAGAATGGAATTGAAATCTTGAAATTTTTGTCAAGCAATAATAAAAACTGTATCCTACCAGTCATTGTACAATGTAAACATTGTAACATGTTGTCACTAAACTTCATAAAATTCTATTTAGTTACCAAATGTTTTGACAATCAATTGTGATGCAATATTTGTATACCCCCCCCCCCCCCCCCCAACAAAAATCTCACTCCAAGCTAAACTCAAAAGTTGGCAGCCCTGTGATTATTATTATTTTTTTATTTAATTTTTTTATTATTGTTTTAATTGCTGTTATCGTTGCTCTTATCATTGTTATCACCATTGCCATCATCATCATCATCATCATCATCATCATTATTATTATTATTATTATTATTATTATTATTGCTGTTTTGGAATTACTAAACTGGTGTTCATTGTTATCACTACTGCTGTGGTTAAATCAATTGATTATTTCCAATTCCTCCCTAATCTTTTCATGTGTTTTTAATGCACCACAAAGTAGAATATAAAAAATTAATTAAATAAATAAGTGGATGTGTGTGTATATGTATGTATATATGTATATGTATATATATATGTATGTGTGTATATGTATATATATGCATTGAAAAACCTCATAAACCCTCAGGCAGGCAAGACAGGTGAGAAGTGGTTTCCATAGGACAGCATCTCTGTCCCAAGTTGAGACACTCTCACACTGTACCCCTTCTTTTAATGCACCTTAGACACTACACATAAAAAAAAAAAAAAAAAAATTAAAAAAAAGTATGTATGTATATATATATATGTATGTAGTATAGTAGAAAATAGGGACTGAAGAGATGTGGGAGGAGGGTTATATTATCTTATTATATTATCTTCTATTATTATCTTACTATCTAAAATTGATTTATCTATAGAGAGTGCTGACAATCGTAATTGTTACATAGGAGAAAAGATAGAAATTAAAATTAAAATTAAAATTGACTAATACAATGTTGGCAGTATGATGGTAGTGAGGAGTGGTGGTGGTGATGGTGATGAAGATGGTAATAAATAATAAATGGTTACTTTGCTTACGCATACACACACACAAATAATGGTTTTAATTATTTAAATAAAATCATTTCTTTATTATTAAAAAAGAAAAACAAAATTATTACACACACACACACACACACACACACACACACACACACACACACACACACACACACACACACACACACACACACACACACACACACACACACCTATACATTTACACACTTTTATTTCACTTCTGGAATTATGGAATTACTAGATTGTTCGTTACTGCACTATTTTGGTCTGTATGTCTGTCTGTTAAATAAAAAAAGAAAAAAAAAAAAGATAAAGAAAAAAAAAAAGAAAAAGGAGACAAACTTATTGCACCATTATTGCACCAGAAGTATTTTGAACAAAAACCCTTTCATCGTTTACAAAGGCCTATACCTTGCACAATAAAAAAAAAATAAAAAAAAAAATAAAAAGAATAATTAAAAAAATAAGGGATCATAATTTGTGATTTAAATTATATAATTATTATTTAGTTCTGCCCTGGTGAAGCTTATTCACATAACATATGTTTAAATAAAGTCCAAAAGACAAAATAATAATTGGATTTACTCAAAAATCACCCAGTTCAAAGGTTGACATTTTTATTCTTAATAACCAAAATGACAGAGTATTAAGAATCAACTTAAGCATACATTTAAAATACTGGTAATTCTCTGCCAGGACAGTAATTTTACTGTAATGTCCATTAACCCTTAAGCAATGTGTAATTCAAAATACAGGTAAAACACCTGTTAAAAATTATAATTATACTATATACTTCATAATTATACTGTACATTGTGCCCTATTTCTACAGACTTTTTTTTTTTTTTTTTTTTTTTACACAGTGTTTGTAAACTATTTAATGGGGTATTAATATAAATTGAGATGTTATTTTGTCTTGTGGATTATATTTCTTAGGTGAAACAGCTTCACCAGGGCAGTAAATAAAACTATTAGAGTTGTATGATCCCTTTTTTAAAATTATTATTATTATGTAAACCCACAATCTTAACCGTACATACAGGCTACTTGGAATACAAGTTGCCATATGCTGATAAAGTATTTCATTTATTTCTATTATTATTTTTCCTGGCCTGGAAATCAATTTTAGTATTCTCTGATATTTATTTCAGTTATTGTGCATCAATGTATCAATGGTTTGAGTGCATCTGACTAGAGATTCGAGCGTGATTGTGAAAGAGTTGTTATTTGCTCATGTGATAGTCAGTGGCCGTCACGAGAAGCGATCACAAATGAGGTGATCGGAAGCCTCTGAAAACTGCTCAGAAAAAAAAAACCAGTGAGAGTTACGCCAGAGGGCTGAAGAACAATAAATCCTGAACGATAAAGTGTGCTGAGCTAGCATGTCTGTGAGGGAGAGTTCAAACTATATGCATATGGTGCATCTCACTCATTTTAGAACCAGCTGGTTGTGATTCCACATGTATCTGCCTTGTATAGGCTGGATTTGCAACTTATCAAGATACATTTAAAGAATCATGGATTTAGAGGTGCATAATGATGCATGTTCGGTTTATTATTTTAAAAATCATACTGTATCTTCAGCTTTTTTGTTAAAATAAGCTCCATATTGACATCATATTAGAGGTAATTAAGTGGTAGAAAGGTCATAAAAAAAAAAAAAAAACTTTTTCAGTGTAACCATGTCCACCTCATTTCTCATGAGTTTTTGTACAGCTGCTTGTATTAGTGTTTCCACAGTGTCTGTTGCACAGTAATACACTGCAGTGTCTTCAGTCTTCAGCTGATTCATGTGCAGATAGAAATTAGAGCTGTCCTTAGTTGCTGTGAACCTGCCCTGGACTGACTGAGCTGAGCTCTTAGAAGAATCTGAATAATAATAAATAATCCATTCCAGTCCTTTTCCAGGTGCCTGACGGATCCAGTGCATATGAGTGCTACTAAGAGTGAATCCACTACATGCACAGGTCAGTTTGTGGGAACCACCTGGAGCCACAACTACTGACTGTTCAGACTGTGTGAGCACAACCTGAGAGTCAATGCCTGTGGATAAACAATAAACATTTTTTTACAAATAATTAGGATAATGTATTTATTTACAATAAGAAAAGAGTTTATTTTGTCCAGGGAATATACTTACCAGACACTGCGGCCAGCAACAGCAACAGATACAAAGTGAACATGATTTATATCAAAGCTGAACTAGTGATGAGTTCTCCAGTCAACAGTGCAGTTGTTTAAATATGAAACAGACATCAGATAATTTGCATTGAAATCCTGATAGCAAATACTTTTTGGAGCTTGAGTCCATTGAGGTTCATTTCAAAGGCAATAGTACCACCTCTTGATATAATTTTTTTTTTTTAATTTTGTTACAGCTGGCACGAGCATGTAACTTAATCTGAGTTTCTTCAAACAGATAAACAGTGACGTGTTCTGGTGAGAGTGGTTACAGGACTGTTTTAGGAATGGGCAGAGCCTCTGCAATGTTCTGTTGTAAAGACAGACTCTAGAGAGCTATTCGCTTTTTTAATGTTAAAAACATCACCAAACAACAGAATTACATAAGCTTTATTAAAATGTTCTTATTCAAATATTAAAATCTCCAGAAATGCTGTTTTCTAACTCATCAATCATTATTTAATGTGAAAATATCTCTTAATACTGTCTTGGCAGTTTTTGTGCACAGTGCTGCAGTCATTTCAAATAAAGCATTATATTATGAGCATTAAAGACTGGAATCAAACATCGAGAAGCCAGTAACAGTAATGTAAATCCCAAAACGTTATGCTCCATATTGTTGTACTGAATTATCGTGCTGTACAGGGATACAGAACTTATTATGAAGGTTCAAGAGGAAGATGCATTTGCATAATCTAATTAAATATTCAGTTTGGGATGTACTGAATTTGAATAAGGGTTACTGAATATTACTGAATCAGATATATACTGTATAATGGATCCATACAAGGCATAAAGAGTAATGAACTCAAATCTTTGTATTTCGAACTCTAATATTTGTTTGTTTATTTATTTAGTTGTTTGATGTGCATCTAGTATTATTCTGGTATCTTTAAATGGTTTTAAATTAAAAACAAATAAATTAATAATTAACATGGTTTGGTGTCATATTCAAGTGTGTGTGTGTGTGTGTGTAATAATTTTGTTTTTCTTTTTTAATAATAAAGAAATGATTTTATTTAAATAATTAAAACCATTATTTGTTTTTAATAGTAATGATAAAGAGTTCTTAACGTGTCTGATGATTAAGGTCTTACCATGGCATTCCAAACTACAGTAGTCATGCATGTTAAGTGTTAAGTCGCTGCACGAGCATTAAACTGGTATTCATCACAGTGCCTGTATACCGAACACAATAATACACAGCCGTGTCCTCAAATTGCAGATTTTGTCCTTTAAGATATACTGTGCTTGTAGATGTGTCTCTGGAGATGGTGAACTTATTTTTCAGTGAGTCCTTGTAGTCTATGCTACCACCAGCATGGATCATGCCAATGAACTCGAGGATCTTCCCCTGAGCTTGTCTAATCCAGGAAGGTGCCTTGGAGCCATCACTGAGAGCATAACCTGATACTTTACAGGAAATGGTAAAATATTCTCCATGTTTTACCTAAAGTAAGCTTGGTTGGTTGTGTTCCACAGTGCTGCACACATCTAGCCTGACGTCGTCATACTCAGATTCTAGTCAGAATGTGAGTCTGATACTGCTCCATTGGGCTGTGATTATGGGGCGTGTTTCAACCGAACCAGGAAGGAAAATGCCTCTGCACTCAATTGGATAGACCAACAACCAATCAGAGCAACGGAGTAAGTGAAGTATGTTTGTCATTCATGTTTCCGATCGACAAATGCCATGATCGCGGTTCTCTGTTCCTCTTTTAAAATTAATGCGCTGTCGATATCTTCTATAACAGACGCGATGGCGGAATCTACACATAATGTTTTATAAACAAAGTTCGGGAGGAGCATGTTCAAATAATCAATCCAATCAACTTGTCATCAAACAATTACCATCTACGGTTTACACTATCAGCATGAGAGGAAGCATATATTTATTCAGTCTGTCAACTCACCTAACATTCCTTGACAGTTTTCAGCATCCCTCCACTCACTCTTAGCCTGTTCTTCCACAGCCTGGAATACGGGGGGAGTAGCCTACTCTGGGTTCGGGCCGAATACCGAGCTCGGAGCCTCTCCTCAGACAGCACGCCAAATATGCATTTATTCTATCTGACTTATTTGTAAGTGTGAACTCGTGAAATCTCAATTCTCCAGCGGCAGTCATTTGTTGTAAATGAATTCAACCCAAGCGCTCGTTGATGACGTGGATGATTATGTTACCGTTGCTCATCTGTCCATCATCGTATAAAGCCCGCCCTGACAATTTGATTGGTCCGAACTATTTTTGTTCGGGTATAATAGCTCCTCAACGGATCGAGTCCAGACCGAACTTCCCGACCTACAATTTTTGTGGGCGGGGCTAAGTTCGGCTGGCATCCAGGCTAGCACACATCTGCAAATTAAGCACAAATATGTTCATTTTGAAATGGGCTTTTTGTGGTTATTATGGTTGTATCAATGTTGAACAGTTTAATGCTGCTCTAAAAACCTTGAAGAATTTTACTCACAAGGCATGAAAGACATTAGGAGTACAGACAGATAAAACATGATTTTATGAGTGGTTCTTCTCTGCTTTGTGGGAGCACAAGAAATTCACAGCCAAGGATGGGCTGGGTATATATATACTGGATAATTTGCATTGAGTATTGGAGACAGTTCCACCATGTGTGTACAGGGTGAATATTAACGGGATAGTTTACCAAAAAAATTAACATTCTGTCATCATTAACTCACTCTCATATAATTTAATCTAATTTAATAATTTAAGCGCAAATATGTAGGTTTGAGGAGATTTTTCTAGTGAGTGTTACTTGTGTGGTGCCATACTGTATGTATGATCCTGCATCTCCTCACATAGGATGTAGTTCACTGGGAGCTGTCTTGATTGTCTTAATCTATAGCCATGTAAAAACATGGAGAGCGACTGCAGGAGGTGCACTTAGGGCGCACCGTTAGATCGCCACTAACAGATGTGCGGAGGGGATTTGGTATTAATATACCATGGCGGGGTTTTGTTGGCGAACTGCGTGACACTGTTTCGGTTCACAGCAGCATTAAGACGATGGAAGGGGCATGTTCCTTTAGTATTTCATAACTTTGTCATGATTCTTTTTATCTCATGTATTATTCATTAGTATGTATGAAAGAATGTCAGAAAGCATTGCGTCTCCATGAACTGTGTGGTGGAATTACATTCACAGCTCAGAGTAACAGGTTAAGTGATTCAGCCTTTTATTTCAAAAATATATGGTTGAATATACATTTAAGTTGTGAAGAAAATGGTAAAATAGCATTACTTACACAAAGTCAAACAATAATAAGCCCCTTTCACACAGAGATTCCGGAAAATACACGGATAAAATGACCCGGGATTTGACCCGGGTTTGTTTGATTTTTGGTTCATTCACACTGCCAGTGATTTTCTGGAATCAGAGAGTGTGTTCACACACAACCCGTAAAAATCCGTAAAGACACGTGACATCGATGTGACTTGTAATGTCTCAGCAGCGTCTTAAGTTTGCTTATGAGCTGCGATTTCTCTCTCGAGAAACCACGCTTGTGCATTTTTTTTCTATGATTCGATCATAAACTTTCGCATTACATACCGTTTCACAGCTGGCGAACGATCCCGGCTTCAGCGTCATCACTACGACACGGCATTATTACAGCTTTTGTTCACACAGCGCGCGTTCTGGGACTGAACATGGCAATATTACTAGGTCCCCAACCCGGCATCGATGCCGGCATCAATCCCGGGTCGTGTTTGCGTTCACACAAAAGGCGTTCTGGCAATTTCCCGGGATCATCGCGCTGTGTGAAAAGGGCTATAATGACATTACAGGTGGTTTAGCCAGAATAGAAAATTTCTGCAGGCATGTTTCTGTCTAGGGCATAATTGACCAGCGTTTAAAAAAAAATTAGATGGTGATATCATCAGCAATTTTTTAAACCAATGTCACACATACATCTGATACATATGTACACATAGTGTACACAGAGTACACATACAGAGTACTTCGGTAACTCCAAACCCATTGCTACAATCAGAAATCAGAACTTTTCTAAGAATTACACAGATTGGCTCTTTGTTGTTGATACACACGCTAGTCAAATCAGGCCATGAATTTGTCAGGCCTCTTACAGCACCCATCTCATTTTTTTGATTTGTTACACGTTTGGTATCCCCCATACAATCATTATTCGATGTTCAAAATCGATGTTACCGACATCTTGGTTACTCTCCATCAGTCATTGCGTAGCCATTTCAGAAATCCAGAAAACTTTTGATCAATGAAATGTTGCAGTGGCACAACCGTTTGCGCTGATGCGTCATCAAGCCTGATATTATAGTCGCTTTAGATCCCTTCGGTTAGGAAACCCAGGTTGGTTGCGATAACCGAGCTCTGCGTAGAGTTTATCAGGACAGTCGACTGGGGTCCGCCCATGTACAGGGGTTGTCATCAGGAAGTCATAAACAACTATCGTGTCACGATTCAACAGAAGTAGCAACATGGAGAAGTCTGCATATGTCTGCAGTTTATTATTTTCTCTCAGTCCAGTAATGATATTTTCATTACAGATTATGAGGTAAAAAAAAAAAAGGGATGAATTGTTCATAATAAGATCCATAACATGCATTTAGAAAGTAGATAGGATGGGATTTTATTTGCGTGTTGATTTTAAGTTAACATAAATTTTTTTCTTTTGTCAAATCAACTTAGATACACTGTAAAAAAAAAAACTGTGAAAAAACGGTATTATTCCGGCAGCTGGGGCGCCAGAAAATTACCGTAAAATAACGGCAAAAAACAATCTCGTTAAAATACAGTAATTTTCCATAATTAAATAACAGATTATATCTTTAATATTACATAAAATCATATGTAATTATTGGGATTTTTAACGTTTAAAAAAAGTCATATACACCTTTAAAACAATTAAATACTGTAAATTTAAGGTTTTATACAATTATTTTATATAATAATGCTGTCTATCTACAGTAATTTTCTTTTAATATAGTTTTTCTGTGTAAAATAACAATAAAATTATGTATAAAAAATGCACACAAGTACATAAATTCAAATACAAATGTTTGTAAATTTACAGTTTTTATTTTTATTTGTACCGATCCAATTTCACAACATCTCTAATTAAGTTCTTAATAATAGCAAATGTACAGTCAATTTCTTTTAAATTAACTAAATGTATGAGTACAGAATACCTGCATATTTACAGTATTAGTAATTGAACAAACACTAAACATCAAGATAAGTGATTGATAGGAAATAGATGCTTAGTATATAATTTAGAACATGTAAATATATCCACAATAAAAAGCAATTACCGTATACCTTTACAGTATAACTTATTTTAACATTTACAATTACATTTTATCCAAAGTGACTAACCAATTAAGATAATAATTAAAGATAATAAAAAGCAACAAGTGCAGTGACAAGTCCCAGTTAGTCGCACAGTACACATAGCAAGGTTTTTTTTTTTTTTTACAAAGATATAGTATTATTGGGTGAAGTGTTTATGAAAAAGATGGATCTTTAGCAGTTTCTTGAAAATGTGTTGAGTTGCGCCGGTCATTCCACCACCAGGAAACAGTCCAGGTAAATGTCAGTGAAAGTGGTTTTGTGTCTCTTTGGGATGATGGCACCACAAGGCGCCGTTCACTTGCAGAACACATGCTTCTGGAGGACACATAGATCTGAAGCAGTGAGTTTAGGCATAGGGCTACCTTTAAAGACAACTCTTGCTGCAGCATCTGGATCAGTTGCAGAGGTTTGACTGATACTGGAAGAGCTGCCAGGAGAGCATTACAATAGCCCAGTCTGGATAGAACAAGAGAGTTGTGTAGCTCTGATAGGAAGGGCCTGATCCTCCTAATGATAAGGCAAATCAGCAGGATCACAGCAAGTATGTTTTGGCTGAAAGTTGAACCATAAGCAGTTCTGTCTTGGCAAGGCTGATTTGAAGGTGAAGGTCATTCATCCAGCAAGAATTTTCCATCAGGTAGGCTGAGATGCGAGCAGCAACCGTCAGATCATCTGGCTGGATTAAAAGGTAGAGATATGTGTCATTAAGATATTAGTGATAGGAAAAGTCATGTTTCTAAATGACAGAGCCTAGTTAAAAAAAAGAAAGAAAGATGGGT
Organism: Leuciscus idus; assembly: GCA_021554675.1. Taxonomy (NCBI): domain Eukaryota; kingdom Metazoa; phylum Chordata; class Actinopteri; order Cypriniformes; family Leuciscidae; genus Leuciscus; species Leuciscus idus. Next base: position 29,752,028 of record CM038621.1, read on the forward strand.
GGAATCTAACACAATCGTAATCTTGCTGTAGCAAATCCAAACCTTGTGCATACTTTTAGTGCAATCATATGGAATCAGAAGACTGTTATGAACATATGGAATCAGAACCATTATGATTTTTATGTTATAATGAATTCTTCCCATACCTTGTTTGCCATGATCATCTGCTTTCCACGTGACCTGAAATCACACACACACAAGTTATTTTAAAACTCAGTATTAGATTTACACATGTCAGAATATGTTCCATTGGGACAATGCAAAAACTCAACTGACTATGATCTTGAAGCTGAGCTGGAAAGGCCAGCAGTAATATTTTGAGCTGCCATGTGATTTTAGCTAAGTTACATTTATAGAAAGTAACATTAAATGAATATGATTTACTGTGACCTAGACCTAGATACACCTAGGGGTTCATCATGTTGTATTCATATTCTAGTCTTCCTGTTCTAGGCTTTCCTGTATCATCAACAAGTACGTTAAGTTACAGACAGTATTTCGATTTCTTAACGGTCTTAATAAAGTTAGTCATGTTAACTATTACGAAATAAACAAAAGAAACACAGTAGGCCTATTTTTAGTAAAACTGTGGCTATTACAATGGTAAAAAAAAATCAGCTAAAAACGTGTTTACTACAATTTTACTATAATAAAATAAAGTAAAAAAAAAAAAGTTTACAAAAAAAAAAAAAGAAATTGAAAAATAAAGTTTTCAGCTTCCAGACATGGTTTCAAAATGTCCCGCCATTTAAGAGATTGGTTTAATGTTACTGACTATCATAACGAAGATTTTATACACAATTATGGACTTTAATATGAATAACAAGTCTACTAAAGATTGTTTTAGGTCTATAAGTTAACAAGTAAGTTAGAGTGGGTTCAACTGATCTTTCTTAACACAGATCGATAATTGAAAAGACCCATGCTGCATTTGTGTTTTGCCCTCGACGCCAGTTATGACTGAACATAATTTAAGAATGCTAACGTTAGCATGGAAACAGTCTAACCACTTAACACAAATGTAATATAAAATATCATTTACATGTAGTATTAGACTCTTACCTCAGCCGTTGATCGGTCGGGATGAGGTCTGCTGTGACGAACCAGGCTCACTGAAAAAGGGCGCGTTATGACTGACACCAGACTACAACTAATATGTGTTCAGCAGCGCTCCTGCTCACGGCTGCTTCTGTCGAATACGATTATAGCTCTGAATTCAAATCTCCCGCTTGCCCTTGACACAGATCGACGACAGAGACAGATTTGTAGCTAACCGTTGTGGGCTGGGCGGGACTAAGCAACGAAACGTAATGGCGGATAATTTGAATCTGCGCGCGGCCGCGCGCGCGGGCACACACACACACATTCAAACGCACACAAAGCCACGCAATGTGCAGCAACGCAGATTTGGAAAAACGATTCATAAAAGACATAAAATATAGGCCTAAATGAAATTTACGGGCAAATACAAATGATGATCAAAATGAACATCTATTTGCAAGACAAAATTAAAAGATTATAAATAATTAAATAGGCCTGCCTAATGTGTGGACAAATCTTAAAACTCACTTTAACCCCCACATGCTTAATAATCTTTAAGGAAAACATGTTAAGTGACTGCTGATTTCTGCAGTTATACCTTATTTTCTTTGTTTTCTAATTCCACAGAAATAATCTGTAAAATATTACTTAATTTTTTATGTAAAATTACACATAACCCTATAAAATTACAGATAATTTCCTTTAAAAAACGTTAAATTAATGTAAAACCACAATAAAAGCAATTACCTGTAAATTTAATAGTGGATCTTTAAATTACAACAAATATCTGTAAAATAACAGGTATTCACTGTATAATGACAAAACGGCAAAATTCTGTAAAAAATACAGACAGTTTCCTGTAAATTTACAGTTTTTTTTTACAGTGTAATTTATGTGGTTCAGATAACATAATATTTTGCATTTCTGTTGATTTAAACCAATCCGCTTTATTGAATTAACTAAATGTTTTAATTTTAAAGCAACCAGGTTAATTACTTTTTTTACAATATTTTTTACAGTGACCAAAGATAATGTTAAAGATGTTTTAAAAAAACTTTTAGCAACATCGATATATTAAAACGCAATGTATTGCATGTAATTATCAATAATTATTCAAGCAAGTCTGGGCTACCCCTCGAGAAAACAAAAGGCTCTCCTTAGAGTTAACATTTGAACTCTCTCTTGCATATGTAACAGCAACATCCGAGACTCACCACAGAGTGCAGCTCACACCTCAGTCTCATCATCTCCCCCTGCTCCCCCCTTCTCCTCCTCACCTAAAACTCACTGAAAACCTATGCAATGTTAAGTGTGTACAAAAAGTAACTATAAATGTTTGGTATCATCACAAGTGTCTCAGTGCACCTGGTAAAATGGTCTCATTCTCCCAGCCATAATGAAAAGCTAAAAGAAGTTATAAAATATGAGAAATGTGGTGTACCCCTTAAAAGGTGTGCCCTCCCCCAGATCCTCCATTCAAACTACCTCCTGTATGTAAATCAGTATTCCCTTCCACAAATATCAAGAACCCATTCAATTACAAATTCTGATCTCACAGTTGTGAACCCCTAAATAGGGGACCAAAATCTAATTATAATGACAGACACCACCATTTGGTAAGCATACTGAATTATCTGGGTTTATAAGGAAAATTGGCAAAAGGTTTGAGGAGTCTGTAGGTAGACTTCCCACACGATCACTGTGTGTAGTTTTTGTTGCCAGGTAAATATTTCTACAATTCCTCGATATCTGATTTGTTATTACATATGATTTGCTGATGATTTTATCATATGAATTGGATTTTGAATTATTATTTTATTACCTGGTCAATAAATTGTAAACATTTTGATTTTATTCTGACTGACTCTGAAATTGTTTTGCCAAGTAAATTAAACGGATTCGTATGTTACCGCAAGTCTGCGTCAGATTAGTGACGACTAATATTTGACACTAATTCAAGTGTACTTGGTTTTGCAAAGACAATAAGTGAATTTCCGTTTAGAACAGCAAATGCTGCTTGACCAATCTAAATTTGGGTGTGTCTTACATCTGTTTTCATTTAATGTTACTTTAGATAAGTGTACGTGAGAAACCACGGCATGGCCAATCCAAAGCTATTATAAGAGAAGTAATGTTGGTCAGCTTATATCTGTAATAGTGGCCATATACTGATGTAAACGTTATACGTTAAATTCAAGTGTATGCAATTCCATGGGGGCTATACCAAAGTATCTTTGATTGTGTAAATGTGAAAGTGACCCATCTCAGGTATATAGCAATTACCTCTGTTTAGTGACCGAAGCTGGCGAGATTGTGATTGTGAGACCCATGTTACACAAGGCCTGAGGACCTCTGAGCGACATAGCTTCCTAATATGAACGGGTAAAATATAAGTAAAGAGTTCAAAAGAATAATCAAACATTCGCTCACATTTAATGATGCTCTGATATCATTAAAACCTTTTTCATTTATGGAGTCAGATGAAATAACGAGGTAATACATATGAGAAAATGTATTTCATTTAATCTTGTTGTGTTACGTAAAAGGAAAGACAGGAACGCGCAGAGACTTTCACCCATCCTATCGAAAACCCCCATTTGGACCGATCAACGGGCTTTACATTGGCTTAGTTTTGTGCTCCCAGTTCCTGTGTTTATTTACTGTATTCTTTAGTTGACCTTGGCTGTGTTCTAAATCGGCCCCCTATACCCTCATTCACTATTCCCTACATTACTCCACTAATACAGTCCACTTGATTCAGTGAATGAAAGTGAGCGAGTGAAATTGGACACTGAGTGCGCCGGAAAGGGGTGCCGCTTTTGCATATGTGGCATGAGGCGGTGAGGGCTCTCAATAAAGAATCTAGCTTTCGGTGATAATTGTCGACTACGCCACCCTGAATAAATCAGGGAATATCTAAATAACCCAGCAATTTGCATTAGGTCTCACAGGTTCGTGTGTGTGTCAGGGAGGTTAGAGACACGAGTACAACTAAATTACAAAAAAAGGTATTTTATTGACATACAAAAATAGTTAAAAACAGTACATCTTCTTAAAACAAGGGCGCTCATCGCTCAATGCACAAATATCAAAGGACAAAAACAGGTGCTCGCAGGGGACAATATGAATGGCACACACCAATAGTGGTGGAAATTTTGATTCTTTCCAGAGACTCGTTCATTTTCAGTTCGTTCACCAAAATGATTCGTTCAGATTCGTTCACTGATTCGTTCAGTGACAATTTCTTCCTATTACATAAATACTGCAGCAGGTGGCGAAAAAGAGTGTATTTTATGCTATGTTTTAACGAACGTATTTACTTGTTACAGAAAAACTGATTTGGCTTTGTTAAAATTTGTGCCTTATTTACTAAATTAATAAAATAAGTCTAAATAAGAGGTTCAGATGACCAAACCAAGGTTTTCTTGCATAATTAACATTTTAATTGTTTGGTCAGACATACACATTTATAAATCTGGGATTATATTAAACGTTGAGTTATGTTACACATGCTAAATGACCGATCTACCCAGTACTCTCATTCACGAACGAAATGTACCAGTTTGATCAATTCGTTCACGAACGAGATCTCTCTCTCTCGTTCAGACTCGAAACAGAGCGATCTCGGTCAGTGATGGGCGTATTCGTTCAGTAGATCCAACCAATGACATGCCCCTTCACAGCCCGAACTGAAATGTTATTTGCTGACGTTACGCAAATGAGACCTAACCAATACTGTCATATTTTTTGGTTTGTTTTAGTTTTTAGAGAAGTGCATATGACATGAATAAAACGTAATTAATTCATTTTTGATCATACAAAATGAACACAAGTAGTAAAGTACATTTTTCAAAGTGCAAAATACCACAAAACTAATTAAAACACACAAACAAAAGAAAAGAAAAGCAGGTAAAGAGAAGTGTAAATTTAAATCAAGTAAACAGTCAAGTACAAAATGACAATGTTAATTTGTCTTTGGAAGCCTATATTTAACCATGCTTGCGTTATTAAATTGTTTTCATTACAATGGTAAAGTGTAAATTTCCTTCTTTGATGCAAATATGCTGACTACACAAACCCAGCTCTATCGGTTCGCCATCATTATCGTTCAAACAATTGGTTCTTTTCGTTCACGAACGACATGTACCAGTTCGTTCACGAGAAGATCTCTCTCTCTCGTTCAGACTCAAAAGCAACTCGGGCTGCGTTCCAGTCCAAAATTGTCATGCCCTTCACTTGCTAACTTCCCTCCGTCTCGTTCACTCGGATGTACGTCATTGCGAGTGCTCACTACTGGCGGAAACTGCAATGGGCTGAATTGGAACGTCCTAAGCCCTTGATCACTTGGAATCAGCTGTAGAGTTTATTTATTATTTACATTTTTTTTCCCTTTAAGAATTTGTTTAATGTAGCATCCAAATGTTTATAGGTGTGTTTGGGTTGTTTTAAATTAAAAATATATATTATTAATATATCATAGAGTTGTCTGTTGTGGTGGTGATTAGATGAGATATGTGGTGACGTCACAATCGTACTGCATTGTGGGACATATAGGTGCCTGAAGTGTACATTTGAAGCAGACTCGCTCCCTCGGTCAAAAATCGAGGGAACGAGGGTCTGTCCATATAAACTTCCCTCGTCCACTTCACGAAGTGGAACGCACTTAAAAATGGCGGCAGGGATTCCCCCAAGGGGAAGTGCTTAGGGAAGTTCGCAAGTGCGTGTCTAAAAGTGGACTGGAACGCAGCATCGGTCACAGTCAGTGAAGGGCGTATTCGTTCACTACATCCAACAAATCACATGCTCCGTCACATCTCATACTCGAAGGCTATTGGCTTGAGGTTTAGTCATTCTTGACAGGTTGAAAACACAGAGCTACCCGGTTCACTGAGCTGCGCATGCGCTGCTAATAGCGCCGCGCGGCTGTGGAGGGAGGAATTTCAGTGAACGAGAAATATGAGTCAATGGATTACGTGAACGAGAACGATTCGTTCACCTAAAAGATTCGTTCAAAAAGAACGATTCGTTCACGAACGTAACATCACTACACACCAACATAGTCCTCTACCCACGAGGGTAGGAGGAGTTTCAGCCAAACACAAAAAAATAAAACAAAACAACCAGGCTGAGTCGACCAGCGGAAGGACCACTTAATGGCTTTTCCAAAAGCGCAATCCTACTCACACACGTCACCGTGCACTTGGATCACACATGCAAGCACTTCAAAAGTGTCACCCACTGCAACACCATCACTACAACACTGCAAGAGAAGGTCCTTCCGCCTGGCCACCTCAGTTCCTGGAAGAAACAAAATGAATAGACAAAAAAGAAAGTAATTGAGTTTAGTAAAACCCCAAAATAATAACCAGAGAAAATGTCACAGCCAAATTACACATACAATAATCAAGATAAACAATGACACACGCACTTAGATAACAAAATAAATCTAAACAAAATACACGAAGTTGAACTAAAGAAATGAATAACAAAAGAATAGAGCTGGTGCAGCACACACATACACGCACTCGCGCGTGCACACACACTGGTTCTCGTACAAATAACAGGCAATAATTATTAATCACAACATTTCTATCACACTAAAAGAGGGAAAGGAAGTAGACGATACAAATCCTGTGCCCTTATGAACTCCCGCCGGCGCGATCAGCGCGACACGGGGGGCAGCGCAAGCACCGTGGTTATCCGGGTGAACTCAAGTTCATAGAAACACGGAAGAACGAAAAGGAAATTTTGCAGGGAACCAGCAAAATGGTCCCGAGGACGAAAGGGAGGACCCGCGCCTCACGAACGCCTTAAAGAGAAGCAGCGAGATGTTAGTGCCTCTTTCCACTACAATCTTCCAGACATCTTACATGACACTTACCAAAAGATGACATCACCCCACATATAATCCCCACAGGCTACTGTTTACCGCGATCATCATAACCACCGATTAACTGGGGTACAGGAAGCAACGCATTGACAGTGATATAGCGACTCCGTATACTGCACGCCATCATAACCACCACTCAATACAGGGACAGTTTACATACCTGAAGGGTGCGCAGACATCTATTCTGAGCTGATGAAATGCACCGTCGGAAAAGCGCTTAAATGAAACGCTACAATTTGAAGAGAACACATCAGTAGCGTTCTAAACAAACAATTTAAAACACTCGCTACCAGCACATACCTGAGGCGCTAGTGGATGACGCACGAGGGGGCGGAGCAAAGACGTGACGCATCTCAGGATACAGCCAACCCGCATTAAATAGACCATACTCTCCCCTGATAGGACACCACAACTGTCAATCACTTAACTAATACTGTCACACATAGTTTGTACTTGCTGTTTAATAATCATTTGAAACTTGGTAAACTGGCAGCTCCAGTTGTAATGAAAAGATTCACCTTGAACTCTGTCATGGAAACTAGCATATATAAACCTTAATTTAATAATTTAGTAGTCAATTAAAATGGAATTTATACCTGTATGACATTACACTGTATAGCCACATTATACCAGCGGTTTGGAAAATGGATGGATGGATGATTCAGCTGTGGGCCCCATCTTCTCTTCAGACACGGTGTCACGGCTGAATAGAATACAAAAAGGTGCGAGGACTCAAGTGCAGGAGAATGATAGTTTAATTACAAAAAGAAAAACAAACACAAAACAAAACCCACGAGGGGGAAAACATAACTAGTAAATACAAAACAAAACCAGAACATGAACTTACTGAAGGATAACAGGGAACAGGAAACATAAGACAATACAACGATCCGACAAAGACTGCAAACACAAAGGAACTTATAAAAGGGACAAATCAGGCAGATAATGAGGGAACAACAGGTGGGACAAATGAAACCAATAATGAGATAACAAGGAGGGTGGGGTCAAAACAGAGACAGGAACACAAACACCACATGTGCTACACGAGACAGGACAGGCATGTGACATTACCCCCTCCTTAAGGAGCGGCTACCAGACGCTCCACTAGGGACTGGAGGAACAGACCAGGGAGGGACGGGAGGAACAGACCAGGGAGGGACGGGAGGGACAGACCAGGGAGGGACGGGAGGGACGGGAGGGACAGACCAGGGAGGGATGGGAGGGACAGACCAGGGAGGGGCAGACAGTCCATCTGGCGGCCAGGGTGGAGACGACCCCTCGAGCGGCCACGGCGGAGACTCTCCCTCGGGCGGCCAGGGCGGAGACGACCCCTCGGGCGGCCATGGCGGAGACGACCCCTCGGGCGGCTCAGGAACAGACACCACCGGCTCAGGAACAGACACCACTGGCTCAGGAACAGACACCGGCTCGGCGGCGGCCATCTTGTCCGAAGACACAGGCTCGGCAGACGTGACGTGAACAGTCTCTGTGGCGGCCATCTTGTCCGAAGACACAGGCTCGGCAGACGTGACGTGAACAGTCTCTGTGGCGGCCATCTTGTCCGAAGACACAGGCTCGGCAGACGTGACGTGAACAGTCTCTGGCTGGGCAGACGTGACGTGAACAGTCTCTGGCTGGGCAGACGTGACGTGAACAGTCTCTGGCTGGGCAGACGTGACGTGAACAGTCTCTGGCTGGGCAGTGGCTGGGCAGACGTGACGTGAACAGTCTCTGGCTGGGCAGTGGCTGGGCAGACGTGATGTGAACAGTCTCTGGCTGGGCAGTGGCTGGGCAGACGTGACGTGAACAGTCTCTGGCTGGGCAGTGGCTGGGCAGACGTGACGTGAACAGTCTCTGGCTGGGCAGACGTGACGTGAACAGTCTCTGGCTGGGCAGACGTGACGTGAACAGTCTCTGGCTGGGCAGACGTGACGTGAACAGTCTCTGGCTCTCTGGCTGGGCAGACGTGACATGAACAGTCTCTGGCTGGGGTGGTGCAGGCAGTGCGAGCAGCTCGGGCGGGGCCAGCAGAGCATGACGCCTGGGCGGCGCGGGCAGAGCAAGACGCCTAGGTGGCGCAGGCAGAGCAAGACGCCTGGGCGGTGCGTCAGGGACGCCAGTCACCTCCGGGATGGTCTCCGTGTTAGGAGCCACCGGACTCGGGACCACCGGAACAGGGACCACCGGAACTGGGATCACCGGAACAGTTACGGAGGGAGCCTTTCTCTTCCTCCTGTGTCTTGGAGCCACCGGACTCGGGATCACCGGACTCGGGACCACCGGAACAGGAACCACCGGAACTGGGACCACCGGAACAGTTACGGAGGGAGCCTTTCTCCTCCTCCTGTGTCTTGGAGCCACCGGACTCTGGACCACCGGAACTGGGACCACCGGCACTCTGACCACCGGAACTGGGACCACCGGACTCGGGACCACCAGACTCGGGACCACCAGACTCGGGACCACCAGACTCGGGACCACCAGACTCGGGACCACCAGACTCGGGACCACCAGACTCGGGACCACCAGACTCGGGACCACCAGACTCGGGACCACCGGAACTGGGACTACCTCCCTGGCAATTCTCTCCCGATCGCAAATGAAATCATCCACCATCGCCCCAAAACTAACCCAATCAAATGCTTCTCTCTGCTGAGTCCTCATGTGGTCGGATCGTTATGTCACGGCTGAATAGAATACAAAAAGGTGCAAGGACTCAAGTGCAGGAGAATGATAGTTTAATTACAAAAAGAAAAACAAACACAAAACAAAACCCACGAGGGGGAAAACATAACTAGTAAATACAAAACAAAACCAGAACATGAACTTACTGAAGGATAACAGGGAACAGGAAACATAAGACAATACAACAATCCGACAAAGACTGCAAACACAAAGGAACTTATAAAAGGGACAAATCAGGCAGATAATGAGGGAACAACAGGTGGGACAAATGAAACCAATAATGAGATAACAAGGAGGGTGGGGTCAAAACAGAGACAGGAACACAAACACCACATGTGCTACACGAGACAGGACAGGCATGTGACACACGGGAATTAATTCGATGCGACTCTCACAGTGCATTCTGGGTATTCTCGAGCTGTGGAGCGTACATCTGTTGTGCACTCATTATTGCGGTGCATTGTGGGATTGAATGAGTGTACTCAATAACGTCCACTATGTTTTCGGACACCACTAGAGATCTCATGTCTTTGGTTAGTGGTTGTTTCTCTCCTGCGTTTTATATTCTCCTAATATCCTGAATGTTTGTTATTTTGATTATTTGTTAAGTAAAGTTGACTGCTGCATCTAGATTCTGCCTAAACTCTCCTTGCTGCAACCACACCGTGACAGGAGCATAGAATGATAACGTTTATATGGTTGTTTTCAGATTTTGTATTTGTCACTGTGACTCTCTTGCACAATAATATACAGCAGTGTCTTCATTCTTCATATTATTCATCTGCAGATACATCTGTTTCTTGCTGTTGTCTCTGGAGATGGTGAACCGTCCTTGAACAGACTGAGAGTAGTATATAGAACCACCACCAGATGAGATGTATGCCAGCCACTCCAGACCTCCTCCTGCAGCCTGTCTGATCCAGGCCAAGGGCTGGTCACCACTAAATCCAGAGGCTTTACAGGTAAGTCTGTGAGATCCTCCAGGTTTAATAACCGCTGACTCAGACTCAGTCAGTGTCTGACACCAACAGACTGAAAAATGAACAGTTCAACATTAACATTTACAACATTAACATTTACACATGCATATATGTCTAATTGTCAACAGGTTTTCATGAGCCTTTCTTACATTCTGTGAGAGCAAACGTGAAGATAAAACACAGTTTAGACACAATATCCATTGCCCTGTTATGAAAATAGGAACTTGATGCAGGGAAGTCATAAACAAGTTTTGTGTCTGTAGATGAATAGAGTGGGGGCTTTTAAAAGGGAGAAGTGGAAGTAGGTTTGCATAGGCTGCCCTCTAAAGGTACATTTACATTTACCGTGTCCTTATTAAAGGGTTAGTTCACCCAAAAATGTAAAATTATGAAAATTATGTAATTAATGACTCACCCTCATGTCGTTCCAAGCCCATAAGACCTCCGTTCATCTTCGGAACACAGTTTAAGATATTTTTGATTTAGTCCGAGAGCTTTCTGTCCCTCCATTGAAAATGTATGTACGTTATTCTGTCCTTGTCCAGAAAGGTAATAAAGACATCATCAAAGTAGTCCATGTGACTACAGTGGCGCAATCTTAAGTTTATCAAGCGACGAGAATACTTTTTGTGCGCAAAAAGTAAACAAAAATAACGACTTTATTCCACTATTCATTTCCTTCTCTCTGGTCCTCGAGTGAGTTCACGTAGTGTAATAGCGTAGCGCGTCTGTGTTGTACGTCACACGTAGGCTCACTATTGGCCGACGCTGGTCATGTGTGTGATGCGTGTGACGCACAACACAGAAGCGCAGAAAATGATGTCTTTATTACCTTTCTGGACAAGGACAGAATAACGAACCTGGACTGGACTGACTGAGCTGAACCTTTGTCAGAGTCAGTATAATAGTGCAAGATCCATTCCAGTCCTTTTCCAGGTGCCTGGCGGATCCAGTGCATCCTATAGCTACTAAGAGTGAATCCACTACAGGCACAGAACCACCTGGAGCCACAACTACTGACTGTTCAGACTGTGTGAGCACAACCTGAGAGTCAATACCTACAGAGACCAACAAACAGAAAATGCTTTACATAGAATCACAATACTGATAAAATTGGTTTGGGTTTTAAATTTCAACTCCCTAAAACTTCCCCTTAACTCCTTCAGAAATTTAAAATATAAAAAATACTCACTGTGTGCAGTCGCCAACCGCAGAAAGAGCTTTAGGGAGAACATTGTTTTTCCTCTTCAGATTGAACACTCATTTACTAGTTGTTTAAATAGGAAATATGACAGAGTTTGCATTTACTCATGCGTGTAACAGAGAAGAGTAGGTGTGTTCAAATAAAACTGGTTCATCACAACCACCAGTTATTCATTTAATGAGAAAGGGTGCACCCTTCTGGTGTCTGAATAATTTTTTAATGGTGCCACTTTACAATAAGGTTCATTAGTTAATTACATTAGTTAGCATGAACTAATAATAAACTGCACTTATACAACATTTATTAATCTTTGTTAATGTTAATTTCAACATTTACTAATAGTTTATTCAAATCTTGTTAGTTAACTGTGAACAAACATGAACAAACAATGAACAGCTGTGTTAACAAAGATTAACAACTACAGTAACACATGTACTGCTCATGGTTAGCTCATGTTAGTTAATACATTAACTAATGTTAACTAATGAACCTTATTGTAAAGTGTTACCGAGTCAATCGTTCCCTGGGATGCGTTTTCATGATAATCGAATGTAAAGAGTTTTATCTCTAAAAACAGATTAGCTTATAACACTAGTATATGGGGCATAGTGTAAGTAAAAGTAAATCGCTAGTTAATACCACTAACAAGGCTCAAAATAGCCTCACACTAACACGGTTGCATAATGAGGGTCCCTACATGCAAACCGAAGCATTGAGAACTTTGTAAGTGTACAGACAGTTTAATAAGAAGATACTTTATAAAGACAGTACATTACGCGTTTACAGGCTGGAGTCATCTTGGAAAACAGTCTTGACTAGTCGAGCCACGAACGCCGTGATCTGTTAAATTGCAAAGGCATCTCCTCTGCGCAGTGTCCACGGGTCCCCCACAGATTTTCTGTCGGATTCAGGTCTGGAAGACTCATCTTTCTTTGCTGAAGCCATTCTTTTGTTGATTCAGATGTGTGTTTTGGATTTACTGGTAAGTTTGTGAGATCCTCCAGGTTTAATGACCGCTGACTTGGTCAGTGTCTGACACCAACAACATGAAAAATTTACATTTACAACAGTATACACCATGAATAAGTCTGGTTGTCAGCGTTTTAAAGAGCCCTTTTTACAATTTTGTGAGAGTAAACATGAAGATAAAACTCTTATTAGTGTATTAGTAAACAATCCCTTATATAGCGTAGGGGTAGTCGAATAATTTTACATCTACTTACAAAGTTACTTGTAGTCAGTAGAATGTCTGTAGTGGGGACCATCACAACAAAGTGTTAGCGTTAAGTACATCTCCATAGCACACATTGTATTTCTCTTGCAATTTATACATTAAAATTTGTTTTTACGTGCATATGATACACACTTTATAGCTTGTAATATACGCACGTACCCCACACCACTAATCCTAGAGTATAATATGCACGTACCCCACATCACTAATCCTACCCAAAGGGTTTACAGTGCGTATCGTATGCATGTAAAAACTAATTTTCACGTATAAATCGCATGATAAATACAATGCGTGCTATAGAGATGCATTTCATGAGATCGGGTTGCATTAACAGGGTTAGTGTTAACATTATACAGTGTCCTACCTGCCTGTCAGAGTATGTGTTTCCATACCTCCGTGCACCCTGCTCACGCAGACATCACACATCATTAGCATTTTCCATGAGGCTATGCACAGTTAGACAGACGTCAGTCACCTGACACCACAAACAAAGAGATCCCACCTTTTACAGTTCCTCCTGAACCAAAACAACTAGCTAATGCTCCGTTCACACCATGTCGTAACTGTAATTTAGATACCGCAACCCATGATATTCTGCCCGGAGCTGTTCGTGTCCTCATACTCAGATTTATGTGTTTCTATGTCAACACTATCAACGCCGAAATGAATCTGCAGCAGTCAGGTGGTACAAGTAAGAGCTCTTTAAGTTGTTTATGTGAATTATTATTGCAATGTTATGTGCTTTGAGACATTAAGTAATTTAATGGCATCTCTTATTTTGCTTTGCTGAATCTGCTCTGGCTGTGCGCAACCTGCATGTTCATGTGTTTTGGAGGAGGCATGGCTTTGGAGACGCTCTGAAGGGATCTCATGGGATCTCATGCTTTCAAAGCTAGCTTGCTATTGCTAGCCACAGCGAAATTGAATACCCTAACTTTAAAGATTGCAGTATGCCTATGCTTCTCGTGCATTTAGGAAGACCTCCATGAAAAGTATGTTAAGGGTTTAAATTTAAAAGTAGCTTGTTGTATTTTTGGGAAAAAATATCTTGAGCCCTCAGACATCACATGAATAGTTTTTGTGCAGCCCTGCAGTCTTTTGTCTTACTGTCAATCTCTTGCACAGTAATAAACAGCTGTGTCTTCAGTCTTTTTAGGCTTTTCACCTCTAAATACAGCATGTTTTTGCTGGTGTCTTTGGTGATGGAGAACTGGCCCTGTAGAGACTGAGCAAAACTAGTGCCAGTGCCACCATCAATCCCCCCGATCCACTCCAGTCCTCTCCCTGGTTTTTGACGGATCCAGTGCATCCAGTAGCTGCTCACTGAGAATCCAGAGACACCGCAGGACAGAGTGACTGATTCTCTTGGTCTTTTCACCACAGAATCTGAGGAGGTCAAAGACTGACCACTAACACCTGAAAAACAGAGAAAATTAATGTTAGATGATTTAGAACAATGAAATAACAATAATAATCAACTGCAAATGGGAGTTTCTCACATGCAATAATCATCAGTAGAAGTCCATATAGTAGCTAGCATCTCCATTACAACAAAAAGAGACAGTAAAACAGTTGTATGTTACACTGAAGCTGTTTTAGTTACTGAACACATGCACTGACTGAAAGTTCAGCTTATAACACACTTTCAGGAGTCGGGGAGACGTTGACCCTTCCCACAAAATCATTTGCATATTTGGAGGTTTGCAGACTTACACTGTAGTTTAATGCAGTAATCTGCAAATTATCACAGTAGACAAGGGAAAAAATGTTGACCAACATTTGATAAGTGAGAAAAGTTACATTACTTTCAACTTCAAGTACAAGAAGTACAACTTCTTTCTGTCATTTATTCACGGTGTGTTATTTGTTATTGAGTCAATGTTTCAGAGATGCAACCAGAGCACCAAGTCTGGCCTGGGGTTGGTGGTGACTGTAGTGGATTTTTCCCTAAACCTAACTATCTGGGTCTCGTCTACAAATCGACGTCCCCGAACGTCTACTGTCCATGTTTAGTCTATCTGGGTCTCGTCTACAAATCAATGTCCCCTTTCAATAAATAGTCACCTAACTAACTTGTTCCCCTAAACTAGCTTCCTTCCTAAACTAGCTTCCTGCGCAGGAATATATCGACAAACAGACCTGCAAATGTCCTTTAAAGCCATGCCCTCCCCCAGATCCTCCATTCAAACTACCTCCTGTATGTAAATTAGTATTCCCTTCCACAAATATCAAGAACCCATTCAATTACAAATTCTGATCTCACAGTTGTGAACCCCTCAATAGGGGGACCAAAATCTAATTATAATGACAGACACCACCATTTGGTAAGCATACTGAATTATCTGGGTTTATAAGGAAAATTGGCAAAAGGGTTGAGGAGTCTGTAGGTAGACTTCCCACACGATCACTGTGTGTAGTTTTCGTTGCCAGGTAAATATTTCTACAATTCCTTGATTTCTGAATTGTTGTTATTACATATGATTGGCCGATGATTTTTATCATATGAATTGGATTTTGAATTATTATTTTATTACCTGGTCAATAAATTGTAAACATTTTGATTTTATTCTGACTGACTCTGAAATTGTTTTGCCAAGTAGATTAAACGGATTCGTATGTTACCGCAAGTCTGCGTCAGATTAGTGACGTCTAATATTTGACACTAATTCAAGTGTACTTGCTTTTGCAAAGACAATAAGTGAATTTCCGTTTAGAACAGCAAATGCTGCTTGACCAATCTAAATTTGGGTGTGTCTTATGTCTTTTTTCATTTAATGTTACTTTAGATAAGTGTACGTGAGAAACCACGGCATGGCCAATCCAAAGCTATTATAAGAGAAGTAATGTTGGTCAGCTTATATCTGTAATAGTGGCCATATACTGAAGTAAACGTTACGTTAAATTCAAGTGTATGCAATTCCATGAGGGCTTTACCAAAGTATCTTTGAGTGTGTAAATGTGAATGTGACCGATCTCAGGTATATAGCAATTACCTCTGTTTAGTGAGATTGTGATTGTGAGACCCATGTTACACAAGGCCTGAGGACCTCTGTGCGACATAGCTTCCTAATATGAACTGGTAAAATATAAGTATAAGAGTTAAAAAGAATAATGAAACATTCACTCACATTTAATGATGCTCTGATATCATTAAAACCTTTTTCATTTATGGAGTCAGATGAAATAACGAGGTAATACGAGAAAATGTATTTCATTTAATCTTGTTGTGTTACGTAAAAGGAAAGACAGGAACGCGCAGAGACCTTCACCCGTCCTATCGGAAACCCCCATTTGGACCGATAAACGGGCTTACATTGGCTTAGTTTTGTTCAGTTCCTGTGTTTATTTACTGTATTCTTTAGTTGACCTTGGCTGTGTTCTAAATCGGCCCCCTATACCCTCATTCGCTATTCCTTACATTACTCCACTAATACAGTCCACTTGATGGAGTGAATGAAAGTGAGCGAGTGAAATTGGTCACTGAGTGCGCCGGAAAGGGGTGCCGCTTTTGCATAGCTTGTACTTGCTGTTTAATAATCATTTAAAACTTGGTAAACTGGCAGCTCCAGTTGTAATGAAAAGATTCACCTTTAACTCTGTCATGGAAACTAGCATGTATAAACCTTAATTGAACAATTTAATAGTCAATTAAGATGGAATTTATACCTGTATGACATTACACTATATAGCCACATTGGACCAGCGGTTTGGAAAATGGATGGATGGATGATTCAGCTGTGGGCGCCATCTTCTGTTCAGACGCAGGAATTAATTCAATGCGCCTCTCAAGGTGATGATACACAGGGCAACTTTTTGAGCAATGTTTGATCGATCAATCGGCAAGATTGCCCAGCAACATTGCTCAAAAAGTTGACCTGTGTATCATCACCTTCACAGTGCATTCTGGGTATTCTCGAGCCGTGGATCTGTCGTGGATCTGTTGTGCACTCGTTATTGCGGTGCATTGTGGGATTGAATGAGTGTACTCGATAACGTCCACTATGGTTTCGGACACCACTAGAAATCGTATGTCTATTAGTATGTCTTTGGTTAGTGGCTGTTTGAGTTAAACTCTTTTACTGCAACCACACCGTGACAGGAACATAGAATGATGACGTTTATATGGTTGTTTTCAGATTTTGTACAATACTGTAGTTGTATTTGTCACTGTGACTCTCTTGCACAATAACATACAGCAGTGTCTTCATTCCTCATATTATTCATCTGCAGATACATCTGTTTCTTGCTGTTGTCTCTGGATATGGTGAACCGTCCCTGAACAGACTGAGAGTAGTATACAGAACCTCCAGATGAGATGTATGCCAGCCACTCCAGACCTCCTCCTGCAGCCTGTCTGATCCAGGCCAAGTGCTGGTCACCACTAAATCCAGAGGCTGTACAGGTAAGTCTGTGAGATCCTCCAGGTTTAATAACCGCTGACTCAGACTCAGTCAGTGTCTGACACCAACAGACTGAAAAATGAACAGTTCAACATTAACATTTACAACAGCACACATGAATATACATCTGATTGTCAACAGGTTTTCAAGAGCCTTTCTTACATTCTGTGAGAGCAAACATGAAGATAAAACACAGTTTAGACACAATATCCATTGCCCTGTTATGAAAATAGGAACTTGATGCAGGAAAGTCACAATCAAGTTTTGTGTCTGTAGATGAATAGAGTGGGGCTTTTAAAAGGGAGAAGGAGAAGTAGGTTTGCATAGGCTGCCCTCTAAAGGTGCATTTACATTTACTGTGTCCTTATTAACCTCTGTAACCATGTCTGCCTTTCAACGTATTGTTTGTTTATTACATATTGGTACATATTGGTACACTCTTCTCTCAGTTCATCCCACTCATCTTCTGTAGGGTTGAGGTCAGAGGACTGGGATGGCCATTGCAGAAGCTTCATTTTGTGGTCAGTATGTTTCAGTCCACCTATTTTTATGCGCAAACAAGGTTTGTTGTTCAGGAAAGAAGGAGGCAGGAACTAGCAAACATGTCAACACTTTAACAATAAAACAAACCAACGCAAAATGAAAGTAAAGCGGCAGCCCCCATACGGAAGACTGCCGCACACACATAAACCAAACATAAGCCGCGTTTCCACCGAAATTACCCGGAACAATTGGTCCCAGGAACTTTTTTCCCAGGAACTTTTTTTGCCCCAGACCGGTTGCTTTCTGCGTTTACACCGCGGTCTAAAGTACCGGGAAGGTAAACTGCGCGCAACTGCTCCTCCCAGTCTGCGACGGACAGTAATCAGTTTTGAGCGCCACATTTATAATAAGTATAGAGGAGATTCAAACTGTGCTGCAGTTATGTATTGGTTTACTAACGAGGTAATTAACAAAACAAAATAGACGAGCACTGATACTAAAGCGTGTTCAGAAAGCTCGTATGCTTATAAAATTAGACAACGTATATGTTATCAGTTATTGTGAGATGCCTGGGACGAACGCGCAAAAATTTCCTCTTTCGCAAATACGCTTAAAAAAAAGCCTGAACCCCGCTAATCAATCATAAATAGTGACAGTCTTGTAAATAGTTGTTTGTTACTCTAACCTCAAAGCGCTATTTCAATCCTGTTATAGTAAATTTGTAACATGGTTTGGAGTGCCTTGCAATAGATGACAATGTGTAAACATAATGACTTAATAATAAAAGCTGTGGCAGAAAAGAGACGAGCACTGATAAAGTGTGTTCAGTAAGCTCGTAATGCTAACGTTAGATATAAAATTTGTATGTTATCAGCTATTGCGGACATTGACCGCGAGATTGCTGGGACGAACGCGCAGAAAGTTTCCTCTTCCACAAAAACCCTTAATAACGCCTGAAACTCGTCGCCAGTCCACCAGTTTTTTTTTTATTAAATTCCATATTTGCAGACAGACAACTCTTACTGCATGAAGCCACGACACGAACCACAATATATATTTTTTAAAAAGGGAGGTTAAAAATAAATAAAATGCTGCGTGGAATCATCCAACCAAAATGCGGCGAGAACACAACCAATCAGCTTGTGCAGCGCACAAGTCCCACCCCTGAAAGTTCCTGAACTTTGAAAAAGTACTACCTCATGAGCAGGGACTATCGGAAGGGGAAATATTTACCCGGAACTTCATTTAGACCCTGGTTCCTGCGGTGTAAACACATCGAGTACCAGCCCAAAGTTCCTAGTTCCTGGGGAAAGTTCCTGCGGTGGAAACGCGGCTATAATGTACATGTCCCAGGCCTGGTCCTCTCTTGTCTTTCCCTGTCATTGCTCTTCCTTTTATTCATCCAGATCACCTTCTGTTAGACTCCAGGCCAAGAATTCAAGCAGAGGCTTGAAATTTGTATCTGTTTGGTATTTGCTATGTATCTGGCCAAGATGTTCAGGACCTCTGGCAGAAAAATAGGCCCACATCATTAAAGATCCAGCAGTGTAACTGTGGTTATGGGGTATTTTTTTATCCCTGTTTGCACCAAACCCATCTGCCAAAAATATATATTTTTTGTTTCATTTGACAATAGAAGCCAGCCCTGTTTCTTCGAGTAGCGTCTGACAACTGAATATGCCGGAGTTTGTTTTTAGATGAGAGCAGAGGATTTTTCTTGAAACCCTCCCAAATAATAATGTGGTGATGTACTGTAGGTGCTGAATCTATCAGAGCTATATTCGTTGGTTTTCCTCATTGCGATGGATGATTACGGGAATTTGGCCTTTGTTTTTTGTTTTATATATATATATATTAATGGGAATATACTTCAGAAATATTATACTCATAATTATTTCTATGCCAATAATTGTGGCCAAAGTGTTTTGGAGAACAACATACATTTCATAACGTGATCCACGCAAAGTTATTTTCACAGTCATCTTTGATCATATTTACCAAGGGTGCCAATCATTCTGACCATGACTAAGTCATCAGTTACTAAAATCTCATACAGATTTAACAAGCATTAAAGGTCACTTATTTGTCTGCATTAGATCAATGTTTACAATGCTTTAGGTTAATTTAGAAAGACCATGAATAAGTATGTTAAGGATTTAAATCAATATATTTATAAAGTAGCTTGCTGAATTTTAGGGAAGTGTACTGAAAAAGTGCCTTGGGCCCTCAGAGATCACATGAGTAGTTTTTGTTCAGCCCTGCAGTCTTTTGTCTTACTGTGAATCTCTTGCACAGTAATAAACAGCTGTGTCTTCAGTCTTCAGGCTTTTCACCTCTAAATACAGCATGTTTTTACTGGTGTCTTTGGTGATGGAGAACTGGCCCTGTAGAGACTGAGCAAAAATAGTGCCGGTGCCACTATCAATACGGCCGATCCACTCCAGTCCTCTCCCTGGTTTCTGACGGATCCAGTGCATGTAATAGCTGCTCATTGAGAATCCAGAGACACCGCAGGACAGAGTGACTGATTCTCCTGGTCTTTTCACCACAGAATCTGAGGAGCTCAAAGACTGACCACTAACACCTGATCAACAGAGGAAAAATCATGTTAGATGATTTAGAACAATGAAATAATAATCTACTACAAATGGGAGTTTCTCACATGCAATAATCATCAGTAGGAGTCCATATAGTAGCATCTCCATTACAACAGAAAAAGCCAGTAAAACAGTTATTGGTTACACTGAAGCTGTTTTAGTCACTGAACACATGCACTGACTGAAAGTTCAGCTTATAACACACTTTCAGGAGTCGGGGAGACGTTGACCCTTCCCACAAAATAATTTGCATCTTTGGAGGTTTGCAGACCTACACTGTAGTTTAATGGAGTAATCTGCAAATTATCACAGTAGACAAGGGAAAAAATCTTGGCCAACATTTGATAAGTGAGAAAAGATATATTACTTTATCAGTGTACACCTTTGTTCTGTAATTTATTAATGGTTTGTTATTTGTTATTGAGTCAATGTTTCAGAGATGCAACCAGAGCACCAGAGCATCTACAGTGGAAAGATGCATATTTGGAAATTCACCAGCACTGCCCAGTGACGGGCCTTTTTTTAGATGTCTAATTTCTAAACTAATTTCTAGTTTAGAATGAATATTTGTTTTTTAGTATATTGTTGTTGTTCCCTCTCCTTTCCGGATTAGTTTGTCAGTTTTGGGCATAAGTCAGTTTCAGTAACTGGTTGTGATTCCACATGTATCTGCCTTGTAGGCCGGATTTGGAGTTTATTAGGATGTATTTAAAGACACCCTTTGGTGAAAATCAAGTTTTCAATGTTGTTTATATGTGTGTGTTTTTTTTTATTTATTTTTTTTATGCTTTTTGACAAACCATGTGCAAATTCATGTCAACACCATTGCTGAGTATTTTCTCCTTAAAACTACAGTGAACAAAGACAGTCTCAAAAACGCGGTTTGAAATCGCTCCATCCTGACAACACCCATGTATTAGTTGAATTAATGAAGTTATGTGGTAGAAAAAATAATCCAGCCCATTATTAATATAAGGGAATGTATGCTGAACAGAACAGATATGCTTATACTTACATACTAAGACATACTGTGGGAAACAGATGTCATTATGATTAAAAATAAGGAATCATTTTAATATTAACGGTTTTTGTATTTAATATATTCAAAACACTTATTATGACAGGAATTATGTCACTTCAGAGGCTCTTCCCTTTTTTCAGTGTTACTCAAAGCAGCTGAAGACATCAACGCAGACAATCGCAGCACAGGAGTTGATGACAGCGCTGGCAAAATTGAATTGCCTTCAAAACGGAGATGTAACCCATTAATAAGATCCATCCCAAGCAGAGCTGTGCCAGATTCCACCACTAGGAATGACGTGGAGCAGGTGATGTCATACTTAAGATACATACTATACATAAGAGATAGTGACAGAAAAAAACATCCAAGTACGGGAATCGGAGCACGAGAATGTAGGATTGAGTGCGAACCAAAACACAAATGAATCTTCAGGGTGAATTGTTCAAACATAATTCCACACAGAACTCAACATTACAGACACCAAATCACCAACCCAAGAGCCATAAAAGAAGGCTCCTGCCAGTCTACCTAACCAACGAAAACCCCCAGCTAAGAACTTTACGGCCATGCAAGCTTCAAAGAGATGAGCCAAACTAAAGGAAGAACTTGTCAATGTGAGATAGCTTGGAAAATAATGATTGGCTCAGAGATGGCACAGCTCAGTGCTCGATCAAGATAACAGCAGAAGCTGCTCGACCCCCACGACAGAGATACAAAACAAACCATCTTCTTCTTAGGACCTCTGAATGACCAAACCAGAGTTCTAATCTCGTCAAACCACAAGAACTGAGATTTTACCTATAAATACATAAAACCATCCCAGAACAATTTTCGATGGACTTATAATCAAACATCATGCAACTACATAATTCTATGTTGTTTCTACAATATATAATATGCTTAGATGCCATATAAGTCATTTAATGGTTATAACTGTTAGATGTTTGAATGAAAGTGTGTTGTGTTTCATATCAGTATGATCGTATGCTCTTGATTCAAAAGATGGCTTGATTGAAATCTGTGTAAAATGTTTCGTATTCTTATAATAGTAATAATGTCTAAACTGTGGCCTCTTTCCTCTCTGCTAGAGCTTAGAGAGTAAGGGGATCACAGATAAGCTTCTTTTTTTTTTACGATAAGAAGTGAAGAGAACGCCACCTCCTAAATAAAGCCAGTGTCTAATTGGTCAGATTTCTTCCAGGAGGCCGGACAAACATGTGAGTTTAAAATCTTAGACCCGAACAAAGTTTTAGAAGAGTTCTCAACAAGGTTAGAAAAGTGCACGAAGGGAGAAGAGACCAGACAGACAAGTAACCATGTAAACGCGCAGACAAAATAACCCAAATCAAGATCAGAAGAACATGGGTTAAACAACTTCATTCAAGCCATCATCTACTCATCATTTCCTTTCTTTTCTTAGTTTCCTTTCTTTTCCGTTGTGAGTCTCGGTTCTAAGTTAAGTTTTGCGAGATTTCGGTCCACGTTTCTTCTGCAAAGCCAGCTTCAACAAAGACTTTCCATCAATCCGCCATCCACACCACGTGAGTGGCCGCCACAGACATCTATCCAAGCATGAGGAGACCAGCCAACGAACTCGGGAAACCCCTTTTACGCAGCTTTTACGTCACCAGCTTCAAAGAAGGAGGCAGCAAAGCGTCTTTCTTGAAGTGTGTATCATACACAATTTTCGGCAAGATAGAAACAGATGACCCAGATTCCATGGTAAGCTCAATATGTGCAGACGTAGTTGCAATCGCAATGACAGCAGTGCATCAAATTTGATCAGTTAGTGAGTCATGCATGCATAGAAAGGATCTGAACTTCAGGCAAGTCAATTTCACGCACTCAACAAGCTTGTCCCGAAAGACACACCCGCAAATAATGTCCCGTATTTTTACAGTTATTACGTTGCCGATGCAGCAGGACGACTACGGTCATTCATGAGGGGTTTCTTAAATCCACAACAATAGCATTCACAGGATGAGGAATCAGGTCCAGTAGATGAAGAAGGCTTTGAAGTACTTGCTGTAGACTGTGGCTTTAAAGGTGGTCTACGGTGGTGATGTCCAGGTGCAGGTGGAGGCTTTGCATGTATCACTTGCACAGGAACTGAACGAGTAATAATAATTTGGCTTGTTAACCAGAAGCTTCTGTTGGCAATAGTAATGGCTTTTTTAAGAGTCAATTCAGATTCCAAAAGCAATCTCCTGGACACAATCTCCACCAACTGATCATGCAACATCTTGTCCAAAGTAGCCGCTTAGTCCCGTAGAGCAGCTATGTACTGAATTAGTTTCTCCTGGTGCCTGAAGATGTTTCATGAAAGCATTGCGCTTCCATTTAATCACTTTGATTCGGCAAGGTATAAAACAATCTCTGGCCTTCAGTCCCCAGACAATGTAGAAGCAGTGCTCGTTTGCGTTCAACTGGCCATGCATCTCCAGAAGCACCAACAACAAGTAAATAAATCTGGAACATCCGAAGCCACGTGTCAAAAGGTATAGCTGGTTCAAAAATGGCGTGGGAAAAGTAGAAAGCTGCCATCTTCCAGAAAAAAGTACCTCGTTGCCAATTAATGTCCTTGGTAAGAAGCAATGAAGAGGCGTTCTAAAATAAAGAATTCTTAAATTAACCAAATTAAGTGGCATAACAGTACAGTGCAAGCAGCAGCAGGTGGAACACTAGACTCACTTACTCTTTTGTTCTCAGCATACACATAACACAAACCACAACTGCCATGTACTGGCTAATATGCACAGAAAAACACAACAAATTTACAAAGAGATCGGAGAGCTAAGGACAACATTATGCAGGCAATAATAGGATTAACAATACATGAGTCTTAATACATAAATAATACATAATACCTAATACTAATCCATCCATCTACTAGAAGACCTATTTATGGCCTAAATTAATTTTGGCTTAAAACCGGACAAAATCCATACATAAAAGATTATCAGGCAAGGGATTGTTTTTATTTTAGGGTGTAATATACTTTTAAGGGCCAGATTTACTAAATAGGGCAAATTAGCATGAGAGTGCTAAACCAAAAAAGGCCCTGTTGGTAAAACTTTTGTTAAGCATGTCAGAGAGGTTCTGGGTTCTTTTTTTCTCATTAAAACCAAAGGTGTTCATCACCATTTGTATATTATTTGTTTTATTATTTGATTGTATATTAAGATGCATGGACATGTTTGTGTGCATTTTGTTTTTCTGATTTCACCAGAATTAATAGAATCTCCACAAAGGCGTTAAGCAATAGGTTGAAGCACTCATCTGTGTGAAGACTGTGCACGAGCATAAAGAATCTTATAACTGATAACAGCTGCAACAAACGCTCAACATGGTTTAAAAAACAACTTTTTCTTATGTATTATATAGGTACATCCGTGCCACGAGATGTTTCAAAAAGTGGTGGAGAGAATATTGACTCTGGCAAAAAGTAGTGGGGACATGTCTCACCTGCAAAGTATGCCTATGTCAGACAATAAAGCTATATTTGGTGCATTTCATTGATATGACGTTTTGTGCCTCTAATTCGTATGTAACATGTACAATACAACACAACAATGCTCACTATACAGAGGATTTTTTTTTTTTTTGCCTACATCTCAAAAGTGGGTATACATGTTCTTTTTATTGGCAGTTTATCATTAGTTAAGACATATATATTTGCTACCTATATGAAAATATTTTTCTATAGTATTGTGTTTTGAACTAACACAATTTTGCTGTAATTGCTCAGATGATATTTGTGATTTGTGAGAAAAGTAATTAATGTAAAAATGTTTTACTTGTTACTTTGTAAAGCTCCAGTTGATTAAATTTAAATAAATACAGACAAACATTTGTTTGTTGCATTCAGATTTTTGTACAGTACTGTAGTTGTATTTATCACTGTGACTCTCTTGCGCAATAATATACAGCAGTGTCTTCATTCTTCATATTATTCATCTGCAGATACATCTGTTTCTTGCTGTTGTCTCTGGAGATGGTGAACCGTCCCTGAACAGACTGAGAGTAGTATATATAACCACCACCAGATGAGATGTATGCCAGCCACTCCAGACCTCCTCCTGCAGCCTGTCTGATCCAGGCCAAGAGCTGGTCACCACTAAATCCAGAGGCTTTACAGGTAAGTCTGTGAGATCCTCCAGGTTTAATAACCGCTGACTCAGACTCAGTCAGTGTCTGACACCAACAGACTGAAAAATGAACAGTTCAACATTAACATTTACAACATCACACATGAATATATGTCTGATTGTCAACAGGTTTTCAAGAGCCTTTCTTACATTCTGTGAAAGCAAACATGAAGATAAAACACAGTTTAGACACAATATCCATTGCCCCGTTATGAAAATAGGAACTTGCAGGGAAGTCACAATCAAGTGTTGTGTCTGTAGATGAATAGAGTGGGGGCTTTTAAAAGGGAGAAGGAGAAGTAGGTTTGCATAGGCTGCCCTCTAAAGGTACATTTACATTTACCGTGTCCTTATTAACCTCTGTAACCATGTCTGCCTTTCATTTTATTAATTCTTTTCTAGCTCATAATAATTGATTACATTGTTAATTTGTAATTATTCCAAATCAAAATCGTGCAAAATTTTCATATTTTCCCCAATCTCACACACAAAGACAAACAGCAGTTACTTTACTAATAATTGGAGTAACATATTTTAGGTGTAAAAAGTAATAATAGAGATGAGATGGATGAATATATATATATATTTTTTATATGCTTTAATGCTGATGTTGATGAATGAGAGATGGGTCAGTTTTTATTTTTTGTTATTTTTTTTAGATTGCCCATCTGAAGCGTTTTTGATAAAATATGGCATTAACAGTGCATGTCTCCAAAGCGCATACATTATTGTACTGCACAGCAGCCTCTTGTGTCACTGTGCTTTTCGGGCACAGTAATAAACACCAGTGTCCTCAGCCTGCAGATTTGTCATGTGCAGATACACCTGCATTTTACTGTTGTCTCTGGAGATGGTGAATCGTCCTTCAACGGTTTTAGAGTAATATTTGCTACCGCCGCTTGGAGCAGAAATATGTGAGATCCACTCAAGCCCTTTCCCTTCAGCCTGTCTTATCCATGAAATATCTGCATTACCAACTTCAATCCCAGAAAAAGTACAGGTCAGTTTATGTTCGTTCCCAGGTTTGATGACGACTGACTCAGACTCAGTCAGTGTCTGACCTTTGCACACTGTTAAAAAAAAAAAAGAATTGAATTTATGAGTTTTAGCAATAAAGTGAAAAATAGAGATGACTTGACATCAAAGAGATGAAAATTAATCAAATGTTTATCCGCTGAAGTGCTTAAAAAAAAATATTACTTACATTCAGTGGAGACTAGAAGGCTAATGAAACAAGTAATTCTGAGGACCATTTTTGCAGAAGTTTTTGTTAAAAATCTCAATGACAGAATACTGAAAAGGTGATAAATATGAAGAGTTTATAAGGCAGAATGTACATTTTAATTTGCATAGCCCATCCTCCAGCATATTTTATATCAAAGGAAGGTCAGACCAAAAGAAAAAAATTCAACCCTAACTGGATTCATCTTGCACTTTGTAAAGGATATTTACCACTAATTCACTTGAAAGTTTTATCTTTATGGAGATATAAAGATTATAGTACATTTAAAATAGAGTTGTCATGATTGAATATTGTTGAATCAATATTCAACAATATATTAGTCAATCAATATATTAATTATTTTCAGATTCATTTAGCAGATGCTTATGTATGGTGACTGTACAGTACACTCACTGCAGGTTATGTATCTCTCTAACCAGCAATAGCTCTAGCTCTGAACTAGCTCCCGGTTCATGCTGGTGGAAAAGGGTAATCAATGATCAACCCTCCAAGCTTGGAATCTATTATCTTTATGACCTTACTTAATTACCAACCTAGACTCATACTCTCATTTATTTGGGAAGCTGTTTATACAGAAATATTAAGATATTTTAAACTACATCTCTAAACAAGTAATGTATTAAATTGTGGGGAAATTTGCAGTAATTGCTTCAGTGATCATGACAGTTTTTGTTCAGCCCTGCAGTCTTTTGTCTTACTGTGACTCTCTTGCACAGTAATAAACAGCTGTGTCTTCAGTCTTCAGGCTTTTCACCTCTAAATACAGCATGTTTTTACTGGTGTCTGTGGTGATGGAGAACTGGCCCTGTAGAGACTGAGCATAATATACAGTTGAGCCATGTATACGTCCAACCCACTCTAGTCCTCTCCCCGGTTTCTGACGGATCCAGTGCATCCAGTAGCTGCCCATTGAGAATCCAGAGACACCGCAGGACAGAGTGACTGATTCTCCTGGTCTTTTCACCACAGAATCTGAGGAGGTCAAAGACTGACCACTAACACCTGAACAACAGAGGAAAAATCATGTTAGATGATTTAGAACAATAAATAATAATCTACTACAAATGGGAGTTTCTCACATGCAATAATCATCAGTATATATATGCTTTAAGACAAATCATGTGCAAATTCATGTCAACACCATTGAGTATTTTCTCCTTAAAACTGCAGTGAACCAAATACAGTCTCAAAAACGCGGTTTGAAATTGCTTCTTTTTTTTTTTTGTTGCTCCATCCTGACAATACCCATGTATTAGTTGAATTAATTAAGTTATGTGGTAGAAAAAAAGAATCCAGACCATTATTTATATAAGGGAATGTATGCTAAACAGAACAGATATGCTTATACTTACATACTAAGACATAGTGTGGGAAACAGACGTCATTATGATTAAAAATAAGGAATCATTTTAATATTAACAGGTTTTTAATACATTCAAATCACTTCAGAGGCTCTTCCCTTTTTTCGGTGTAACTCAACCATGTCCACCTCATTTCTCATGAGTTTTTGCACAGCTGACTGTATTAGTGTTTCCACAGTTGTTCCACAGTGTCTCTTGCACAGTAATACACTGCAGTGTCTTCAGTCTTCAGCTGATTCATGTGCAGATAGAAATTAGAGCCGTCCTTAGTTGCTGTGAACCTGCCCTGGACTGACTGAGCTGAGCTCTTATCAGAATCTGAATAATAATAAATAATCCATTCAAGTCCTTTTCCAGGTGCCTGACGGATCCAGTGCATGCTAGTGCCACTAAGAGTGAATCCACTACATGCACAGGTCAGTTTGTGGGAACCACCTGCCACAACTACTGACTGTTCAGACTGTGTGAGCACAACCTGAGAGTCAATGCCTGTGGATAAACAAAAAATGTTTACAAATAATTAGGATAATGTATTTATTTACAATAAGAAAAGAGTTTATTTTGTCCAGGGAATATACTTATCAGACACTGCGGCCAGCAACAGCAACAGATACAAAGTGAACATGTTTTTTCAGAGCATCAACGGAGCTGTGTAAGACTTTGTTCCCTGCATTTCGAGCTGATTGTTTTATAAACAAAGCCCAGATCGACGGATTTGCAGATCGTCTAAAGCATCGGTTCCCAACAGGGGGGTCGCGGCCCACAAGGGGGCCTCAGCGAGCTCTGTGGGGGGTCGCGTCATATTTTGAAAAGTTTTGAGCAATGAGCATTAAATAAAAGTCCTTAACTTTTTTCTGTTCAAAATTGACTAAATATATATAATGAGCGAGTTCATCATGAATCCATTTTCCAATCCGTGATGAGTGATGAGTTCTCCAGTCAACAGCAGGGCCGGCCCGAGGCATAAGCGAACTAAGCGGCTGCTTGGGGCCCCCTCGCCACCAGGGGGCCCCCAATCGAGTTTTTTTTTTTTTTTTTTTTTTTTACATATTAATTAACTTAAACAAGTGACATAAATGAATGAAAGGATTAATAATTCAAGACAAGAAAATTCTGATTTCATGATCAATATACCTGCCTACAACTGCTATTGTGTCTGCCAGTGTTTTGAGTCATGCGCATAACCTCGCGTGCATAGACAATTTGTGCGCAAAGTCACGGTAATGTTAAGCCATGTCACAAAAATTTTATTTGATCAATGATTTATCCTTTAAATGTAATGATATTCAGAACAGAACAAGAATAAAAAAATAACTATAAACAAGCCAAAACGAAATAATTTAAAGCGAAAGTGAAAGTAAGCGGCGTTGGGCTCACGTATCTCTCAGAATCAAAATGTTTCAACATTCGCGATGGATTTGGATGGTAAACTATTCTTTATCATAGGCTTTGTACTTCACTCACGTTCCAATATCGACGGAAAAAATCATCCTCTTCACACGCGCAAAAATGTGCTTGGAAACATCACAGTGGAAGATTACAAAGCTGGAATATGTTGTGTGTGTGTGTGTGTGTGTGTGTGTGAGTCGCGGGCGCGATCGAACAGTAGAAACATAAAAACATACTCCGTCATGTTCATACAAGACATCATTCAAACTGCAAAGTGTTGCAAAACGTTGGAGGATATTTTGCAAATATTTTTTTTTAATATGTTTTGTGACAGTTTGTTTTTAGAAGTTTCCAAGAGTTAGTAAAAGAGTACAGAAAAAGTTTAAACTTTTTTAAGTATCTATTTTTTTATTAAGTATTTATTTTCTATTAATAACCTCATTGTATTAATTTATAATGTAACATTATAGCGTGACATTGTGTCAATAATCGTCAAGCACAGGCGACTCTGCGTGGTGGGAGGGGGCCCCCAAATCAAATTCTGCTTAGGGCCCCCGAAAGGCTCGGGCCGGCACTGGTCAACAGTGCAGTTGTTTAAATATGAAACAGACATCAGATAATTTGCATAGAAACCCTGAATTAGCAAAAACTAGATCTTGTGGCCATTAAGGTTAATTTCATGAACAATAGTGCCACATCTTGATATGGATATAAAAATGTCTTTCTGCAGCATGAATAAATGTGATTATTTTCAAAGCAGGCAGGAGCATGCAACCTCATCTGAGTTCTATTAAAAACAGATGTGATGTTGTGTTATGTTTATGTGAAAGTGAATAAAGGACTGTAGCGAAGTTGTAGAGTTCAGTGTGCAGTAGTTGAATGTGTACAGGCAAACAGATCAGCCCTTTTCCACCATTGAGCCGTTGTTCTCACGTCTTGTATAGCACAAATAGTGGATCAGACACCTATGAAATCAAAGGTGATATTGACTCTCATGTGCTTTGTTGTTAATACATTGGGTATTGTTTATATTCTGTTGCTTTTATCCTCCTGGGACCCAAGAATAGACTTTTGTCCACTGTAGTGGACATTATATTTTAGTGAATTTCTCTGACATCACACATGTCACATGACACAACCTAGGTGTCCTGTAAAGAGCACATTCAGGACTTTTCAGAGATACCAAATGTTTAGAGGTTTCACCATGCAAACAACTTCTCCTTGGTCTTTAAAAATGTCTGACATTAATTTAGTGATCAAATGTAGCATTCTTATGGAAATATGATAATATATTGTAATTATAATTTAAATTGGACTACTTTTCAAATTGTATTTCATAAAACAACTCAGGAAAATGTTAAGGGGTTTCAAAAAAATTAAATAATACTTTCAGTTCCAGAACAGGGCATTGATTTCAAACGTGTCCACTGTAGAGGACACTAGGACTTAAATCATGTTTATCAGGCATTTTGTGAGACACAAAAAGTGAATATGGAAATAAATTATACATCAATATTCCTATGACATATTAGATATTATTATTAAAATGTTGCCAATTATTACTCCAATTATTACACTTCTTTTTTCATTAAATGTTGCTCCAAGTACACATTAATGTGCAAATACAGATACATTGCATTGAATGGGAATATTAATTTATGGCCATTTTGCCCACATATTGCATAAAGTAAAATGGTGTATAAATTAATTCCGTTATATCTTTCATAACATAGTTGAGAATCATGTTTATATAAATTTTGGTTAAAAAAATCCTGAAACCCCATAATTTATTGGTGAATCCCATTGTTTTTGCCTATACATATAATTTCATGTCATTTTATTTTTTAAACAACTTAGTCCTGGCGTCCACTAGAGAGGACATAGCATAACGTATGAATAAAATATTTTTTTCAAAAATGTTTATTTACCATTTGTTTCTTGTGCTCTAAACAATGTGATGACATGGAAAAAAACTAAATTCAACAAACTTTTTTTTTCTGGGTCTCAGGAGGAAATATGAAAATAAATACAACAAGACACCCAAAAGTTCTGCCTTGACACCAACAGATTGAAAAACAGTTCAACATTAACATTTAAAACAGTGCACATGAATACGTCTGATTGTCAACAGATAAAACACAGTTTAGACACAATATCCATTACCATGTTATGTAAAAAGTAAACTGATGCAGGAAAGTCACAAGATGAATAAAGTATTATTAATGAATACAGTGGGGCTTAAAAGGGAGGACAAGTTTGCATAGGCTGCCCTCTAAATGTTTCTATTTTCTGTAACCTTAATAACCTCTGTAACCCTGTCTGCATTTCAACATATTTTATTCTTATTTACTAGTTCAGAGACATAGTAGCTAATTATGAATTTTTACAAAAATGTTTATATATATTTTCCTAAAGCTTCTTTACTACTTGTTGCATGATTTCTGTCTGAAAACCTATTCAAAAGATCAGCATTTAAAGATATTCAATAATGTGAATGTAACATTTAACTTTCCAGCTGAAAAAAAATCACACATTGGAATGCCATGTAACTCAGCTGCATTTTAATTTGTGAATGTTTTCTGTTTTGTTTTGTTGTTGCATGAATTCCGGTATGCTTATAATGCTTGTTGTTCAATTAGAAAAAGCCTCCACGAAGAAGTAGTTACAGATTTAAATCAATAATTTAATAAAGTAAAAATCAATAAAGTGGCTTGTTACAAAAGTATCAAGTGCTCTTGAGCCCTCAGAGACATGAGTAGTTTTTGTGCAGCCCTGCAGTCTTTTGTCTTACTGTGAATCTCTTGCACAGTAATAAACAGCTGTGTCTTCAGTCTTCAGGCTTTTCACCTCTAAATACAGCATGTTTTTGCTGGTGTCTTTGGTAATGGAGAACTGGCCCTGTAGAGACTGAGCATAATATGTACTTGAGCCAGTGTCTATATATCCAATCCACTCCAGTCCTCTCCCTGGTTTCTGACGGATCCAGTGCATGTAATAGCTGCCCATTGAGAATCCAGAGACACCACAGGACAGAGTGACTGATTCTCCTGGTCTTTTCACCACAGAATCTGAGGAGGTCAAAGACTGACCACTAACACCTGAACAACAGAGGAAAAATCATGTTAGATGATTTAGAACAATAAATAATAATCTACTACAAATGGGAGTTTCTCACATGCAATAATCATCAGTAGGACTCCATATAGTAGCATCTCCATTACAACAGAAAAAGCCAGTAAAACAGTTCTAGGTTATAGGCTACTGAAGCTGTTTTAGTCACTGAACACATGCACTGACTGAAATTTCAGCTTATAACACAATCTTTCAGGAGTCGGGGAGACGTTGACCCTTCCCACAAAATAATTTGCATCTTTGGAGGTTTGAAGTCTTACACTAGTTTAATCTGAATATCTAAATGTTTTTACAGTAAATAAGGGGAAAAAATCTTAACTTGTATTTGATAAATGATAAATATTTTAAATTGACCCAATATGTCCTGTTATTTTCAACAGTCCAGTTTTTAGGAAGCTCAGGAAGTATTTTCCTTATTCACATTTAAATAAAGTCCAAAAGACAAAATAATAATTGGAATTACACAAAAATCTCCCAGTTCAAAGGTTGACATTTTTATTCTTAATAACCAAAGAATGTGCAGGACATCCAGGAAATGACAGAGTATTAAGAATCAACTTAAGCATACATTGCTGGTAATTATCTGCCAGGACATTATCCAGTAATTTTACTGTAATGTCCATTAACCCTTAAGCAATGTGTAATTCAAAATACAGGTAAAACACCTGAAAAAAAATATGAAAAAACCCCCCAGAAAATCCCTTCATAATGATACTGTACATTGTGTCCTTGTCACGTTGTGGGTTGTTCCTTGTTCCTGTTTCATGTATGTCATGTGATCCCTTGTTCAAGTCATGTGATCCTGCCTTGTGTTCCCTTGTCTGTGTCATGTTGTCATTGGTTCATTGTTTCATTGTTCACAGGTGTCCCTTGTCTAGTCGTTAGTCTTGTGTATTTAAGCCCTCATGTTTGCCCTGTGTCTTTGTCTAGTATTGAATGTTCTTGTTCAGCCCTATTTCTACAGATTTATTTTTTTAAACAGTGTTTGTAAATTATTTAATGGGGCATTAATATAAATTGATGTTATTTTGTCTTGTGAATTGTATTTGTTAAGTGAAACAGCTTCACCAGGGCAGTAAATAAAAATATTACAGTTGTATGATCCCTCTTATTTTTTGAATTATTATTATTATGTAAACTCACAATCTCAACCGTACATTCAGGCTACTTGGAATACAAGTTGCCATATGCTGATAAAGTATTTCATTTATTTATATTATTATTTTTCCTGGCCTGGAAATCAATATTAATATTGTCTGATATTACTTTCAGTTATTGTGCATCAATGTATCAATGGTTTGAGTGCATCTGACTAGAGATTCGAGCGTGATTGTGAAACAGTCGTTATTTGCTCATGTGATAGTCAGTGGCCGTCATGAGAAGCGATCACAGATGAGGTGATCGGAAGCCTCAGAAAACTGCTCAGAAATTAAATCCAGTGAGAGTTACGCCAGAGGGCTGAAGAACAATAAGTCCTGAACGATAAAGTGTGCTGAGCTAGCA
Organism: Leuciscus idus; assembly: GCA_021554675.1. Classification (NCBI taxonomy): domain Eukaryota; kingdom Metazoa; phylum Chordata; class Actinopteri; order Cypriniformes; family Leuciscidae; genus Leuciscus; species Leuciscus idus. The sequence continues at coordinate 29,786,339 of CM038621.1, forward strand.
TGTCTGTGAGGGAGAGTTCAGAGGGTGTGTGCCACAAGGCCGATGCCGCACTATATGCATATGGTGCATCTCACTCATTTTAGAACCAGCTGGATGTGATTCCACATTTATCTGCCTTGTATAGGCTGGATTTGCAGCTTATCAAGATACATTTAAAGAATCATGGATTTAGAGGTGCATAATGATGCATGTTTGGTATATTATTTTAAAAATCATACTGTATCTTCAGCTTTTTTGTTAAAATAAGCTCCATATTGACATCATATTAGAGGTAATTAAGTGGTAGAAAGGTAATTAGAAAAAAAAAACTTTTTCAGTGTAACCATGTCCACCTCATTTCTCATGTGTTTTTGTACAGCTGCCTGTATTAGTGTTTCCACAGTGTCTCTTGCACAGTAATACACTGCAGTGTCTTCAGTCTTCAGCTGATTCATGTGCAGATAGAAATTAGAGCTGTCCTTAGTTGCTGTGAACCTGCCCTGGACTGACTGAGCTGAGCCTTTGTCAGAGTCAGTATAATAGTGCAAGATCCATTCAAGTCCTTTTCCAGGTGCCTGACGGATCCAGTGCATCCTATAGCTACTAAGAGTGAATCCACTACATGCACAGGTCAGTTTGTGGGAACCACCTGGAGCCACAACTACTGACTGTTCAGACTGTGTGAGCACAACCTGAGAGTCAAGACCTACAGAGACCAACAAACAGAAAATGCTTTACACAGAATCACAATACTGATCAAATTGAATTGGGTTTTACATTTCAACTCCCTAAAACTTCCTAAACAAAACCCCCTTAACTCCTTCAGAATTTTAAAATATAAAAAAACACTCACTGTGTGCAGTTGCCAACAGCAGAAAGAGCTTTAGGGAGAACATTGTTTTTCCTCTTCAGATTGAACAGTCATTTACTAGTTGTTTAAATAGGAAATATGACAGTTGAGTTTGCATTTACTCATGCGTGTAACAGAGTCGAGTAGGTGTGTTCAAACAAAACTGGTTCATCACAACCACCAGTTATTCATTTAATGAGAAAGGGTGCACCCTTCTGGTGTCTGAATAATTTTTAATGGTAACACTTTTCAATAAGGTTCATTAGTTAACTACATTAGTTAGCATAAACTAATAATAAACTGCACTTATACAACATTTATTAATCTTTGTTAATGTTCATTTCAACATTTACTAATACTTTATTCAAATCTTGTTAGTTAACTGTGAACAAACATGAACAAACAATGAACAGTTGTGTTAACAAAGATTAACAAATAGGTATTACTTAGCCGTAGTGATGGGAAGTCCGGTTCTTTTCCGCGAACCGGTTCTTTCGGACAGTTCGTTTCAATGAACCGGTTCACCAGTTCTTTTACGTCATCTCGTAATGACGTCAATTCTATCATCCCGGCGGATAAATATACATTCAAATAAAGGCATTTGTAATCATAACTTCAGTTAAATAATAGTGCTCATCGTCATAATCATCTTGGATAGGTTTCTTACATTTACGTTTTGAAAATTAACCCTGTAGTAGGCCTAAGGCGATGCGCAAACGCGGATGTTTTACAGGTCTTAAAGTGAATAAACTTCATCATTTTTATTTTATTTGTAATTAAATAAACGTACATTTTGCCGAATTCGGCCCCTCATTCAAGTCCTTGGTTCACCCGTGCTCATGTATCAGCACAGCGCATAGACAGTAACACAGCATCAGTTGGCCAAAAGAAAGTTCGGTTCAGAGACGGTGTTGTTATCATGCATGCGCAGTCTCTCCAGCTCGTCGGTTCTCTGTATCGAACGTGTCCGAAAGAAACAGTTCTCGGTTCTGTACTGGTGATGCGAGAACTGCTGCAACAACCAGTTCTTGACTCGAGAACCGCCTGTGTGTGAGCTGAGAACTACTGAAACCTTACTAGGCTATAGCCTTATTCAGTCGACAAAACAAAAAACTTGATGCATATCTATGTTTAATACGTTATGTTTTGATTAACACATTATAAACATTTACTTTGCACCCTTTAAAACCTTGGCAAGAGTTTACGTCAAAAATGTATATCAACTTACTTAGAAATTAAATGATCTGTTCCAGAAAATAATGTTTTAGTATAATAATAAATGTTTAGTTTTACAATCCATTCATTGTGTTTCCAATCTTTAAAATAATACAGTGAAAAGGCAGTAGCCTATGTGATAAAAATGTTTCTAACATGTTTTATTTTGTTACACTTATTGATGTTCAGTAAAATACTTAAGATTTGCATGCATTTCGTCCCTCTGAAAAAATTGCACGCATGCTCAGCTCATCAGCTCATCGGTTCTCCGTATCGAACGTGTCCGAAAGAAACAGTTCTCGGTTCTGTACTGGTGGTCCGAGAACCGCTGTACCTGTACGTTCGGTAGTGCGCGCATGCTCAGTATCAACTGCTCGTGCTCATCACTTCTCTCAGCACGTCTCAGTTCAGTGAACTGTTGGATTTACTGGAGTAACATGTATGCCTACTCCGGGATATTGGTTTATTTTGAGTAGAGGTGACTGTCAGGATTCAGGCATGTCCGAAAGTGAGTAACTTTACTAACTTGTTGTGGATCAGTGCTGACGCAAGACGCGAACTGTTTCGAACGATTCAGTCCGATTTAGTGTACTGGTTCGACCAGTTCACTAAAAAGAACCGTTTCAAAAGAACGATTCGTTCACGAACCGGACATCACTACTTAGCCGCCGGAAACGGAAATGGGGTTGTTTGTGGGCTGGAGTGTCTATTATTCAAGTTCTCAACGGAAGAATGTACGGGTGTGAGGCGTTTGGAAAAATAGGTCCACAGTTTTACAACGAATGGTAAAACACACCTGTTGGAAAGCATCTTTTGAAGCGATTTTTGTGTGAGCATATCAGTGAACACCCCTGACCACTCGATGAGTTTCACGTCTTTGTAAACGAAAGTTTAATGCGTTTTAGGAAGGATTGTTCCAGTGCACCTATACAGCCATTGTGAGGTGGGGGGGTGCTACCACAGAAACCGAAAATTCTCGGGCCAGCAGCATTTGTCCAAATTTCAATCTTAACCATTCTATTTCATCAGAAACGATCTGAAAACAGGGCTTTACGTGTAAAATACCGAACTTGTCCTTTAAGTCCATTTGGTATGTGTGTGTGGTAATGTGTCTGAATATGATCATGAGCATGAAGCAGATCCAGAGATCTGACAGGACAACCTGACTGATTGACCAGGAGCTTTAATCTGTGCAGGAGACGAGGTCAGTGAGATGCCAGAAACATCTGTAAAACACAACATTAACAACATCAGTCAGTCAGTCCAAACTTCCAGTCTCATTTCATCTGTTTCTAACTATATAAATATTTGAATAATTAGTCAGCAACAGAAATATTCACTTTTCTGATGTGACTGAATGAATCCACTCACATGGCACAAAGGCACACAAAATGAGTAGAATTTGACTCATGATTGATTTCCGAATCAGACAGGACATCCACACAGCTTTTGTCCTAGTGACTGATACTCGAAGGAACTGACACTCTTATTTATTCATGTGGATGGTGAACATTTGCATATTATCAACTGAGGTAAATCAGGATATGAGTTTGTAGCTTCAGCTTCTGTGACCGAAAATGCTTTCATAAAGTGTTTGCAACTGTGGTTTGCATATAGGCTCGTTATCACAAAGAGATCAGAGAGCTAGGAACAACATTATGCAGGCAAGGAATAACATTACATAAATCTTGAGTTTACATCCATCTAGTTTCATGGCTTGTATTTATGGCTTAAATGTAATTTTATTAGCTTAGAGCTGGACAAAATACACTCAATAAAAAAAGCATTAGGCATCATTAAAGAGATAGTTCGAACAAAAATATGTGATAATAGAATGGTGGTTATATAACCATGAATGAGATTTAGAAACAGATAGGCTACTGGATGTTATAGTAGTTATTGTACAGTGCTTGTACTGTTTTCTCATGTTGTGGTCGCCTGGCACAGTAATACACAGCTGTGTCATCAGACTGTAGATTTTTTCCATTAAGAGTCACTGTGTTGCTGGAGTCACTTTTGGAGATGCTGAACTTGTTTGCCAGTGAGTCTTTTTTGTATATGCTTCCACCTCCCCATATGTGCACAATCCACTCCAGAGCTTTTCCTGCAGGTTGTCGTATCCAGGCTGTTGCGTAACTATCGGTAACAGAATATCCAGACACCTCACACTTGAGAGTAAATGAGTCTCCTGGCTGCAGAACTATAGAGTTTGGCTGAGTGAGGATAATATTACATTCCACACCTGTCAAAAGAGAATAAAAAAACATACATCAATGAAATTATTGCCCAAATATCTGTTTTATATTACTTGCTGATAAAGACACTCACGGGTCATTGCTGCCAAAAGCAGCAGTAGAGATGTAGGGAACATGATTTATGCTGATTTCAGCTCTCTCCTCCACTGGGAGATAAACGTCTCTCTTTAAACACACGGAGGGGTGGAAAAACTGAACAGTTTTGCATATATTAAAATGATCAAGTATAAAACACTTGTCAAACACAATACTGAGCTAAAAACACATTTATGGAGAACACATACAATTATAAAGAGTCATTATCAGACGGGTTATAATGACACTGTATTTTATGCATCTCATTGATGTGATGTTTTATGCCTCTCATTCGTATGTAACATACACAATACAACAAAACAATGCTCACTATACAGAGGATGTTTAAGTCGAAAACTCTCATAAATGGGTATAATTGTTCTTTTTATTGGTGGTTTAACAGTTGAGACATACATGTACCGATGATAATATTTTTCTACTGTATCTTTTTAAGGTCAGTACAGAGGTTTGCCAACATGCATTGTGGCAACCCGGAGGTGGATTTGAAGGATAATTAGCCAACTACGCCACTCAGGGAGTTACACCCAGATCATTTAGTGTCTCTAAAAGGACACGCAAGTTCGTTCACCAATAATCGCTCAGAGACATGGGTAACAATACAAAATGGTTGACTTTATTAAGTTACACAATCACTTTAAAACAATCATTAAAATATATCAGGCTTCAGCCAAGCACAGCTCATCATAAGGGTTTGGCTCTAAGAAGGTCACAGGAACACCAGCTAACTGGGGCTTACCAGCAGGGTCAGGCTATCAGAGATTAGGCTGCCTATAGCAGAGAAATCATTCCTTTCACCAGTGCACGCAAACACACGCACTCACACCATACTCCACGGATGGACACGGCACACTGTGAACACACACCACCACCACTTAGAAGGGAATAGAGCCGGCCTCCCTGCCTTTGGCACCCAGATCCTGCGACACAAGGACAGAGCAATCTTAATAAGAGTCACTAAAAATGCACACAGAATAATTAAAGCACTGAATTGCCCTATGTCGATTTAAATTAAACAACAAAACCCAAAATAAGAATTAACAAAGCTGGAAAAGAAATGGACAAGGCCTATTTGCCCTCAAATCACAAATCATAAATTAAACAAATAAATTAAACAAAAGGAGTTAAAGAAATGCAAAAGCAAGACAATGGATTTTAGTTTACAGAAAAATAAACCAAACTGATCTCAACAGTTTGCAGGAAAATACACTAAACTGGTTTTAACAGTTTACAGAAAAATAAACCAAACCGATCTCAATCAGTTTACAATAATAAGCAGCAAAACAAAATACAAACTAGAAAAATCAAAAGAAAAATAATAAAGTTACATTTAATAGGATAACCAAATAAGCCACACAAAATACATGCACTGCAAAACAAACCCAAAAAAAGATAAAGCTCTTTGCAAAATAGAAAACCAAATAATAGAAAACAAACTATATTAGAATATGCAAAGGCAAATAGCCGAGAGTATCACTGCTATTCAAATATAAATAAAGACGACTTAAACAAAACAAAAGAAAATAGAAAATGTAAAGCAAAATCAACACAAACAAAACAGCAATGTTATCCGTGGGCAGGACGTGAAACGCGCCCAACTAGCAGTCGCACCAGCAGTGCGAGATCTGCATGAGAAACAAATCCGTTGATTTGAACCATACGAGAGGGAATGGCGATCAAGCAATCAGCTTACGCTCTCCAATGTTTTAGGGAGAGCACCTGGAATAAAATAGAATGTCACCATTTAATATTACTATTATAGAGCCTCACCCGAACTTAGTAAACGCCTGTTAGACATACCAATGACGAATATGATGCGTGCATACTCAGGAGCGCACACACCCAACAACGGCAGTCACAGCTATAGTGCGAGACCCGCACGAGGAAACGGAACAGCTGACTCGCACTTTACAAGAGGAAATGGCAATCAAGCAATCAAGTGCTTACTAAGGTGCAAGAAAAACACACGCAACCAGGGAAAATTAGTTACTAAATTTAGAAACAATCTCATAAAGTCACCAAGCGTTCCTACCTCTCTAATGTCCACACCTGATGCCGGAAGCAGCCACAGTACTGTTTGCGGCGCGTCAGTGACGTCGACAAATGACGCTGACCTCAAGCACAGGTCTATCGCACTTTATATCCCCATGGTGACAGCCAATTGGTTTACGATCCACATATAATTATAAGGGAAGGTAAAGGGCTTTCCTACCACACATTGTATTGTATGTCTGTGTAAGTGTATTTACAGTTAGACCACATAAAGATATCCGTATGCTCAATGAAGAACAGGAGTCAAAGTTGAAGTTCAATTCCTGACATGGGTCAGACCCTCTGTCATCTCTTAGATACCAAATATGGACATTGCCTGTAGCATAAATACCAGAATAGATACACTGCTTTTAAGAAAATAACATATAATACTGATTTCTTCAGTATTGTTCTATCTAGTGTTCAAGTTGGTTTGAAGATTTAATGCAATTTGTAATTTATTATTACAGATGAAGGGGTGGCACCCAAACAGGAGATGCAGAGACCGTGTGAACCCTTTGCAGAAATGCACATTTCAAAAGCGGCAGGGTGTGGAGGACGACCTTTTCCTCCAGGGCCCTCCGGCTCTTTCGCAGTGGCCATGATGGAGCCTGCACCCTCTTTTTATGGTAAGTCCACCACAACAGGACAACTACTGAAGTGCTGCAAATAGAGAGCTCTCCTTTTTCCTTCTTTTTGGTGCGTGGTAGGCGCCCCAAAAACGTGGAAAAGTATATTGGACACTTAGAGCAGAAAAGCCGCCTTGACACGTTAGTTATCTCACTCTAAGTGACAAAGTCATCTACAACCTAAGGAATGTATTGCGTTTAGGACATTGCCTTGTGGCTCCATTTGTAAACTGTTGAGCAATAATTTCCAACATCTACTGATGACAGCTTCTGAAAATATTCCACGGGGAAGAAAGTGAGAAACAGCAGGTAGCTACGGTTTATATATACAGGGAGACGGAACTCCCTGATCGCTGCAGCGATTGGTCTGCCATATAGAAAGGGAATCGGGGTTGTCAGTAACCTAAAGATTTACAATCCCTCCTCTTGTTTTATAGAATGAATTGAAAAATCATACTTTGTGTGTGTTTAATAAATGTTGGATGTTTTTATAATGGGTGTTTTGAGCTTTTGGAAGCGGTTAGCATTTAAGCCTTGGCTAAAGGTCATCGAGGAGACAGAATTGAGACATGGTGGACAGGGAGGTTTAAATATATTTTTGAACATCCCATCAACCATCAAATCAAAGAGTACATTTATATAAATCGCTCATTTAAATATGTCTCCCACCCTTTTTTTGTCAATTAGTCAGTTTCAGTTAGTTTACTCACCAAACTTTCATCTTTAAGGAAAACCACCATGGCTTTGTTCATCCTTGATGCTGAAATTATATTTCCATATCCAATCTGTTCACCAACAGCGACAAGCACGTCTTCCACATTAGAATCCGTGTCAGGTACATAACTGATTCTACATGGCGGAGCGAGAGTGAGGCTAGTACACCCCCACTCGGGTGAGCCTCCATCTCAGGCCTCCGCCACGAAGTCAAAAACTTTCGAAAACCGAAGCGTATTATACTCAAAATTAAGTTAATCAGTTTAAACACAAAGCAAAAGAAAACATAAAGGAAGAAAAATAGAAAACCCCCCAAAATTTAAAGTTTAGAAAAATAGTAGAAAAATCCAAATCGCTCTTCTCACCCATGTGTTGCTCCCATAACCCAACCCCCCAGCATGCAGAGAGAGAGAGAGAGAGAGAGAGAGAGAGAGAGTAGAGTAGAGTAGATTGTCATTGTATCGAAATTAGAGGTGGGCATAGATTAATTTTTTTAATCTAGATTAATCTAGATTAATTTTGAAATTAATCTAGATTAATCTAGATTAAAATGGCTCATTTGAATTCTGCCGAAGGCATTCAGAATATGTGTGCTACCCAAATAATGACTACACTCTAAAAACTCCTGGGTTATTTCTTCAACCCATTTTCTGGGTTATTTGTGTTGGGTTAAAATTATGGGTTATTTTTTCAGAGAGTAACCATTTTCTGGGTTATAGGGCTAATATTTTTACCCAATTTATGGGTTGTTTGGGTTTCTGGGTTATTTTTCAAAGAGTAACCCATGTTCTGGGTTATAGGGTTGGCTTTCTCCCTCTCTCTCTCGCAGTTGTTCTGGAATTTTCTCACAACAGTCGTTTGAAATAACCGTCGCTTCGCGCTCGATCCGTTTTGGCCTGTGCTTCATCGGTGCAACTTCATCTATATTCAAGGTAAGAGAGTATTTTCAGTGTTGATGTAATGTTAACTTTTCTGTGTCCATGTCCCTGTTGCTAGTTTAGCACCATTTGCTAAAAAAATAAAAATACGTTGCTACGTTGAGACTAGCGTTAGCCGTGGTAATTCTGTGGTTGGCATGTAGCCGCGGCTATCACGACAACATCTAGGTCTAGGACAACTCGAGGTAACGTTATCGCACACCGGACGCGATTTTGAACACGGTCCTGAGCCGTTGCTGGGTGCCGCGGACAGACCGCCGGTGTGTGTGTGTGTGTGTGTGTGTGTGTCCGTTACACTCATAGAGAATAATGTGTTCGAATTTTAAAGACGCGGCGCTGCGCTTCGCGTCCGGTGTGCGAGCCCCTTGAGAGAGTGCACGTCCGGTGAGCGATACCTCGAGTTGTCCTAGACGCGACGCGACGCTTCTCGTCCGGTGTGCGAGCCCCATAGCCGTGGCTACAGAGCGACGAGGCAACACAATAGTTGAGTTATGTTTATCAGCTGTGCCGTGCTTATCATATTATACAGTGCTCTACTGGCTGAAGTAGTGAGAGTTAAAGAAGAGGGTCAAGTCTTCAAATTGTTGCTAACCTCTATATTGCTATGTTTTCTCCAGGTCATTTTGAATGGACAGTTTTGTCGCTGACAAGCTAACTGAGTGGCAGCTGTCTGAGCTGACAGAGAATTTTAGAGGTGAGCATTTTACTCTTATTGCCCTTATATCATCTCTCTATACCTACATATTTTTTTTTTTAATAAGACTTAAATGTGTCAGTGCAAGATTTTGTGAAAGTCACAACTTCTTCGACAGTGGGGTATGTACAACCCTAAAATATTATTGTGCCTTGTCTTTAAGCTGTTATGCATAAGAATGGGCTGTCATTACACTTTTTAATGAAAGAAAATATGTCATTCACACAAAATGGGTAATGTTAATGCTGCAAAAGAACCACATTAGTTAACTAGCAATTTGGGGCATGTAAAAAAAAAAGAAAAAAAAAAGCCACTGCATTCCCTTAAAAGTGATTATTTGTTAGCTTGATAATGAAAGAGTGTCTGGTGAGTGGTTCACAATTGTCTCGACTTATTAACAATACTAATGTTGTCTTGTTTTCTGTCTTTCAGATAGATGAGGAGGCATTTCTTCTCTTTGATGAGGACACTATCAAAAATCTTGTCCCCAAAGTTGGCCCCAGGCTTAAATTCCTGAGGCTCTTCTGAGAATTGTTGTTTATTTTTCTATTTTTTATTTCTAATATTGTTATTACAGTGTGACCTAAAATAAATATGAAAATAAACATGTCCAAGTGTGTGTTTTTTCTTATAGATTTTTATTTAATGCAATAAAAATGTAAAAGTGCTTGAAGTGTGTAATATAATGTAAAACAAAGTTTTATTTTCTGAAATGAGGCATACTGGGATAGTGACCCAAGTTAGGCTATTTTTGACCCAACTCCTGGGTTAAAAAATTATCAACTAATTTTTGGGTTATTTCTACCCAGATGTTGGGTTTTTTAAACCCAACATTTGGGTCAGGTATTTAACCCATAATTTGGGTCAAAAAGCATAACCCAATTTTCGGAGTTGAAATAACCCATAAATTAGTTGGTCCCTTTTTAACCCAGGAGTTGGGTCAAAAATAACCCATTATGGGTTATTTTTGACCCAGGAGTTTTTAGAGTGTATAAAAGTAAGTCTTTGAGAACGGGTTTCTCAAGCCAGGTGGCGCATTAGACCAGGGGCTCATCTCCTGTTTCCAAAATGCATCACAAACTGCTTGAGAAAGCTGTTCTACTCATAGACTGTAAAAGGTTACTACTGTACTGTTACCGTCCATAGGCAACATTAGGTAGGCCTATGTTATTATCAACTACTATAGGCTATCAATTAGGGATGGGCGATATGGCCTAAAATCTATATTGTGATATACATTGCAGCCTCTTGCGATAACGATATACAGTATATTATAATAAAACCATTTCAGAACAGATTACACAGACCCATGCTAAACAACTGCTAAATGTATTTTTTTTTAAAGGGTGTATGTAGTTTTGAGAACATATATTGTGCAAAACTGTAAGTATACAACATAATTTTGCAGATAAATAAAATTTAAGTACACTAGCTGCAGAGACTTAATAGGTCTAATGTTTATTATGGCTTGGAGCTTATGAAACCCCAAATTTAAAATTAGAATATTTAACTGATGTCTTTTCAGTTAAAAAGAAACACAACAACGATTCTTAAAATCGAGATTATGTGCTACACCACTAAGATATATTGGAATGGGAATAATACGCGCGCGCTGGTATTCAGTGATATCATGTTTCATTTTGAATTTGAGGTGGTCGAACGGATTAGTCGTGTGTTAACTTACCGAACTGTTACCCCACACACTCTGTATATAGTTTGCTGCTGCTCGTCTGACGGCTTAAACCCGAACCAAGTCCAAATAATGGATGTTGCACCGATCTTTTTCACCAGCTTTCACTTTCAGCCGTGTTTACTTAAGATGACGACGAATATGCGTTGCAGCCGGGTTTACCTCGCGGCCGCGGGTAGATTGCGTCATCATAGCTTGTGTAGTATAGAGCCATCTCCCAACCCAACTTGGAGAATAGATTAACGGCGATATTTTTTTTATCGCGCGATAAGAGTCTCGCGTTAACGCAGCACGTTAACGCCGATAACGGCCCACCACTAATCGAAATACAACAATTTCAGAAACTGCTCTAATACATCTAAACCACACAATCACATTCATAAACCTAAATGCAGCAGGTAAAATAAGAAAGTGCAAGATAAGAGTTTCAAACAGTTATTGCACAGTCCACACACAGTAAGTGTCATATAAATAGATAGTCTTTAGTTTGGGACTGGATGGCTTTTGGATGGCTTTTGTATAGAAACTGTTCAAGAATCTGGCAGTGAGTATTTTAATCGCCTCGTATCGCCTTCCTGAATCCTTAACAATGTTTTTTTGCTCTGGATAGCGTGTGTTTGCAATGTACTGCAGTAAAGGGAGAGGGCAGCCAACCATTTTCTGTGCTGTTTATGACCCTCTGTAGAGCTTTTTTGTCAGCTTCTGAGCAGCCCCATAGCACACTGAGAAGCAGTATGTTAAGACACTCCTATGGCAGGGTGGTAGAAGGTCACCAGTCGCTTTGGACATAGATGGTTTTTCTTTAGGACTTGCAGGAAGTGCAGGCGCTGTTGTGCCTTTTTAACAGCAGCTGTCGTGTTTGTGGAAGAGCAGAGACTGTCAGATATATGGATTCCCAGGAATTTAAAACTGCGAACTCTTTGCACACAGTCTCCATTTATAAAGATGGGAGGGGGGCTCAGCTCTGCACTTCCTGAAGTCCAAGGGGGAGTTCTTTAGTTTTCTTTGTGTTTAGAGACAGGTTGTCCCACAACGTCAGTTTTCGGACCTCGTCATGCAGAAATGAGTCCAATCACTGTAGTGTCATCTGCGAATTTTATAATGTGATTGGAGGAGAATGTGGAGATACAGTCATATGTATAGAGGCAGTAGAGTAGTAATCCAGATGTATGTCTGCTCCAGAGACTTGTGGAGGGCTGTGGCAATGACATCCTCTGTAGACCTGTTGGCCCTGTGAGCAAATTAAAGGGGGTCAAAAGTGGGAGGGAGGTTTAATGCAATTTTTTAATTTTTGTTGATTTCAAATGAGTATTTTATATAGATTTTATTAGTCAGAAAAAGGTCTATGTGACTAAGTCAAGTTGAGTTAACACATATTTGTTTTAAACGAGTGTTAAATTAAAATACATTTAAATAAATTGCAACTTTATTGTTAGAATAAAATTAATTGCAAATATATTGAATTATATAATAGTGTAAAAGTAACTTGCATTAACCCTCTATGGCGTTGCCATATAAGTACAATATATTGCACTATGGGAATGAAAAGGGCAGGCCTTAAGGTAGCCAATGATATGCTGTTTTTAAGTCACATGACATTTGAATGTCCCTCCAAAACTCGCTTTCCCACTGTCACCCTCACACGAAGACACCTGTTGAAGTGCTCCAGAAAATGCTCTATTAACCTAATTTTTAAACATCTCTTCTCTTTTTTTTTTTTTTGCTGTTGATAAATTAGATATTTTTATTCACAAATCAACTTTGTCTAACATAGTTTTACTGTAAATTGAGAAAATGTCAATGCTGCCATATGGCAACACTGTACATGGAAAAATAGGTATGTTTTAATATGGCAATGCTCTACCACAGTGGAATTGCAGTAATGTATTTCCCCATTGGGATTTTTTATAGATAGTAGCATCAACAATATGATTGCAGTTATTTATTTATTTGAAGTGTTTATTGTAGTATATTCGTATTTATGTGTAGGGGAGCGCGGGGCACAACCTAACGCGGGGCTAGTTGTAACACGCTTGTTTTAAATACTTCCGCACATGCTTGGATGACAAAACTTTGTGTATTTACTAGTTGCCAAAAAAATTCTGCCAAAATTATTTATTTTTTTTGGAAGATATCCATAGACATTTATTAAACCATAGCAAAAGTAAATTTCTTACTTAAGTTAATTTGTCATCTCTATTTTTTGTGTTTATTTAAAATAAGACAAATCTGATATTATTTTAATCTCCAAGATGTTATTTAACAGTTGAGATAGTTATTTAATGCTTCGCTAACTAGCAGAAGACACTAGCAGGGTTTAAACCCCAGTTGTGCAGGCGGGGGCACGTTGTAACACTGCGTTACAATGTGCCCCTATTAGAAATATGCTATTATATTCTATACTTTTATTAATTTTATTGGGAAAACGTGAGAAAAAGGTGAATAAAGACTGAGAGTCAATGTTCAGAAATGACTCATTATTTATTTGTTGTGAACTATGTTGTATAGCTGTGTTTTCATGTGTTCGTAGTAAAAACTCAAAAATGTGTTTATATTTAATTATTAAAAATTGCCATTATTTTATATGAAAAAGTTTTTTAATTGTATTTTATTTAGAAAATATTTTAGTTTGTTTTGTATATATTTTTTATTAGATCAGATAACATTTTAAGCTGTCATATGTTATGTTACAATGTGCCCCACACATGTTACAATGTACCCCACCTATGGGGCATGTTGTCACATTTCACTTCCATTCTTTCGGGGTATGTCAAGAAAAAAAGTATATACTGTATTAATAAAACAAAACCACATAATTGTACTAGACATGTGGGAAATTAATGTGGGAAAAAATAAATACTCTGAACCATAAGTAGATATACACAAACTGAGAAAGTCAAAAAGCGTTAGGTTGTGCCCCGCTCTCCCCTAAATAACAAAGTGATTTCTTCATTTCAGAAAAAAATATATAAAAAATACAGCAATATGATAGGAATAAAATGATTGGGATATTTGGTCTTCATGAGTTCCAAGTATATAAATCTATCAATTTCTAAAAGAAATGTGCAATTAATTGAAAAAGAAAATCATAATTTTATAGAAAAACTACTTTTTTGACCATTTTCTAACACTGTAAAAAAAATTACTTCCCCAAGTCAAACATTTCTAGTGACTGATAACATCTACATTTTTCAATTAGTCTGACGTATTATTTCTCATTGAGCCAATGTTAACAGACTATTGCAACAAGAATTGCACTTGGGCCAATTAAAAAATTTAGATGTGACCAGTCAAAATTTTGACTTGGAGAGGTTAGAATTTTTTTTACAGTGAATGTGGTATACAGTGTTGCCATATGGCAATGTTTCCCTAAGTTATCAATCACTTAAGCAATTAAAGCAAGAGTACTGCATATTTGATTGAATTAATAACTTTTTGGCCCGGAGTAACAGAGACAATATTGTATCAAATTCTGGAAATGATATGTTGGATGAAAGAAAAATAATTCAAGTTAGAAACAAGTATGAATGGGAGTAAAAAGATCAAAAACTGCAATCTCCATCATCAGTAAACTCTGTCCTTTCAGTGTCATGCAAATGATGAGTGGATTTCAGATAAAAAACAAGAAAGCATCTGAATTCAAAAACCAGAGAGAATTATAATAATAGTAAAAATATTAATCATAGCCTAACTGGTATTTTCTTTCTGTTGTTATTGTAGAGCTGCTTCAACAGATGCAGTCACTGTGACTCTCGAGCACAGTAATAAACAGCAGTGTCCTCTTCTCTCAGACTCTTGGCTTCAAGATACTGTGTACTTTGAGACACGTCCTCACTCATGGTGAAGTGATTTTTCACAGAGTCTGCGTAAGTAAGATAATTAGAGCTAGAACTACTGCCAGAGTTTACTCTCCCAATCCACTCCAGAGCTTTCCCTGGCTTCTGCCTTATCCAGTGCATGTAGGAGCTTGTCATTGTAAAACCAGATATTTTACAAGAGATCTTCACTGTTTCTCCTGGTCTCTTTATCACAGCTGAGGACTGATCTAATCGAATTTCATCACCACTGATACCTGTGGCATAAAATACATAAATCATATTAACGGTGAGCTTCTATCAATCACAGTGCTGTTTGCTAGAATAACACAAATGTCAAAATTACCTTGTTGAGATACAATCACCATAAAGATGAAATGGCAAATGCTCCTTGACACCATTGTCGAAACTTTTGCTATATGTAAATGCTGCTCATATTATTTCACTAGACAGTGAACAGTGAGCTGGATTTGTGTGTTATATAGAGGTATAACAGCACATTTGCATAGTCTGCTTTCTCATGCCTTTTGATTATTATTTATGAGAGGAGGAGGAGTTACTTAGTCCAGAATTATTTATTGTATTTTTATTTATTGTCAGTATGCTGGTTGTTGATTGTTTATCCGAATTTATGTGACATAATGAGATAATTGTTTGATAATTGTGTTAAGTCTTCAGAAAAAGGTCATGCAAATACATCCAAACATTGACTTAACGGATAGACGAGATCGGACAAGGCTGCTGGACAAAGAACTGAAAGACTCAGGGAGTATATACTAAAACAAATGCGTGAACTGAATGAGATAATGAACTCTTTCCCCGTGAGTGTTTTTTTTTTTTTTTTTTTTTTTTTTAGTTGCCTCCAGCATTTTTGATCATTTTCACAAAACTTTCATGGCCCCACAGAATATGTTGTTGTATGAATATCTGAACATGCAATAGCCTATACCAAAAGAAAGAACAGAGCCTCTGCTTTTAAACAGAACAACTCATTTGATTTTAGCTTTATGCATCCTTTTTTATCAACATTTGAATGAGACTATGTCTAGATCGGATTCAGAACGATGATCAAAGATGGAGTAGCTCCATCAACAGCACCCCTAATGCTTGCACAGTCCTACAGCTCGTCCTGGGACCTGGGTTGACATTTCATTCAGTAACATTGGGCTGTTTAATGTTCGCGTTATTTATATATGCATCTGCCTACATTGTTTCTGCATCTTCCTCGCACGTGTTTTGATCAGGAGTTTCAGTACTCTTTCAGAAGATGTGTAATAGCGTCCTCTACCGTCTACTATAGTGAAAACACTGTGACATTTATGTAAACGGCAGGGAAAGAGTAAATTAACAACAGGTGAAATGAATGACAATGAAACAGACTTGAAAACTAGGACACAGGAACACAAAACATAATCCTTACAATTTTTAAGAAAGTGACTCCCTCTTGTGGAGCTCTGCTGCTATATAATTAGCAGCAGTGATACATTTCTACAATACAATTTAATACAGCTTTTTATTATTAATATAATTTATATTAATATAAGTTATAGTTATTGTTTAACCAAAAAACATAACAACACATAGTATTTCTTTTCACAGACTCAAAATAATAATGTAATGTGTCATAACACTGAGGCCACTTAGTGTGTGTGTGTGTGTGTGTGTGTGTGTGTGTGTGTGTGTGTGTGTGTGTGTGTGTGTGTGTGTGTGTGTGTGTGTGTGGTAATGTGAATGATCATGAGCATGAAGTAGGTATTAAGTGTCTGATATTAATAATACAACCTTACAAAATCCAAAACTTTTTGTAAATGGTCTCTCCTTCTTTGGTAAAGGTTTTAATAACAATTTTATAAGAAATCCCTTTAATGTCGGATCCAATCCTCCATGTAAATAAAAATGGCTTAAACCTCATTGTATATCTTGGCACAGAATTTGGACATTACCATATAAATATGTTATTTCTAATAAAGTAAAATAAATAATGTACAACATTATTCATAAATGTTATCCTGTAAATGCAGCCATTAGTAGATTCAGTATTCATACTGTTTGTGAAATGTACTTTTTGTCACACATCATTTGAAGATTGAACATTTATTTTTGTACTGCCATTTTCTATTTATTTTTTGGACTGACTTTAAAATAGACATGATAAAAATATGTAACAGAACTCTTAATTTAGAGTGTTTTTAGATAAAACTCTTCATAAAATAGCATCTTTAACCGTTGCTTTCTGTCACTGTTACACACATCCATGTCATGTAAACTGACCTGTCAATCATCTTTACAGGCTTGTCAGGCTCTCACCAGACTCTCTTCATATTCATGCATAATAACAATGTATTTAAAAGTTAATGGCCAAATAGATCTTTAGAAAAGTGTTGTTGCAGATGAAATATAACACAGATAACCTTATACATAAATATTTTAATCAGCTTAAATGTTGATTGTTATACTCAAACCCCTTTATAAACTTCCCTATTTAACCGTCGGTCGTGCACATCTGCCATGTTTTGTAGTTTTTATACACTTTTTACTTGTTTTTGTAGTTCTGTACCGAATCCTCCTCTAAAGCGCAATGGGTAGAGGGCA
The DNA here is from genome assembly GCA_021554675.1 of Leuciscus idus. Lineage (NCBI taxonomy): Eukaryota > Metazoa > Chordata > Actinopteri > Cypriniformes > Leuciscidae > Leuciscus > Leuciscus idus. Next base: position 29,803,834 of record CM038621.1, read on the forward strand.
ATATTAGCCGTTATAGTGAGCACGGATCCACACTTCGAAAATCGACTGGAAATAGTAGACCATCCGGGGACTTTTGGCATAGGCTATTCTTTTTTTAACACACTATGCTTTAGGACACACTTATTTTAATCTCACACACTGTTTAGGATGGATAGTATGGACATTGTGACGCAGGGCATGGCTTCAGAATTTGTATCCGCCCTTGTCTGTTTGCACAAATGGCATGACAAATAATTAACTGCACTTGAAGCTTTCGCAAAATGTATAATGAAACCCAGAACTGTAGGCTATATGGTACCATAACGAAGACGAACTGTATGTTGATGAGGAGGGAAATCTGGATTAGATTACTGTTGTCCATGTAAACGTAGTTACTGTGTTGATGATCTACAGATCTGTTTTTGTCAGTTGCTCACATGCATTAGGCTGAGCCACTGTGTCTGTCTTTGCAGTAATATACAGCTGTGTCCTCAGTCTGCAGGCTGCTGATGTCTAAGTACAGCACATTCTGGTCTGTGTCTCTGGAAATAGTGAAGCGACTCTTGAAGGAATTTCCAGAGTCTACTGATCCACCACCCCATATGATCCCAATCCACTCCATGGCTTTTCCAGGAGGCTGTCTGATCTAAGCTGTGCCATAGTCTTTGAGGGCATATCCAGAGATCTGACAGGACAACCTGACTGATTGACCAGGAGCTTTAATCTGTGCAGGAGACGAGGTCAGTGAGATGCCAGAAACATCTGTAAAACACAACATTAACAACATGTGAGAGTCAGTCCAAACTTCCAGTCTCATTTCATCTGTTTCTAACTATATAAATATTTGAATAATTAGTCAGCAACATAAATATCCACTTTTCTGATGTAACTGAATGAATCCACTCACATGGCACAAAGGCACACAAAATGAGTAGAATTTGACTCATGATTGATTTCCGAATAAGACAGGACATCCACACAACTTTTGTCCTAGTGACTGACACTCGAAGGAACTGACACTCTTATTTATTCATGTGGATGGTGAACATTTGCATATTAAAAAGCTGGAAAATGACTTTCTCCTAGAGCTGCTGTACAGCCAAAAAAAATTGCATTCATTTCCTGTTATTACTGTAAAGTTGCTTTGAAACAATCTGAATTTATAAAAAGAGCTATATAATTGAAGGTGACTTGACTTGATTGTTAACTGAGTTAAATCAGGATATGATTTTGTAGCTTCAGCTTCTGTGACCCAAAATGCTTTGGTAACACTTTACAATAACATGGCATGAATAATCATGTTCTAATACCTGAATTAATAGTTACTTCTACATGAACTCATGATTAGTGAGATATAAACTCATGATTAGTGAAGACATGAACTAATCATGATGAAGGGCGATCCTTAACTATGACAGGAGTCATAATGATTCATGCATGAATAACAGCAGCCTTAACATGTTATTACATGTTTGATAGTTAATGCATTCATTAACGTTTAGGGGTAAACTAAATCAGTCAGGCTCTGTAAGAATAAATAAAAAGTAATCTAAATTTGAATTAAATATATGATTTAATACTGCCATAATTTAAAGAGTAATATCATAATCTGCCATGTGCAGCTTTGTGACAAATAATTGGAATGGCACATGATTATTTAGCCATTAATTACACAGATCTGTCTAAATAAAGGTGGAAAATAGACGAATAACTACCACTAATAAATTTAATTTGATCTAAACCGTTTTCTGAATTTTATAGTTAATTTAGTCCTATGTTTAGTAATATCTACTTTTCTTCCCGGAACTACAGTATGTAGGGTTTGTTTCTGGTGGGACACTCAGTAGTGACGCACTCGGTGCTCGCTCGACACATTAGTTTGTTACAAGGGGGTAATCCATCAGCCGGAAACTGAAGCTTCCCCGGGGGCCGCCATTGATTAGCAGACCATCACCTGCTGTTAGCATTCCATTGACTCCCATTCATTTTTACGTCACTTTGACAGCGAATATCTTTGCATCTGAGGCGTTTAAAGACTCCATGTGTCCATTATTTATTTCTAAAGAAACACGAAAATGTATAAAAGGCTCCATTACCTTGTATCTTACGTTATGGCCCCGTAGATGCAGTTTTTGTAAAAATAGGCTAACGATTGCGTCATAACCACGCGACTCTCTGTCGCACAGTAGAGAGATTACCGTATGGACAGGAGGAGAAGCTCGCAGGCAATCGGGGGGATCGTGAAATGACAAATGACAAAATGACAAAATTATTAATCAGAATACTTAGCAAAAGTTTCTCCTGCTCCTAGTTCAAGGACACCTCCTACTCACGCTCTCCGTCTCTGCAAGTTTCGGAAGGGAATGATTCAGATTTCACTTGACACAGCTACTAGAAGACAGACAGGTTGCTCACATCACATCTATGTCATCAAGCTCAGTTTGAGGCTGCGCATTACGCTCAGCCATCAGGAAGTGAGTGCTTCTAATTGACTTAACTTTTCTCCATGGAAGTCTATGGGGTCGCTGTGTCCATTTCTTTTACTGTCTATGGTTTGTTATCCTATGGTAATGCTGGCATTATAATCTCATAAATGTTGACTGCTTTGGTAAACAGAATAAAGAATTAAAGACCTGTTAGCACGTATGTTGTATTTGGGAGTTTTCAGGAGGTTATGTACAGTAATTAACTGTATTTTTTGTTGTTTAAATGTATATGCTTTGATTGGCATTAGCTTATAGCTTATGCCCTATTTTACATGTAAACGTGCCTTATGTGTGTCTTTACAGGTATGTTTGGGCTTTCTTTTAAGTCCATATATGTTTCATTGTATAAATAAAAATAAAAGAACTACACATAATTTTTATCTTTCCCCTCTTTTTTTTTTGTAACATGGGTGTAAAGGAATAAGGATGACACTCTTATTGTATATGTTTATTCATATTTTAGTTAATGATTTGTCAGTGCGTCATTGTGTCATGACTTAACTTGAGGAGGCACATCATACTTAATTCATTATTAAAGGGTTAGTTCACCCAAAAATGAAAATTCTGCCAGTAATTACTCACCCTCATGTTGTTCCAACCCCGTAAGACTTTCGTTCATCTTCAGAACACAAATTAAGACATTTTTGATGAAATCTGAGAGCTGGCTCACTCCTTCATAGGCTGCTAGGTAATTGCATCTGCCGGCCTAGAAAAGTTAGTAAAGACATCGTTAAAATAGTCCAAGTGACTACAGTGGCTCAACCTTAAGTTAATCAACCGACGAGAATTATTTTGGGGCTGGTGCATGAAAAATGATCCTAAACAGGTTGAATTCCTTGCACATTCACCGTCTGGCCGAGCGTGTGGTCATGTTCAGTTTGTGTACGTCCCCAGAGAATGACATTATCAAGGTAATTGGCAACATTCAGAAGTCCCTGTAAAACTGAAAGGAAAATGGTGCTGAAGCAAGTCCATTAGGTACACACCAAAATCTGAAAAGTCCTTTGTGAGTAATGAAGGCGGTCAGATCGCGGCTCTCCTCGTGTAATGGAAACTGAAAATAAGCTCTCTCCAAATCGAGATTGGAAAATATGGCAGCTCCCCTTAAAAGATTACAATTCCTCAGTGTGTTGTAGCTATCTGTAACTACAGCCTTGTTGGGTTCTCACAGTCAGATCCATGCACATAAGAAAGGCACCCAACTTTTTCTGTACTACTACTACTATCGGGAAGACCCACGGCGAAGCTTCCACTCTCTCGATAACTCGAGAAGGCGATGAATTTCCTCACTGACTGCCTCTAACAGACAAAGGTAAGTGATGGGGTTTCTGGCGCACAGGAACGACAGCTGGAGAAATCTTTACTCTGTGTACAAAGCCTTTTGCACATCCCAAAGCAGCTGAAGACACTGATGATGATAGCACTGGCAAAATTGAATTGCCTTCAAAACGGAGATGCAACCCATTAATAAGATCCATCCCAAGCAGAGCTGTGCCAGATTCCACCACGAGGAATGACGTGGAGCAGGTGATGTCATACTTAGAGATAGTGACAGGTAAACATCCAAGTACGGGAATCAGAGCACGATAATATGTCACCAGTTTCAAAGAAGGAGGCAGCAAAGTGTCTTTCTTGAAGTGTGTATCATACACAATTTTCGGCAAGATAGAAACAGATGACCCAGATTCCACGGTAAGCTCAATATGCGCAGACGTAGTTGCAATCGCAATGACAGCAGTGCATCAAATTTGATCAGTTAGTGAGTCATGCATGCATATAAAGGATCTGAACTTCAGGCAAGTCAATTTCACGCACTGAACAAGCTTGTCCCGAACGACACACCCGCAAATAATGTCCCATATTTTGACAGTTAGTACATTGTGCCGATGCAGCAGGACAACTACGGACATTCATGAGGGGTTTCTTAAATTCACAACGATAGCATTCACAGGATGAGGAAGCAGGTCCAGTAGATGAAGAAGGCTTTGAAGTACTTGCTGTAGACTGTGGCTTTAAAGGTGGTTTACGGTGGTGATGTCCAGGTGCAGGTGGAGGCTTTGCATGTATCACTTGCACAGGAACTGAACGAGTAATGATAATTATAATTTGGCTTGTTAACCAGAAGCTTCTGTTGGCAATAGTAATGGCTTTTTCAAGAGTCAATTCAGATTCAAAAAGCAATCTCCTGGACACAATCTCCACCAACAAATCATGCAACATCTCGTCCAAAGTAGCTGCAAAGTCACAAGTAGCCGCTTAGTCCCGTAGAGCATCTATGTACTGAATTAGTTTCTCCTGGTGCCTGAAGATGTTTCATGAAAGCATTGCGCTTCCATTGAATCACTTTGATTCGGCAAGGTATAAAACAATCTCTGGCCTTCAGTCCCCAGACAATGTAGAAGCAGTGCTCATTTGCGTTCGACTGGCCATGCATCTCCAGAAGCACCAACAACAAGTAAATAAATCTGGAACATCCGAAGCCACGTGTCAAAAGGTATAGCTGGTTCAAAAATGGCGTGGGAAAAGTAGAAAGCTGCCATCTTCCAGAAAAAAAGTACCCTGTTGCCAATTAATGTCCTTGGTAAGAAGCAATGAAGAGGCATTCTAAAATAAAGAATTCTTAAATTAACCAAATTAAGTGGCATAACAGTACAGTGCAAGCAGCAGCAGGTGGAACACTAGACTCACTTACTCTTTTGTTCTCAGCATACACATAACACTACTGCCACGTTCTGGCCAATATGCACAGAAAAACACAACAAATTTAAAAAGAGATCGGAGAGCTAAGGACAACATTATGCAGGCAATAATAGGATTAACAATACATGAGTCTTAATACATAAATAATACATAATACTTAATACTAATCCATCCATCTACTAGAAGGCCTATTTATGGCCTAAAGTATTTATTTTGGCTTAAAACCGGACACAATCGATACATAAAAGATCATCAGGGAAGGGATAGTTTTTATTTTAGGATGAAATATACTTTTAAGTTCCAGATTTACTAAATAGGGCAAATTAGCATGAGAGTGCTAAACCAAAAAAGTGCCTGGTGGTAAAACTTTTGTTAAGCGTGTCAGAGAGGTTCTGGGATATTTTTTTCTCATTAAAATCAAAGGTGTTCATCACCAGTGATTGTATATTAAGATGCATGGATATGTTTGTGTGCATTTTGTTTTTCTGATTTCACCGGAATTAATAGAATCTCCACAAAGGCGTTAAGCAATAGGTTGAAGCGCTCGTCTGTATGAAGACTGTGCACGAGCATAAAGAATCTGATAACTGATCACAGCGGCAACAAACGCTCCACATGGTTTAAAAAACAACACATTCCAGCTCCATATCGCAAAAACGAACTAATTGCTAATCAAATGGAGATTTTTCTTATGTATTAGGTACAGCCGTGCCGCGAGGTGTTTCAGAAAGTGGTGGAGAGAATATTGACTATTGAAAGTAGTGGGGACATGTCTCACCTGCAAAGTATGCCTATGTCAGACACTGAAGCTATATTTGGTGCATTTCATTGATATGTTTTGTGCCTCTCATTCGTATGTAACATGTACAATAAAACACAACAATGCTCACTATACAGAGGATTTTTTTTAGCCTACATCTCAAAAGTGGGTATACATGTTCTTTTTATTGGCAGTTTGTCATATATATAGACATATATATATTGGCTACCTATGAAAATATGTTTCTATAGTATTGTGTTTGAACTAACAGAATTTTACTGTAATTGCTCAGATGATATTTGTGATTTGTGAGAAAAGTAATTAATGTAAAAAAATTGTACTTGTTACTTTGTAAAGCTCCAGTTGATTAAAATTAAATAAATACAGACAAACGTTTGTTTGTTGCATTCAGATTTTTGTACAGTACTGTAGTTGTATTTATCACTGTGACTCTCTTGCACAATAATATACAGCAGTGTCTTCATTCTTCATATTATTCATCTGCAGATACATCTGTTTCTTGCTGTTGTCTCTGGAGATGGTGAACCGTTCCTGAACAGACTGAGAGTAGTATATAGAACCACCACCAGATGAGATGTATGCCAGCCACTCCAGACCTCCTGCAGCCTGTCTGATCCAGGCCAAGTGCGGGTCACCACTAAATCCAGAGGCTGTACAGGTAAGTCTGTGAGATCCTCCAGGTTTAATGACCGCTGACTCAGACTCAGTCAATGTCTGACACCAACAGACTGAAAAATGAACAGTTCAACATTAACATTTACAACAGCACACATGAATATATGTCTGATTGTCAACAGGTTTTCAAGAGCCTTTCTTACATTCGGTGAGAGCAAACATGAAGATAAAACTCAGTTTAGACACAATATCCATTGCCCTGTTATGGAAATAGGAACTTGATGCAGGAAAGTCAAGTTTTGTGCAGAGGTGGGTAGAGTACCCAAAAACTGTACTCAAGTAAAAGTACAAGTACTTATAGAAATATTTACTCAAAGTAAAAGTAAAAGTAATAATCTTAATAGTTACTTGAGTAAGAGTAAAAAAGTATCCAATGAAAAAACTACTCAAGTAGCGAGTAACTTACTTCGGATTATATATATACTGTATATATATATATATATATATATATATATATATATATATATATATGAAGAAGACTTCAGATGCAAAAGCTTCTGAGTGCCATCTGAAACTTTCTTCTAAAACAAGCATTTTTATCAAGCTTGTATATTTAAGTTCAGTAATTTCACTTTAATGACAATTAATAGGTACTTTTCATTGCCATTTAAGTGAAATAACTGAACATAAACGTACAAGCTTGATAAAAATGCTCTTTTAGAAGAAAATTTCAGATGGTACTTAGAGGCTTTTGCATCTGAAGTCGTCATATAGCCTATATAAAATTATATTATTTAGATGTTTTATTTTTATTTAAATGACTATTATTTTCATAAGTAGATTGGCTCTCTTTGCAACAAAAAGCCTTTTCTCCCATCTGTAGTCCGAAAAAGAAAATCATTGCCTGTCCTTTGGTTTGTATAATAGTAATATAACTTATACAACTACATTTGGATTATTAGACAATGTCGAAATAAAGTGAATCTGCAGAGTGTTGCATTCAAAGGCAAGCAATTGACACAGAGAAGAAAGAGTTAAAACTCTATACATGTGCTCGCGCTCATGACTGCTACTGAACATCTGAACACAAAAAAAAAAAAAAAAAAAAAAAAAAAATTAAGTTACATCGACGAATCTTCTTCTGTCGGTTCTCCAAAATATAATCAAATGAATATTTCTGCAAGCATGTTTAAACTGGTTAACTGTGTGTACGGCAGGCAATTAAAGGCATTCGTTTTCAAGTCGAGTTCGCACGCCACTGCGCAACAATACACACAAACTACCGCGGGATGGCGGGTGTTCATAAACTGTGGGCAATGGTAGCTTATTTAATGTAAATTAATGTATATGTCCAAAAAACGGGTAATGTCATACTTTCTAGTAGTGCTATCATGGCGTAATAATCTGTTTGGTTGTAAAATGTATTACCTGAGTGAAATTAAATCGAGTATATCGTCCTGTGGAATCATTCATTCACAGACAGCTTACGAAGATGTTCAACTAATAAAGATCTTCATCGCTGGCAAAAATATGATGCATTTGCAGATTTGCTCTCACTTGACTGTACTGTAGGTCCACGGCCACTTCATCCAACGCTCTTGATGTCCTTAAATCTTCCTGTTACGACTCCGAGTCCAGTGTGAATTGAAATCGCTTCAGATGATTCAGTGCGTGCAGGAACTGAACAGTTCAAGTTCATTAATTCAAACTGATTCGCGAACCGATTTAGACAGATCTGCCAACTTGTTTGATGAAGACTTTGAACAGAATCGACTCAAAAGAGTGATTCATTTGTGAATTGAGCATCGCTCAAGCCCAGAAAAAAGATACATCGCACTTACGCATTTAACAACATATTGCATTAAAATAAAGTAACGAGAGGAACGTCGCCCAACGTAACGAAGTAAAAGTACAGTTTTTTCATTAGAAATGTACTCGAGTAAAAGTAATAAGTACCCACATTCAAATCTACTCTTAAAAGTAAAATTTTTCCAAAAAAATACTCAAGTAAATGTAACGAAGTAAATGTACTTCGTTACTACCCACCTCTGGTTTTGTGTCTGTAGATGAATAGAGTGGGGGCTTTTAAAAGGGAGAAGGAGAAGTAGGTTTGCATAGGCTGCCCTCTAAAGGTACATTTACATTTACCGTGTCCTTATTAACCTCTGTAACCATGTCTGCCTTTCAACGTATTGTTTGTTTATTACATATTGGTACATATTGGTACATATTGTTACACTCTTCTCTCAGTTCATCCCACTTCTGTAGGGTTTAGGTCAGAGGACTGGGATGACCATTGCAGAAGTTGTGGTCAGTCTGTTTCAGTCCACCTATTTTTATGCACAAACAAGGTTTGTTGTTCAGGAAAGAAGGAGGCAGGAACCAGCAAACATGTCAACACTTTAACAATAAAACAAACCAACGCAAAATGAAAGTAAAGCGGCAGCCCCCATACGGTCGACTGCCGCACACACATAAACAAAACATAATGTAAATGTCCCAGGCCTGGTCCTCTCTTGTCTTTCCCTGTCATTGCTCTTCCTTTTATTCATCCAGATCACCTACTGTTAGACTCCAGGCCAAGAATTCAAGCAGAGGCTTGAAATTTGTATCTGTTTGGTATTTGCTATGTATCTGGCCAAGATGTTCAGGACCTCTGGCAGAAAAATAGGTCCACATCATTAAAGATCCAGCAGTATGTAACCGTGGTCATGGGGTATGTTTTATCCCTGTTTGCACCAAACCCATCTGCCAAAAATATTTTTTTTGGTTTCATTTGACTATAGAAGCCAGCCCTGTTTCTTCGAGTAGCGTCTGACAACTGAATATGTTGGAGTTTGTTTTTGGATGAGAGCAGAGGATTTTTCTTGAAACCCTCCCAAACAATATGTGGTGTTGTAGATGCTGAATCTATCAGAGCTATATTCTTTGGTTTTAGTCATTGCGATGGATGATTATGGGAATTTGGCCTTTGTATTTCCTCATATTTATACTCCTGGAACAAGAGGTCATGGGTGGACAATTTCATGTTCCTAGCCACCCTGCTGTGATATTTTTTTATTTTTTTATTAATGGGAATATACTTCAGAGATATTATACTGTTTATACTCTCATATAATTTCTATGCCAATAATTGTGGCCAACGTTTTTTGGAGAACAACATACATTTCATAATGTGATCCACGCAATGTTATTTTCACAGTCATCTTTGATCATATTTACCAAGGGTGCCAATCATTCTGACCATGACTAAGTCATCAATTACTAAAATCTCATACAGATTTAACAAGCATTAAAGGTCACTTATTTGTCTGCATTAGATCAATGCTTACAATGCTTTATGTTCATTTAGTAAGACCTCCATGAAGAAGTATGTTAAGGATTTAAATCAATATATTTATAAAGTAGCTTGCTGAATTTTAGGGAAGTGTACTGAAAAAGTGTCCTTGGGCCCTCAGAGATGAGTCAAGTGAAGTCAAGTCAAGTTTATTTGTATAGCGCTTTTCACAATACAGATTGTATCAAAGCAGCTTCACAGTATTAAATGAAAATAATACAACAAAGTTTGTTTCAAGAGGAATTTATTGATTGATAAAATTAAATTAAATATCCCCAAAATATCCCCAAAATATCCCCAACTGAGCAAGCCAAAGGCAACAGTGGCAAGGAACCGAAAAACTCCATCAAGTGACCTAACAGTGTCCTAAAACTCCATCAGGTGACCTAATGGAGAAAAAAAACCTTGGGAGAACCCAGGCTCAGTCGGGGTCCAGTTCTCCTCTGGCATTTAAAGAGCTAGAGCAGGGGTTCCCAAACTTTTTCGTTCTAGGACCCACCTAGACAAGTATAATCAATCTCAAGACCCACTTGCACTGGTGCTACCAACTTTCTCAGTTGGTCGCACCAGCATGATTTGGTCGCACATTTTTATTTTTATTTTTGCTACATGCCATGGGATTAATCAATGCATGCTGATGGTCTTAATCTGCATTCCCTAGTTTTGCACTGATGTAAAAAGACTGACAGTGACAAGCCTTCATGTTAGCAAAATATTTTAAACTTTTAACTCTTAAAAAAAACTTTTAAAAACATGTATGTTCTTTAATGTTTGATTATAATTTTACCGTCTTCACATAGGGATGGGAAATGATACGATTTTATCAATAATAATAATGCCACTGACGATTCTGATTATCGATCCGATTCTTTAACGATTCTCTTATCAATTCTTGATAGCACTGTGTGGAAAAATGTAGTCATATGCTTTTCAAAAAAAACCAAGGGGTTTTATTTATTTTAAAGCTTAAGCTTGAGTAAGCAAACTGTACTTTTTATGTAATTTATGTAATAAATAGAACTTTATTGTAAAGTGTTACTGATTCAGACGTCTCCTGAGTTCACTGTTGGAAAGATCAGTTGTCCATTCATTAAAATGAATCGTTCAAAGGAGTAATTAGTTCGCGAATTGGACGTGTCATGCGCGTTGTGTGATTATCCCAGCAGTTAGGACATAGACATCCAAGATTTGTGTCAACACAGAAAACATTTCATCACTGGATAGTTTTTTTTTTCGTTTAATTAAAGTGTTGTTTTATGTCAGCTGAATGTCTGGGACGCTTTTCAGAGAAGATAAGGCAACAACTTATTTAGCGTCTCTAAGGAGCCATTCGGGGCTTAAAACACCATCATCTCCGAATGCTCCACATGAAACTTTGGTCTTCCGACCTTTTACCACCGTGTCGATTTATTTTGATTAATATGTGCGAGGGAGAGAGAGCAAGACAGCACTTAGTTTGGAGACGGTGAAGTCTTTTTTACACTTTCGCCTGGCTCCGAAGAGAGAGAGAGTGTGCGCGCGCGCGTCCGGGTCTCTCTCTCTGCTCGTTCTTTCAGTTAAACATGCACTGTGACTCTGTCACAAGCGCAGCAGTTCATCTACATTACTCAGCGATCAAATAACACTTTGGCGGCCGCTAAAACTCATAGTCGTTTGGTCATTAATCGGACTGGTTTTGTTTCACTCATCGTAATGTAAATTTAGCTGCAGCTAAGTGCCTTTGTGCGACCCACCTTTTCTCACTGTGTGACCCACAAGTGGGTCGCGACCCACAGTTTGAAAACCACTGAGCTAGAGGCCGGATTGTAGTTTGAACTGTAGGATTATATGAATGCCTGGCTGAAGAGATGCGACTTTAATCTAGTTTTAAACTGGGAGAGTGAGTCTGAGCAACGAACAGTATCAGGAAGACTATTCCAGAGTTTTGGAGCCAAATGTGAAAATGCTCTCCCTCCTTTGGTGGTTTTGGATATCCTAGGTATGACCAAAAGCCTTGAATTTAGTGATCTTAAAGAGCGCGATGGATTATAGGGCGATAGAAGATCCGTTAAATAGACTGGAGCTAAGCCGTTTAGGGCTTTATAAGTCAGTAGCAATACCTTGTAATTAATACGGAACTTTATAGGTAACCAATGCAGTGATGATAAAATCGGTGTTATATGATCATATTTTCTTGATCTCGCAAGAACTCTAGCGGCGGCATTTTGGACTAACTGTAGCTTGTTTATTGAGGATGTATGAGTAGTTTTTGTTCAGCCCTGCAGTCTTTTGTCTTACTGTGAATCTCTTGCACAGTAATACACAGCTGTGTCTTCAGTCTTCAGGCTTTTCACCTCTAAATACAGCATGTTTTTGCTGGTATCTTTGGTAATGGAGAACTGGCCCTGTAGAGACTGAGCATAATATGCACTTGAGCCAGTGTCTATATAGCCGATCCACTCCAGTCCTCTCCCTGGTTTCTGACGGATCCAGCTGTACCAGCTGCTCATTGAGATTCCAGAGACACCGCAGGACAGAGTGACTGATTCTCCTGGTCTTTTCACCACAGAATCTGAGGAGCTCAAAGACTGACCACTAACACCTGAAAAACAGAGGAAAAATCATGTTAGATGATTTAGAACAATGAAATAGTAATCTACTACAAATGTGAGTTTCTCACATGCAATAATCATCAGTAGGAGTCCATATAGTAGCATCTCCATTACAAGAGAAAAAGCCAGTAAAACAGTTATAGGTTACACTGCAGCTGTTTTAGTCACTGAACACATGCACTGACTGAAAGTTCAGCTTATAACACACTTTCAGGAGTCGGGGAGACGTTGACCCTTCCCACAAAATAATTTGCATCTTTGGAGGTTTGCAGACTTACACTGTAGTTTAATGGAGTAATCTGCAAATTATCACAGTAGACAAGGGAAAAAAATTTGACCAACATTTGATAAGTGAGAAAAGATATTACTTTATCAGTGTACACCTTTGTTCTGTAATTTATTCATGGTTTTCTATTTGTTATTGAGTCAGTGTTTCAGAGATGCAACCAGAGCATCTACAGTGGAAAGATGCATATTTTGAAATTCACCAGCACTGCCCAGTAACGGGCCATTTTTTTGTCTAATTTCTAAACTAATTTCTAGTTTAGATTGAATATTTGTTTTTTATATTATTGTTGTTGGTCCCTCTCCTTTCCAGATTAGTGTGTCAGTTTTGGGCATAAGTCAGTTTCAATAACTGGTTGTGATTCCACATGTGTCTGCCTTGTAGGCCGGATTTGGAGTTTATTAGGATGTATTTAAAGACACCCTTTGGTGAAAATCAAGTTTTCAATGTTGTTTATATGTCTGTGTTTTTTTTATTTATTTTTATATGCTTTAAGACAAACCATGTGCAACACTGTAGGTTGAATCAAAGGATGAAGCAGGATCCACATGCAGCAGCAGCAGCTTTAATTAAACAGACTCAGAACTTGACAGACAAACTATGGAACAGGACTCACAAGAACAGAGACTAACAAGCTAAACAAAATAACAAGGGGGTATGGCTAATCAGAAACACCTGGGGAGACTAATAAACAAGAAAAACTACAAGGGACTACAAAACATGGTACAGGACAGGAAATGACAAGTCCACACAAGACAAGGGGAACACAAGACAGGAATCATAACACCATGTGCAAATTCATGTCAACACCATTGCTGAGTATTTTCTCCTTAAAACTGTAGTGAACCAAAGACAGTCTCAAAAACACGGTTTGAAATCACTTTTTTAAAATAAGCTCCATCCTGACAACACCCATGTATTAGTTGAATTAATGTTAAGTTATGTGGTAGAAAAAAGAATCCAGTCCATTATTAATATAAGGGAATGTATGCTAAATAGAACAGAAATGCTTATAGCCTACTTACACACTGTGGGAAACAGACATCATTATGATTAAAAATAAGGAATCATTTTAATATTAACAGGTTTTTGTATTTAATACATTCAAAACACTTCAGACAGGCATTATGTCACTTCAGAGGCTCTTCCCTTTTTTCAGTGTAACTCAACCATGTCCACCTCATTTCTCATGAGTTTCTGAACAGCTGCCTGTATTAGTGTTTCCACAGTGTCTCTTGCACAGTAATACACTGCAGTGTCTTCAGTCTTCAGCTGATTCATTTGCAGATAGAAATTAGAGCCGTCCTTAGTTGCTGTGAACCTGCCCTGGACTGACTGAGCTGAGCTCTTATCAGAATCTGAATAATAATAAATAATCCATTCCAGCCCTTTTCCAGGTGCCTGACGGATCCAGTGCATGTTAGTGCCACTAAGAGTGAATCCACTACATGCACAGGTCAGTTTATGGGAACCACCTGGAGCCACAACTACTGACTGTTCAGACTGTGTGAGCACAACCTGAGAGTCAATGCCTGTGGATAAACAATAAACAATTTTTTTTTTTTTTTTACAAATAATTAAGATCATGTATTTATTTACAATAAGAAAAAGAGTTTATTTTGTCCAGGGAATATACTTACCAGACACTGTGGCCAGCAACAGCAACAGATACAAAGTGAACATGATTTATATCAAGGCTGAACTAGTGATGAGTTCTCCAGTCAACAGTGCAGTTGTTTAAATATGAAACAGGCATCAGATAATTTGCATATAAACCCTGAATTAGCAAAAACTAGATCTTGTGGCCATTAAGGGTCATTTCATGAACAATAGTGCCACAGTGAAGTTGTAGAGTTCAGTGTGCAGTAGTTGAATGTGTACAGGCGAACAGAACAGCCCTTTTCCACCATTGAGCCGTTGTTCTCACGTCTAGCACAAATAGTGGACCAGACACCTATGAAAATCAAAGGCGATATTGCGTGATTCACACTCATGTGCTTTGTTGTTAATACATTGGATATTATTTAAATTATGTTGCTTTTAAATGAAAATAAATAAAACAAGACACCCAAAAGTACTGCCTTGACACCAACAGATTGAAAAACAGTTCAACATTAACATTTAAAACAGTGCAGATGAAAAAGTCTGATTGTCAACAGGTTTTCAGAAGCCCTTCTTACATTCTGTGAGAGCAAACACAAAGATAAAACACAGTTTAGACACAATATCCATTACCATGTTATGTAATAAGTAAACTGATGCAGGAAGATGAATAGTCTGTTAATGAATACAGTGGGGCTTAAAAGGGAGGACAACTTTGCATAGGCTGCCCTCTAAAGGTTTCTATTTTCTGTAACCTTAATAACCTCTGTAACCATGTCTGCCTTTCAACATATTTGTATTCTTATTTACTAGTTCAGAGACATAGTAGCTAATTATGAATTTTTACAAAAATGTTTATATATATCTTTTCCTAAAGCTTCTTTACTTGTTGCATGATTTCTGTCTGAAAACCTGTTCAAAAGATCAGCATTTAAAGATATTCAATAATATGAATGTAACATTTAACTTTCCAGTTGTAAAAAAAAAAAAAAATCACATATTGAAATGTACGGCCATAGAACTCAGCTGCATTTAAATTTGTGAATGTTTTTTGTTTTGTTTGGTTGTTGTTGTTTTGTTATTGCATGAATTTGGGTATTCTTAATGCTTGTTGTTCATTTAGAAAGATCTCCACGAAGAAGTAGTTAAGGATTTAAATCAATATTTTAATAAAGTGAAAATCAATAAAGTGGCTTGTTACAAAAGTATCAAGTGCTCTTGAGCCCTCAGAGACATGAGTAGTTTTTGTTCAGCCCTGCAGTCTTTTGTCTTACTGTGAATCTCTTGCACAGTAATAAACAGCTGTGTCTTCAGTCTTCAGGCTTTTCACCTCTAAATACAACATGTTTTTACTGGTGTCTTTGGTGATGGAGAACTGGCCCTGTAGAGACTGAGCATAATATGCACTTGTGCCAGTGTCTATATATCCAATCCACTCCAGTCCTCTCCCTGGTTTCTGACGGATCCAGTGCATCCAGTAGCTGCCCATTGAGATTCCAGAGACACCGCAGGACAGAGTGACTGATTCTCCTGGTCTTTTCACCACAGAATCTGAGGAGGTCAAAGACTGACCACTAACACCTGAAAAACAGAGAAAAATCATGTTAGATGATTTAGAACAGTGAAATAATAATCTACTACAAATGTTAGTTTCTCACATGCAATAATCATCAGTAGGAGTCCATATAGTAGCATCTCCATTACAACAGAAAAAGCCAGTAAAACAGTTATAGGTTACACTGAAGCTGTTTTAGTCACTGAACACATGCACTGACTGAAAGTTCAGCTTATAACACAATCTTTCAGGAGTCGGGGAGACGTTGACCCTTCCCACAAAATAATTTGCATCTTCAGTTTTCAGTTTATTGAAGTTGCATCTCATATAATATTTACATACAATGCAAGGGCAAAAATCTTAGGTATCCCCCCCTCCTGACCAGCAGCAGCTTAAAGTGCCTATAGCCATATTTTAAGAACACACACACACACACACACACACACACACACACACACACACACACACACACACACACACACACACACACACACACAAGTCTGCAGGTTTTTGCTCTCAGAATGCAGTAGCGCTTGCCAGAGGGAAGCCGCTGGAAAAGGTTGCTGTTAGGGTGGCTGGGGTCCTTGACAATCCTTTGGGCCTTCTTCTTGCACCTCTCCTGATACAGGTCTGCTACAGGTGCAAGCTCACAGCCGCATATTTTCTGAGCAGTTTTGACCACTCTTTGTATTGCTCTGCGGCTGTTTGTAGTGCAGTTGCCATACCAGGAGGTGATGGCCCCTGTGAGGACACTTTCAATTGTGCCCTGATAGAAGGCACAGAGAACATTGGGGCCCATGCCAAATTTCCTCAGACGCCTAAGGTGGAACAGGCGTTGCTGAGCCTTCCCCACTATCAGGGGCGTGTCTAGCATTTTCAGTGGGGGGACATGCTGGGGCACTGCCTCCAAACGGGGTGGCCGCCAGTGACCAAAAAAAAAAGAGCTAAATTCTACAGTATATTACGTAAATCCTATTGATTTTATTATTTTTTTTAACTTGAATAAAGTTACTTGTAAACAAATGTAGTAATAAAGCACATTTTGATTAATTTAGTTTTTTGTCATCCCTGTATATATCCATTAAGTTAAATTTGAGAGCCAGTGTTTATTATTTTTTGTGTTTTCATAAAACTAACAAGTTTATCAAATAAAAACAATTTTTAATAATGAGCAATTTTAAAATCCCAGAAGCAGAAACGATGTCAATTATTTTCTTTTAATAAGTAGTTTGGCCATTACAATATACAGTAGTTTTATTCACAATCTCTTTCAAATAATAATAAATTAATAAATAAAAAATTCCCCCCACTGTAATAATTCAAATGGTTTGGTCAAAACATCATAGTGTTTCATTCAACATTTCTTTCAGATTAAATTACAAAAAAGCTGAGTAACACAGAGTTAAAGTTTTAGCACTGTAACAGTTCAAAAGAAAACAACACATGATGTTTTATAAAATGTTTTATAAAAAAAACATTTTACTAACATTGTCACTAACATTTTAGTAACTAAACTGAATTTTATTAGGTTTAGTGACAACATGTTACAATGTTTACATGATACAATTTCTGGTAAGCTACGCTTTTTTATTATTTCAATTCAATTCAATTATTGTGATTTGATTTAATATTGACTCATTTGGATAAATATTAGGTAGGCTACACAAGATAGGCGTTATTTTTCCTCAAGAAAAAAACAACTCACCTAATGCTGTAAACATACTGCCCTATCAGCTGGTAGTAGGCTATTATTTAAGGTTAAAAATAACTCAAATTAAATATAATGCGTTTTTTTATTATTATAATAACTTTAATGATATAAGTATATTTAGCTAAATACTCTCTATAGCTATTTTTTTTCTTGCCAACTATGTGCTATAGCCTATATTATGTTCATTAAATGGCTTTCCTGAGGTAAATGTGACAATTGTTCTGCTATGTTATTGACCTCTTCACGCTGATGAAAAACACTGATTGATCGATATTATGTATGAGGAATATACATTTCGGTAAGTTGTACTGTATCTTTCAGTGTTCATTCATGTTTTTTTTACTATTAGCTATTACTATCTGTCACGTAGCATTTACAAGCGCCAAAACGGTATTTATTGTTTGAATTTCGTAATAAAATTGACAGAATCTGAGAGCTGAGATTTTTGTATATCATAAGTAACCTGCTCTGTCTAGTCTGTCGGTCTCCGTGTCCTCTTTGCTTCGCGATTTTTCTGTGCGTGAGAAAATGGATGTGTGGCGTGAGAGAGTATGAAAATTGCGTGTCTCACAGTGAATGTGTGAGAGTTGGCAGCACTGTAAAAACAGTAGCAGAAAGAGAGGAAAACAGTCGAAAAAGGCAGACCTCAACTAAAACAGCTGGAACTAAAACTTCTGTTTCGGTGGTGACTGGCAGCTCTTTGTTTGGTGTCTTGACTTCCCACTCTTGATTGATAAAGTAAAAGTCCAAGTCTGCGACGACCGTTGTTTATCTGGCGCTGCACTTCTTTGAAGTAAACTTCAGTAGAGTCTATAAAACTGATTGGTCGTAAAATGAACCAATCACAAGACATCTTATAGGGGGGGCACCTGGGGTGGCCAATCGAATTTCAGGGGGGGGCGGTGCCCCCCCTGGCCACCACGTAGACCCGCCCCTGCCCACTATTACTGTAGTGTGTAGGTCCCAGGTGAGGTTATTGGTGATGTTGATCCCAAGGAACTTAAAACTGCTCACCCTTTCCACAGCATTCCCCTGAATCATCAAGGGAGTCAGTTCAGCTCTCTTCCTCTTCCTGAAGTCCACCACCAGCTCTTTAGTTTTTGCCACATTTAGTGACAAATTGTTATCCTGATACCATTGTACCAGATTCTCCACTTCCTCCCTGTACAACAACTCGTTGTCACCTCTAATCAGGCCCACTACCGTGGTGTCATCAGCGAACTTGATAATGAGGTTTGACGAGTGTAATGGTGTTCAGTCATATGTGTACAGTGAGTAAAGAAGAGGACTAAGCACACAGCCTTGGGGCGCTCCGGTACTCACGGTTAGAGGAGCGGAGGTGATGGACCCCATCCTAACCACCTGACGGCGGTTACTTAGGAAGTCCAGGACGAGATTGCAGAGGTCAGGTGGAAAACCAAGGCTGCTGAGTTTTGTGACCAGTCTAGAGGGGATTATTGTATTGAATGCCGAGCTATAGTCAATGAAAAGTATTCTGACATAAGAGTTTTCATTTTCCAGGTGCGTGAGTGTGTTGTGGAGTACTGTGGATATAGCATCCTCTGTGGATCTATTTTCTCGATAGGCAAACTGATGGTGATCCAGAGTTTTTGGGACAAGAGTGCTGATGTAATCTCTTATAAGCCGTTCAAAGCATTTGCTCACTATCGGAGTGAGGGCAACAGGCCGCATTTAGACACATGATTTTGCTCTTCTTGGGAATTGGCACCCGATTCGATTGTGATCACACGATTGAATGGGCGTTATCAGCGGTTATCAGCTGATATATATGGGCCAGAAGGGGCCTCCTCCGCCTACTAGTAGGCACAGAAGGCTGTTATCACCCATCCACATGGTTAATCACCCACAAATGTACAAGAGCAGGACTACTAGAAGGCTCAGAAGGCTGTTATCACCCATCCACATGGTTAATCACCCACAAATATACAAGAGCAGGACTACTAGAAGGCTCAGAAGGCTGTTATTATCCATCCACATGGTTGATCACTCACAAATAATCTACTGGACGACGCGGTGACGTTGCGACATTTCCAGCTTGATATCTTCAGGTAAGACCATTAAAATGATTAAACTAAGCCTTTAAACTGTAATTAATTAGCCAATAAGAAAAAACAATACATACAAATCGTATTGTGTGAGCGTGACATGATTGTAGATGTAATATGAGTAGCCTAGGCATAGCCATGTATGTTTGTGCATTTCTTTATAATATAGTAAAATGTTAACTGTCTAATACTTTCAAATACTGTTTAATTTCTTATTTGTGCTTTATGTTAAAAAAGAACGTTATATGCATATAGTGAATTAGTTGGGGAAAACTTGCGTCATGTCGTCATCCGACGTCATGCGCTTCATTCTGAGTAAAGAAGAGGAAGACATAATTTTGCGGCCCTCGTTTTTATTAATCTTTAAATAATCTATTTCAAAAGTTACTTCTTTCCAGGTAAATGCAACACATAGTGCACACAACAAACTTACGTTTTAGTATAAACTATGTTTGATGCAATACTGTCTGTTTTACTATATGAATATTGTTGTGGAAAATCCAGTGTTTCTTATAATCATTCGTTTCCAAACTGTTTAATCATATGTTTCTGTGAGGTTTTCTAGCAGCTGAGGGGGGACAGGGAAGCGAGAGGCAATTTAGGTCATAGATGAAGGCCTTTGGGTGTCTCAGGGACAAAGAACAGTGTGACCTGTACCAGGGGGGTAGAAACCAGTCCGAACCAGCAGAAGATAGGGGGGTATCTTTCTGGAAATTTACAAGAAACCTGGAAGGAGGAGTTTTTGCCAAGAAACTGTATAAAATGTCTATGTTTTATTATGTCTAATAGGTATTCTATTTCAAAGCTGGGTGGCTGCGGCTTTTGGGAAAAGAATCCTCATTGAAATAAACCTTTTCTCTTTATTACAGTTTTGTCTCTTGAAAGTTTTCTTACACCTCTGATGCTGTTTGATATTAACTTCTGAAAATTGCCATTACAACTTGGTGTCAGAACGTGGGGTCCTGTGCGGATCTTCTTCTCCTGGTCCTGAGAGCGGGTATGACGGAAATTGCGCAATCACGGCAGCACCAGGCGGCCGTCTCATACCTCGACGGTTTGAGATAGAAACTCAACAGGTTACGAGAGAGAGAGCCAACACCCGCGTCAGGACCAGTGGAAGAACTCCCACCAGGATCAAGAAAGAATCCGCGGCAATTAAAGAAAAGAGAAAGCATCTCTGGGTAAGAAACGGCAGAATTGTTTTATTGATGTTAAGTGTGATTTGATAATTGTGAGTGAACATGAACCATGTTGGCTGAGTTTGCTTTGGGTACGAGCGAGAGGTGATTGAGTAATCACAATTTTTGGGGAAGAAATTGAAGTAGCTTCGGATCGGTTTCTGCCACACTCAGCTCGTTAGTGGACGGAAGTACCACTGGTGATTCAGGTAATCACAGGTGCTGGTTAATTAGTTTTGCTCAAAGTCTCTGTAACCCGAAGAAATCTTGCAAAGGTGGACGGAAGAGCCACGCCGGATTAATTAGGTGAATAGTAGATTTTGAGTAAAACATAATTACAAAAGCACGGCATATTTGCTGAAACCCGACCGGTTTTGGGTGGAATAAAATCGGGTCTGTCGAAGACGTTTGACAGATACTAAGACACGTGTCGAAAGAGTAAAATCCAGAAGGGAGATTCAGCCAAAATGGGGTCATCTAACAGTAAATTAGATCATTTTTATACACCAATTTTCTGTCAAATGAGAAATAATTATGGTGGTAAATGTATGGTTGACATACAGAAACTGATCAAACATCACGATTTTCCCGAAGCGGGGACCTTGAGTAAAATAAGACTAAATATAGTAAAAGAGTCAGTAGAAAAGAACGAGGGAAAACAGAGTAGCTGCTGTGTGTGTGTTAAACATGAGTGCAAAGAATGTGAACAGACAATAATGTGTTGGGTGGAAGAAGCTGACAGGCGAGAACGAAAGCAGATACAAAAAGAGTTACTGGGTGATAGTGAGGGAAATGTGAAGAATGTTGTATGTGTGAAAACAGTTCCACCGGAACAGAAAACTACTAATGATCCGAATGTATGTGTTTTTCCACATGTGACTGAGGTGGCAACGGCTCCGCCGCCTGCCTACAATACAGCTCACTACCCAGTAGCAGAGATACCGGCCCTCAGGCTGGACCTCGATCTGGATCGCTTTCCACCAGCCCCGAGAACAGCCCAAGAAGCACGACTTGCAGAAGCACGAGCACAAATTGAACTGGCAGAGGCAGCCCAAAGAGCAGCGCAGGCAGAGGCAGATGCAAGAGCAGCGCGAGGGGGGGCAGAGGCCGCAGAGCGAGTGGCACACAGACTAACAGCGCAGTTTCATGCACAATTACGGGCGTTTGAGTGCAACGCTGCGGCACGCTACTCACGCTGAAGAGGACAGAAAGGAGAAGAAAAAACCCTTCACAATGGTGGTTATGCAACAACGACAACCTAAACAACCCAACAAACCTGCATCTTCCTGCTCAAACCCTGCTGGTCGAAAAGGACAGAAAGGAAGAGCTGCTGGAGGAAAATGGAGCTGTTATGTTTGTGCCACAAATGCCCACTCGCTCCGAGACTGTACAAAATGTAGAGTGTGCAAGAAGGACGGACACTGGAGCAGCGCGTGTCCCACCATGAAGTCGGATTGAACCGAGGGGGCTGGAGAGCGGGACGGAAAGAGTCTGGCTTTGGGGAGCCAATCTTTGGCTGCAGCAAAGGGAAGTGAAAATATCTTTACTAACACACACACACACGACGCACACACAAACAAATACACTGATCTTCTTTCTGCTATCTGCAATGAAAAAACTGCTTGCAAATCTTTTTGTGTGTCTGATGATACTTTGAGCAAAGCTGTGACTGATGATTTGAGCAGTGCTGTGTGTGATGAGCGTGTGAAACTATACAAAAGCACAGGGTTTTCTGAAATGCCTATTTATCCTTTACGAGTTAAAGGGGTAGTTATTGACTTTTTAGTAGATTTTGGTGCAAGCCTGAGCACATTACGACCATGTGATTTACCATGTGTTCCAATTTTAACCGGGAAAGTGTTTGAGAGCACTTCGGCCTCTGGCCATTTGATTTCTGACCGGTTAACCGAGCCGTTAGAGTGCGAAACAGAGGGGGGATGCCTTTTCGAACATGAATTTGTGTGGTCTCCCGGTTGTCCCGCACCTCTGATGGCTCGTGATTTAATGTGTAAATTAAATTTGTCCCTCTGTGCTGATTCCTATGGAATTAGCATTGAGGAGACATCACAAATTACTTGTTCCATCCAAATTCGAGCCGAAGTGGGCTTATGAATGGCAGGTGACAGATGTTGATTGGGCAGAGAAAATTTTGAAATTGGCAAAGGCTCGAACAAACCCAGTCGACACAGAGTTTATGACAAATGATAAAATGCATTGTACATCACATGTCGTAACAGAGCGAGATTCAGATTTTGAAAAGATGTGGTTTAATTCTGTGGAGAATGAAAGTGTGAAGTTTGACCAGATTTTCTGGACAGAGAGTGTGTGCGCATTGGCTGCAGTGTTGACAGAAAGTCAGAAAGCTTGTTATCTTATGTCAGAGAACACCGCCTGCCACTTATCTGTCTCCAAGGCCATAAGCCAGCAGTGGAGAGATGTGGGCCTTTTTGTAAAAGAATGTTTATCAGCCACAGACTGGGTGAGAGTTGACACACACACAGCAGAGAGTCAGAGTATGGGGGCATTTAAATCAAAATGTGACTTTGAGGTGGGGGTTCAGAAAAATGTGACAGGACAGGGAGAGGGGGATATTTCTGCCTCAGAAATTGATATTTCTTTGGCACAAATATCACCAAACTTGTGGGCAAAAAAACAAAAACAAATATGATGTGGGGCTGATAAAAGGTTGTGAGCCAGTTGTAATCACACCAAAATCTGATTTCAGACCATGTAAGGCACAATATCCACTGAAACGTGAAGCAATAGAGGGCATAAAACCGGTGTTTGACGCTCTATTGAAAGAGGGTGTAATTAGGCCTTGTGATGGTTCACAAGTTAGAACCGAAATTAACCGAACTCATATCTTATGTTGATGACCTTTTGATCTGTTCAGAAGGTGAGTCTATTTGCAGGGCTGACACTGTGACTCTCCTGAAGCATCTTGAAAGGGAGGGGCACAAGGTCAGCCTTTCAAAGCTGCAGTTTGTGAAACAGGAAGTGACATTCCTGGGGCATGTTATCAAACCAAACAGCAAAGCACTGTCACAGAAAAGGGTGCAGGGCATAAAAGAAGCCCCAAAGCCTGTAACAAAAAACAGTTGCTGTCATTTTTGGGGATGTGTGCTTACTGTCGTACATTCATTCCCAATTATGCCATTTTAGAACAGCCTTTACGAGCCCTGACAACAGGGAAAGGGTTGAAGTCATGTGACAGACTTGTTTGGACAAGTGAAGCTGAGACAGCATTTGATAACATGAAAGCACAATGAGATATCTCGATTGTTAGGCCTTCTGGTTGTAGACCATCCATTGTGCAGATGGTTGATGAAAAGCATGACCTTATGACTTCTGTTCTCCTGTAGACGCATGGTGACCGATGAGACCCTAGCCTATTTTCAACAAAACTCGACCCCGTGGCAGCGGGATTGCCACACTGTCTCCGGGCGGTGGTGGTAGCTGAACTGGCCCTCAATGGCCACAAGAGAGTTTGTAGGCTATGCTGATCTGACTTTAGGGGTCTCACATTTGGTGTCTTTGATTTTGCAGGAGCAGAGAACGTCACATTTGTCTACAGCTCGATTGAGGTATCATAAAATTTTATTTGACATGCCAAATGTCACTGTTAAAAGGTGTGCACACCGCGTCCAGATTTGTTGGACGTTCCGCTTGATAATTGTGACAATGTCCTTTTTGTGGATGGATCTGCGTCGAAGAATCCACAAACAGGACAGAATAACGTAGGTTATGCGGTGACGACTGAATTTGAAACTGTAAGATCTGGCAAATTACCATGTCATTACTCTGCACAGGCAGCTGAATTAGTCGCTTTGACTGAAGCATGTAAACTGATGACTGACAAGTGTGTAACGATTTACACAGACTCGCGTTATGCTTTTGGGGTCACGCATGACTTTGGTGCTCTGTGGAAGCACAGAATTTTTTTTAAGTCAGACGGACGACCAATACTGAACGCTACGTTAGTATCTGACCTTTTGGAGGCCATTATGCTGCCAGACGAGATTGCAATTTGTAAATGCGCAGCGCATATTAATGATAAAAGTTTCATATCAACAGGCAACGCCAGAGCTGATATGGCTGCGAAGGCAGCGGCAACAAACCAGACTGAAGCTGATACCAGTGGCGCCACCTGCGTACAAGTTGACAATAACCTTAACAATGACATTTCTCCTTGTTTACAGAGCATGCAGTCTTTTTCCACAGGAGCTGAGAAAAACAAATGGAAGACGGCAGGCTGCAGCCTTGTTGATGATGTATGGAGATCTGTTGGTGGACAGCCATGTCTGCCTAGTCATTTTTTTTTTTTTTTTCTTGCATTACGCTAAATTAATGCATGGGTGGGACCATGCATTAAAAGAGGGGATGACTATGCAAATGAAAGAATTGTGGTTTACCAAAGGTTTCACAATATATGCTGAGAATTTTTGCAAAAGATGTGTGATTTGCACCACATATAACATTGCACGGGGCATTAAAACACCACTGGCAAGTCGGCCAGCCCCAGACGGGCCATTTGAATATTTAATGATTGATTTCATTGAACTAACCCCGTGTGGAAATAAGAAATATTGTTTGGTTATGGTGGATATGTTTTCAAAATGGATTGAGACGTTTCCCACCTCGAAACAAGATGCGGCGGCAGTTGCAAAGGCACTGCTGACCGAAATTGTACCCCGTTGGGGCGTCCCAAGGAAGATCAGCAGTGATAACGGACGACATTTTGTCAATGAGGCAATCAAACAGGTGGGCAAGTTCTTAGGGATTGATATGAGAACACATTGTGCCTATCACGCTGCCAGCGGGGGCGCTGTTGAGCGTGAAAACCAGACGGTAAAGAACAAATTGGCAAAATGCTGTGAAGAAACAGGGCTCTCGTGGGTGAAAGCACTCCCCATTGTGTTAATGTACATGAGAATGAGAAAGAGAGTCAAAACAAATTTGAGCCCATTTGAAATCCTCTTTGGTAGACCACCATTCATGGGTATAACGGGGGAAAGAAGGAGGCTTCCATCAACAGATGTGTGTGAGAATGAAATGTTGAATTACTGCAAAGAGATGTCGTGTTTGTTATCTAACATTTCTGTGCAGGTGAAAGAAGCTCTCTCTAAGAGCAAGGTAGCAGAGACGTTCCTGCACAAAATCAGACCGGGTGATTACGTGGTGATTCGAGACCACAGGAGGCTGGAGGGCGAAACGGTGGCTGGGACCGTTCCAAGTCTTGCTGATCACGCATACGGCGGTGAAGGTCGGCGAGCGAGCCACGTGGGTGAATGCCAATCACTGCAGGAGAGTTCCATCCATAGCAGGAGAGCAACAGGAGGAGGAACCCCGACGACAAACAACAACAACAACAACGGCGAAACCTCTCGTGCTGCCAGGGCCACCCGAGATCGAACGGGCCTCTGGAGAGGAGCTGGCCTGGATGAGAGACGAGGGGACAAGCAAAGGTCAGACCGAGACAATTGAAAACTGGGTGGTCAGACTGCAGAATTAAAACCAACCACGAAGAAATCAACTTTAAGTGTCCATTCGATAAACCGTATCAAAGTTCACCGGCGGCAGTTTGGGTTTGTGGTAATATCATATCACTGTTTGAAAAAAGGACTGGTCAGGGTGCTGTTATCCAGCTTTAATGAATGTGGGAACTTCTGTGTATCTGCCAAACAAGGTGGTTGGAGTTAACAAAGAAAATGTTTAGTGAAAACCTTTAGAATATGTTGAATGATTTTCTTTACAACTTATGGAAATTAATGTGCTGCCAATAATAATGATGAAGATTATGATTTGGCTGTTGTGATTGAATCCACACTGGTGGACTGTAAAAGAATACAGAGAACTGCTTATCAGTGGCTGTGTTTACATTCCTGATTAGGACACACTGCTTCAAGGGTGTGCAGTAAGTTGGAGCTGTTTGCAAGCTCAATGATCAAACTATAGGCAAAGAGAGTGTTTTAATTATGGTCAGCGGGGCCATTTAGCCTGTAATTGTAAATGGACACTCAGAAAAGAAAGTGATAACGTGAAAGTGACGTGTATTAATGTGGGTTTTTTTGAAAGTAGAACAGTATTTAAATGACAATATTAAAGTTTTCGTCTGAGAAAGAACTAAGAATGTGAATGCAGTGCTAAAGAAAGTGAAAAGAATGTGCAAGAAATAAGGGAGAAAAGAAAGTTTAAGGAAAGTTAATAGATGGAAGTCGTAAGAAGATTGGAGGATGCAGAAGGAACTAGCATGTAGGGAAAGATGAGAAGAAATATAGTGAAATGTATGTTATGAAAATAAAATTTCTGATAGAATTTATGGAACTATTTATGTCAAGTTAAGTGACATAAAGATGAGGAATGAACAAAGGTTTCATTAAGCAGAATGGGGAACAATTGTATTTTAGTGGTAATGTAATGTCTAACTTCCCTGATGTGGGCAAAAGACAAATATAAAAATTATGTTTATTTGAAAATAGATGTAAATTCTGGCAAAGATGCCTTACTGCTGGGCTAGAGTTAAAAGTTTAAGTGGTAGATAAAGTTTGATTTTAGAAGTTTATGAGAGTACAGTGTGCCAGTCCTAAATGCCTCAGAGTCTCTCTCATTCAATATCAGCTAAAAGCTGTTAACTGAGCCTGTGCGATTTAGGGATTGAGAGATGAGTAATATGATATTTTGTTTTTTTTGTGAAACAGCAGAGATAAGTGGGACTGACAAAATATTGATAACATTAAGTTGAATCTGCAGACTAACCACTTGATAGAGGAATACTGTTTCAACACAGTTTTAATGAAATTGATGGCATATAGTACAAATTTGTATACTTTGTGAAGAGTCCTGAAACAAACAGTGAAAAGAGGAGAGCAAACGCTGTAAGCAGCTGTGCTCTGAAGCTTTGACTTCAAAGAAATGTGGAGTTTGTAAAATGTTGGGGGTATCATGTTGTTTTAATATTCCTGATTATAGTGACAACATAACCAATATCATCGAGCACATGAGGAAAGCGGTAAAAGAGCCGCCTCAAGCTACTGGTAGTGAGTGGGTGGGGTGGCTGATGTCTGCATGGTCAGGGTGGTTTTATAGAATAATTCAAACTGTCTTGCCAATTGTGGGTATGGGATTACTGATTCTGTTTTGTTTACCATGCATTATGAAGTGCCTTTCCAGCTCAGTGCAGAGATTGATCAGGGCAGGGACGGTTAGCAAGGTGACGTCAGTCCAAGCAGTGAAACTGACTCTGTACCCAATAACTGATGGAGAGCAATGTGATGATTATGACAGCGATGACATGTATGCAGACATGAGTTAAATGTGTTTTCTTTCCTTTTGTTGCCTTCCTGGGACCAGGAAAGGGATTTTCTAAACTTTGATTGTTTAGGTTTTGATGTCAATGATTGACTGTTCTATTCACTGTTTCTATTATTATTATTGTTTTCATTATTTTTATTTCTTTTTCCATTGTAAGAATGATGATATGTTCAGAGGGTTAAAAGCAGTAGCCATCCGTGTTACGAGATGGCATACAAGGACAGGGTTTGAATATGAGGAGTTTTCCTATCTACTTTATCTGTGTTTTTATAGCATGTTTTGTTTTCCTACTAAATATTAATCCAACTTTTTCTTGTTTATACTGAAATGACTGAGGGTCCGACCTATAGTGTTGGGGATGCAATGACAGAGCTCGTTCGTCTAGCCCGGTTCCAGAATAAACCTTTATCTGCTTGCTGTAAAATTAAGGGCCTATCCTTGGAAAAATAGCCTGAGCTTATTTCATTTTAATCTTTTTTCAAACTAGTTTTAATTCTAATGTTTTTGCCTAATAGTTTTAATTTTAATCTTTTTGCCTACTAAGTTTAAGGGTATGATCAGCGATATGAAATTCAGACATGAAGAGTATAACTGTGAATCAATTCTGATCTTGAAATGTAATGATGTTTGATCAAGAAATTAGAAGACAAGGATGAATTTTCCTTTAATACGTTTATCAGAGAATGATAAAGAGGAGGAATTTGTTGTGGAAAATCCAGTGTTTCTTATAATCATTCGTTTCCAAACTGTTTAATCATATGTTTCTGTGAGGTTTTCTAGCAGCTGAGGGGGGACAGGGAAGCGAGAGGCAATTTAGGTCATAGATGAAGGCCTTTGGGTGTCTCAGGGACAAAGAACAGTGTGACCTGTACCAGGGGGGTAGAAACCAGTCCGAACCAGCAGAAGATAGGGGGGTATCTGTCTGGAAATTTACAAGAAACCTGGAAGGAGGAGTTTTTGCCAAGAAACTGTATAAAATGTCTATGTTTTATTATGTCTAATAGGTATTCTATTTCAAAGCTGGGTGGCTGCGGCTTTTGGGAAAAGAATCCTCATTGAAATAAACCTTTTCTCTTTATTACAGTTTTGTCTCTTGAAAGTTTTCTTACACCTCTGATGCTGTTTGATATTAACTTCTGAAAATTGCCATTACAAATATCATACATTTAAACTTAACGTAGTCTGCCTGAGCGCACATGGTTAGCATGGGTAAATGGTAGCATTATAAAAGCTAATAATAATATGCATTATTATATATTATAATAATATTATATCGTATTATAATATTCCAATCCATTATTATACTACCAAATAATGGTAGCATTATAAATCGTCGTATGTTAATATTATTTGAGTGAGTGTTTACGAATGTTGTCTCAGAGTTTAGTATAACATTAGGCCTATCTGATATGTGTGCATTTGGGTAATTTAAACCCTTCATGTCTGTTAAATTAATTATGCATTGCATTCGTCTTATCAGTACTGTACATCAGATACGATGTTACATAAGGAAGATGTGATTAATATCCCAGATGCGTTTGTAAATGCCACATGTGTGATGAGAAATGCATAATGTAATGTACTTAGCATTTGCTTTGCCTTTTATTATATTGGTTTTGAGTAAAGAAAACGACAATGAAGCCATCATTTTGCAGCACTCGTTTTTATTAATAATTTTAATAATCTTTCCATATTTCTGAGTACTACATTTACATGAAATACGCGCATTGCGATATGTGTCTGCAAACGTAGCTAGGCCATATTACGTTATTAGCCCGTCTCTACTTTACATGCTTTATGTGAGCATTAAATTTGCTAATAAGCATATTTTTATTTCTGAAGCTAATGGGGGAATTTAGTTTATAGTTAAACGCAAAGTTAAACTGTAAAAATTGCTTTTTACACACTGACAGTAAGGCTTATTCCATATATTGTGTATGCTCGATAACGCTTCACTGAAGCCATATCATAGGCCCAACGTTACCCATACTGACTTGAGTGAAATATTCAAACCCAAGACGTATTTTATGGCTGTTTGGAAACCTTGGAATATTGACTAGAATGTAAAATAAAGTTCTGTGGGTTTGAACAAAGCTTGGCTGCATTATTTGATCCCACACGAGGAAGCTTACAATTACATTAATGCAAAAGAGGAACACTGACAATTTATTAGAAGTAACGTTAACGTTAAATATACTGTGGTGTCTGTGTCCCATTTATTGGTGTCCTCGACACTGAACTTGAAAAATAAAACCCAAATGCACAGGTCTGTCTAAACATTTTTCTGCCTGCCTGTGTCACATTAATATCTATTTACCTAACTTTTTGTCTCCCTTTACAGCATAATATATTTAATTTTACAAGAACTTCTGTGGTAAGTTTGTTTTTATTACTACCATGCATGCTCTATGTTTTTGTTGAACAATACAAAATTTGGTTTTGGGCTGTTTGGAATTCATTGTCCACAAATCTGTCTTGTGCCAGTTTCTCTATGTTTATGTTTTAGGTTGAAGATGGCCCAGAGAGGTAAGCCTTACAGTTGCTAATCTAGAAGCATTAGGCAAGAGTGTCTGAAAACGATTGTATGATCTGCAACACTGTCTTTTTTTATTACTGATTTATTACTGATTAGCTTTTTCTTTCTTCATTATTATTTAACAAGAGAGAACTCCCATTAATGGAATTCAGAAGGAAACCCTGAGGTCATTCTTTGAAAAAGGAATGACACGAGTTGGTTCTGAATTAATTCCTAGAGCTGCATCGGCTACTGGTTTGGACACCAGTGTCGTAGAAGTAAGGTTTACTTGAGTGCTACACTAACAAACAACATGTCAAATATATATATATATATATATATATATATATATATATATCATTTGGCTGCACTGCTTGTATAAATTAAGTGTTTTGTCAGTTTGACTTACCTCTGCAAGTGTGAGGTTATTTTTCCAGCGCAGGGTGTTGCAAAAACCCTCCACAGAAACCTGACACTCCAGTGACAGACACACAAAAAGCTCTAGCAGAGGGATGGAGAAGGCTGTCTGGGGCTTTTCGGCTGTTGCTGGCCAAAGCCCATACCTTAGCAAAGTGCAGGTTTCTGGTTCACACGCACACATGTTGACTGTCACGGTGCAGAGCCGTCCTGCCAAATATAAAGAGGAAAATAACATAAAACATAACCTAGTACTACTATATAGACTACCATATCAGTATAGACCAAATCACTTGAGTGTGTCACCTATAACTTAATGTTTGGAATGATTGGAATCAGCAAACAACTTTTTTTTTTCAAAATTGTATCACAAATTTGAATAATTCCTTATAGGAAATCATTACTCCACATGTAATAGGATTGAATTCATTAACCTGTCAGGAAAATTCAATACATTAAGATTTTGTATCAGGTAAAATGACAAACCTGTGCTGACAATGACCTTCATGACCTTTGTGTACACAGCATGGGTGTCATGGCCTTCAGGTAAAAACAGGAATAACCCCAGGGAGGATGGCTCATTAGACATTCTGTAAGAAAGATTGATAGCTCTAATGTTTTTAAAACAACAAACACTAAAGGTTGATACTGCATAGTGCTAAAACAATTTGAAGTATCTAATGAATATGTTGAAATTACTGTGAGTTTGCCGCCTGTATGCAAGTATAGCAATAGAAATGTAAGACTGCATGCTATTGTTCTTACATTCCACTTTTCAGGAAGATGCAGTGAATTTCTATGAGTCCTCTTCAGGCAAACCTCACAAAACACTGCAGTGGTGCTGCACTCAATGCACCTATAATCAGCATGATCTTGGCAGACAACACACTGGGTAGTGATTGGTGCTGAACATTCAAACGACACCTTAAGCATGTCATCCTTGACTGCATCCCAGGCATGAAGCTCTCTCTTCTTTGCCTTACTGTATGCACTCTCAGAACAGCTTGGTGTCGTATCATCAAGTTCAGCCTGTTGAGATGTAATAGGGTGGGTCTGTTTGTAGTTGGGCTGGGGAAGACCTTGACTAAGGTAAGAAACCTTTGCAGGGCCAGCGATAGTCCTCCTCACCACCTTAATATTAACGTTCCTGAAACGTGTGGTCTTAAGTGCTTTTCCCATATCTGAAATCAAAATATTTGCCAATTATTACATAAAGCAAAGTGCAACCCGTACTTCTTATCACAGCCTAAAAGACAGAAACACATCAGTGAACATGGGATGCAGTCAGATGAGGGATATTTGGTGTTAGATATAGATATATATATATATATATATATATATATATATATATATATATATATATATATTAATTGCAAGATAGATAAATAAATAAATACACAACTAGCTAGCTACCTAGATTAGATAAATACATACATACACAGCTAGCTACACACGATGGTCAATATTCCAAGGTTTCCAAACAGCCATAAAATACGTCTTGGGTTTGAATATTTCACTCAAGTCAGTATGGGTAACGTTGGGCCTATGATATGGCTTCAGTGAAGCGTTATCGAGCATACACAATATATGGAATAAGCCTTACTGTCAGTGTGTAAAAAGCAATTTTTACAGTTTAACTTTGCGTTTAACTATAAACTAAATTCCCCCATTAGCTTCAGAAATAAAAATATGCTTATTAGCAAATTTAATGCTCACATAAAGCATGTAAAGTAGAGACGGGCTAATAACGTAATATGGCCTAGCTACGTTTGCAGACACATATCGCAATGCGCGTATTTCATGTAAATGTAGTACTCAGAAATATGGAAAGATTATTAAAATTATTAATAAAAACGAGTGCTGCAAAATGATGGCTTCATTGTCGTTTTCTTTACTCAAAACCAATATAATAAAAGGCAAAGCAAATGCTAAGTACATTACATTATGCATTTCTCATCACACATGTGGCATTTACAAACGCATCTGGGATATTAATCACATCTTCCTTATGTAACATCGTATCTGATGTACAGTACTGATAAGACGAATGCAATGCATAATTAATTTAACAGACATGAAGGGTTTAAATTACCCAAATGCACACATATCAGATAGGCCTAACGTTATACTAAACTCTGAGACAACATTCGTAAACACTCACTCAAATAATATTAACATACGACGATTTATAATGCTACCATTATTTGGTAGTATAATAATGGATAGGAATATTATAATACGATATAATATTATTATAATATATAATAATGCATATTATTATTAGCTTTTATAATGCTACCATTTACCCATGCTAACCATGTGCGCTCAGGCAGACTACGTTAAGTTTAAATTTATGATATTCATATAGTAAAACAGACAGTATTGCATCAAACATAGTTTATACTAAAACGTAAGTTTGTTGTGTGCACTATGTGTTGCATTTACCTGGAAAGAAGTAACTTTTGAAATAGATTATTTAAAGATTAATAAAAACGAGGGCCGCAAAATTATGTCTTCCTCTTCTTTACTCAGAATGAAGCGCATGACGTCGGATGACGACATGACGCAAGTTTTCCCCAACTAATTCACTATATGCATATAACGTTCTTTTTTAACATAAAGCACAAATAAGAAATTAAACAGTATTTGAAAGTATTAGACAATTAACATTTTACTATATTATAAAGAAATGCACAAACATACACGGCTATGCCTAGGCTACTCATATTACATCTACAATCATGTCACGCTCACGCAATACGATTTGTATGTATTGTTTTTTCTTATTGGCTAATTAATTACAGTTTAAAGGCTTAGTTTAATCATTTTAATGGTCTTACCTGAAGATATCAAGCTGGAAATGTCGCAACGTCACCGCGTCGTCCAGTAGATTATTTGTGAGTGATCAACCATGTGGATGGATAATAACAGCCTTCTGAGCCTTCTAGTAGTCCTGCTCTTGTATATTTGTGGGTGATTAACCATGTGGATGGGTGATAACAGCCTTCTGAGCCTTCTAGTAGTCCTGCTCTTGTACATTTGTGGGTGATTAACCATGTGGATGGGTGATAACAGCCTTCTGTGCCTACTAGTAGGCGGAGGAGGCCCCTTCTGGCCCATATATATCAGCTGATAACCGCTGATAACGCCCATTCAATCGTGTGATCACAATCGAATCGGGTGGAATTGGCACTATTGCAGAGGATTTAAAGCAAGAGGGAAATACAGAGAGAGACAGACAACGGTTGAAAATGTCCGCAAACACGCCTGCAAGTTGTGATCCCTGGGACAGCCCTGGGATGGGACTCCTGGCCGGGTGATTAGAACCTGCGCATCACTGATGCGCAAGTTCTAATCACCCGGCCAGGAATCCCATCCGGCCCAGCAGCTTTTCGGATGTTCACTCGTTCAAACACACGTCGCACATCACACTCTGTGATGTGGAATGTCCTTGGTGTGTTATTGGGAGTGTTTGCACTGCTGGCGGGACTACTCTGGGGGGTCAAGTTGGTGGTTTCAAACCAGGCATAAAAAAGATTCAGCTCATCTGGCAGTGTAGGCAAGACATTAGTTGTACAACTAGGTCTTGCCTTGATGTCCGATATGGAATGTATACCCTGCCATACCCTGCGTGAATCGTTTTCACTCAGCTGTTTCTCAATTTTTTCCTTATATTGCCTCTTTGCCAGCTTAATTGCCTTGTGGAGGTTGTATTGAGCTATTTTCTTCTCCTCCAAGTTCCCAGAAGAAAAGGCTTTGTCTCTTGCAGTGAGGGCTAGTCTTACAGAGTGATCAAGCCATGCTTTTTGATTGAGAAAAACACGGACTGATTGCATAGGGACAATGTCTTCAAAACACTTCAGTATAAAACACATCACTACGTCGGCATATTCGTGAATATAAGCAGTCGCCTCCCAAAACACCTCCCAATCCACAGTCTCAAAACAGTCCTGGAGCTCAGCATCCGATTGGTCGGACCAACGGGGGATTGACCTCATGGTGGGCGCTGTCTGCTTTAACTTATGCTTATAGAGACAGAGCGCAACACGTCATAATCTGAAGACCACGCCCACCAAGGGGCAAAACAATCCAACCGTCTCCATTGACTTTGCATTGCGAGAGGCTGCCTCCTTGTCATTTCTTGCTTCTAACAAAAGACAGAATAATGCCTAAAAGCTGCTATGTGACAAGGTGTACAGCAAACAAGCTAAGAAACCCAGAAATAAGTTTTCATAAGCTCTCGACCCCAAAAAACGAGCGTTTGAAGACATAAAAGTGGATACAGGCTGGAACTAATGGGTAAATTGCGGGATCCTGACACTCAGTATGCACTAAAAATACACCACGTGTGCAGTAAGTTAAACATTTGGTCACTGGCGAGTCAAATATCCAAATGTCAGTTTTATATATTATATTTCTGTAAGATAAACTCAGGGCTGCCAACTCTCAATACGTTTGGCGCTTGTAAATGTGACGTGACAGATCGCTGAGCGCCTCAGTTCAAGTGCACGTGAACTGATCATCTGTTACTTTTTTATTTAAAGATGCAGTACAACTTACCGAAAGTATACATAATATCGACCAATTAGTGTTTTTCAACCACGGAAAGAGGTCAATATATAATAGCAGGAGAACAATTATGTCACATAACGTTACATTTACCTCAGGAAAGCCATTTAATGACCATAGCATGTTAATTGAATAGAAAAAATAGCTAGAGAGGAGATTTTGCTGAGCACTATATTACATATTTATTATATTTTTACTTATGTCATTAAATAATTGTTAATATAACAAAAACTGCATTATATTTCATTTCATTTGTTATTTTTAACCTTTAATAATACCAGCAGATTGGGCCCTCTATGTTTACAGCATTAGGTGAGATTATTTTTTTAAATAAAATTTAAAATAAACATGTATCCAAAGTAGTCAACATTGAATCAAAATCGGAATCAAATCACAAGAATGGAATTGAAATCTTGAAATTGAAATTTTTGTCAAGCAATAATAAAAACTGTATCCTACCAGTCATTGTACAATGTAAACATTGTAACATGTTGTCACTAAACTTCATAAAATTCTATTTAGTTACCAAATGTTTTGACAATCACAATTACACTTATTGTGATGCAATATTTGTTTTTACATTAGATGTCGCCTTAAAGACATTCGTTCCAATGAACTGCCGTAGACAAGGCGACATCTAGTGTATATATCTATGCACCAGTCTGCGTACACGTCAGATCAGATCACTCGGACATGGCTGTGTATAAGAGGTAACAACGATATAAATACTGTTCGTTTTCTCACACAAACCGCTCGTTTCGTGTCTTAGGCCATCAATGTGTACTTACGATGGGGAATTGTTTAATTTGGACGACGGGGAATTGTTTTAATTTGGACTCTGTGCAAGCTCTTTGAGGTGGTGACCATAGACCTGCATTATATGACTGACAGACAAGAACGGTTTGACCTAAAAATATCAAAATTGAAACTACTGCGGAAAAAAAGACACCTACATCTTGGATGCCCTTGAGGTAAGCTAAAACATATCAAAAATTAATTTCAAAGTGAACTATCCCTTTAATACATTCAAAACACTTCAGACAGGCATTATGTCACTTCAGAGGCTCTTCCCTTTTTTTAGTGTTACTCAACCATGTCCACCTAATTTCTCATGAGTTTTTGAACAGCTGCCTGTATTAGTGTTTCCACAGTGTCTCTTGCACAGTAATACACTGCAGTGTCTTCAGTCTTCAGCTGATTCATGTGCAGATATAAATTAGAGCCGTCCTTAGTTGCTGTGAACCTGCCCTGGACTGACTGAGCTGAGCTCTTAGAAGAATCTGAATAATAATAAATAATCCATTCCAGTCCTTTTCCGGGTGCCTGACGGATCCAGTGCATGTAACCGCTACTAAGAGTGAATCCACTACATGCACAGGTCAGTTTGTGGGAACCACCTGGAGCCACAACTACTGACTGTTCAGACTGTGTGAGCACAACCTGAGAGTCAATACCTGTGGATAAACAATTTTTTTTTTTTTTTTTTTTTTTTTACAAATAATTAGGATCATGTATTTATTGACAATAAGAAAATAGTTTATTTTGTCCAGGGAATATACTTACCAGACACTGTGGCCAGCAACAGCAACAGATACAAAGTGAACATGATTTGTATCAAGGCTTAACTAGTGATGAGTTCTCCAGTCAACAGTGCAGTTGTTTAAATATGAAACAGACATCAGATAATTTGCATAGAAACCCAGAATTAGCAAAAACTAGATCTTGTGGCCATAAAGGGTCATTTCATGAACAATAGTGCCACATCTTGGTATGGATATAAAAATGTCCTTCTGCAGCATGAATAAATGTGATTATTTTCAAAGCAGGCAGGAGAATGCAATCTCATCTGAGTTCTATTAAAAACAGATGTGATGTTGTGTTATGTTTATGTGAAAGTGAATAAAGGACTGTATAGCGAAGTTGTAGAGTTCAGTGTGCAGTAGTTGAATGTGTACAGGCAAACAGATCAGCCCTTTTCCACCATTGAGCCGTTGTTCTCACGTCTAGCACAAATAGTGGACCAGACACCTATGAAAATCAAAGGCGATATTGCGTGATTTACAATCATGTGCTTTGGTATTAATACATTTGGATATTATTTAAATTCTGTTGCTTTTATATGAAAATAAATAAAACAAGACACCCAAAAGTACTGCCTTGACACCAACAGATTGAAAAACAGTTCAACATTAACATTTAAAACAGTGCACACTGCACATGAATACGTCTGATTGTCAACAGGTTTTCAGAAGCCCTTCTTACATTCTGTGCGAGCAAACACAAAGATAAAACACAGTTTAGACACAATATCCATTACCATGTTATGTAATAAGTAACCTGATGCAGTAAAGTCATAAATGAGTAGATGAATAGTCTGTTAATGAATACAGTGGGGCTTAAAAGGGAGGACAACTTTGCATAGGCTGCCCTCTAAAGGTTTCTATTTTCTGTATTCTTAATAACCTCTGTAACCATGTCTGCCTTTCAACATATTTGTATTCTTATTTACTAGTTCAGAGACATAGTAGCTAATTATTAATTTTTACAAAAATGTTTATATATCTTTTTCCTAAAGCTTCTTTAATACTTGTTGCATGATTTCTGTCTCAAAACCTGTCCAAAAGATCAGCATTTAAAGATATTGTTACGGTAGCCAGCCCTTCTGGTTTATCCTTACTCAAGTTTCAGCGCCCCCTTTTGTATGTTTATGGACTCACGAACTTGCTTCCTAGTATGCATTGTTGACTGCTGATTGTCTATCACCTGTTCTGATTTAACTCTGATCAGTTAACCTATATCATGGCTTGTTAACCTGGCGTCCCTGGGCGAAGTATTGTTTCACTGTTGTGTGCATGTCTGAGCGTTCCTGGTTTTCCTTGCCTACCTGTGTCTTGACTCTTGCCTTGCTGAATCTCTCTGATTGTCTGCAGCCTGCCTAGTGACCCTCTGCCTGTTTCTGGATTCCGTTTGCCTGCATCCTGCCCTTGATCTCCAGCCTGGTTCTCGACATGCCTTTGTTTAACCCTGAATCTGTTGATGCTGAATCTTATCTTTGACTGCGTCTGTTATTTAATAAATTGTTGCACGTGGATCTGCCTCTGTCATCTTAATCATAACAGATATTCAATAATGTGAATGTAACATTTAACTTTCCAGTTGTTAAAAAAAAATCACACATTGGAATGCCATAGAACTCAGCTGCATTTTAATTTGTGAATGTTTTTTGTTTTGTTTTGCACGAATTCGGGTATGCTTATAATGCTTCTTGTTCATTTAGAAAGATCTCCACGAAGAAGTAGTTAAGGATTTAAATCAATATTTTAATAAAGTGAAAATCAATAAAGTGGCTTGTTACAAAAGTATCAAGTGCTCTTGAGCCCTCAGAGACATGAGTAGTTTTTGTTCAGCCCTGCAGTCTTTTGTCTTACTGTGAATCTCTTGCACAGTAATAAACAGCTGTGTTTTCAGTCTTCAGGCTTTTCACCTCTAAATACAACATGTTTTTGCTGGTATCTTTGGTAATGGAGAACTGGCCCTGTGGACTGAGCAAAAATAGTGCCAGTGCCATAATCAATGCGGCCGATCCACTCCAGTCCTCTCCCTGGTTTCTGACGGATCCAGTGCATGTAATAGCTGCTCATTGAGAATCCAGAGACACCGCAGGACAGAGTGACTGATTCTCCTGGTCTTTTCACCACAGAATCTGAGGAGGTCAAAGACTGACCACTAACACCTGAACAACAGAGAAAATGAATGTTAGATGATTTTGAACAATGAAATAATAATCTACTACAAATGAGAGTTTCTCACATGCAATATAGGAGTCCATATAGTAGCATCTCCATTACAACAGAAAAAGCCAGTAAAACAGTTATAGGTTACACTGAAGCTGTTTTAGTCACTGAACACATGCACTGACTGAAAGTTCAGCTTATGTTATCACTTATAACACACTTTCAGGAGTCGGGGAGACGTTGACCCTTCCCACAAAATAATTTGCATCTTTGGATGTTTGAAGTCTTACACTGTAGTTTAATCTGAATATCTAAATGTTTTTACAGTAAATAAGGGGAAAAAATCTTAACTTGCATTTGATAAATGATAAATATTTGAAATTGACCCAATATGTCCTTTTATTTTAAACAGTCCAGTTTTTAGCTCAGGAAGGATTTTTATTTATAGCGTGCGTTGATACCAGAGGCATTCGTTGGAAAGGAAACAGTGTCAGGAAGGCTCTGAAAGAATGATTCATAATTCTTTTTTTTTTTCATCTTTTTTTTCTTTCAGATTTTTATATTATGCATTTGGAATAATAAATGCATTTAACAGATTTTTTTTTAAATAATTTCTCTAATGTGTCTTGATTAAGAAAAAGGAGACAAACTTATTGCACCAGAAGTATTTTGAACAAAAACCTTTTCATCGTTTACAAAGGCCTATATACCTTGCACAATCTGAAAAAAAAAAAGAGAATAATTTAAAAAATAAGGGATCATAATTTGTGATTTAAATTATATAATTATTATTTAGTTATTTCCTGGTGAAGCTTATTCACATAACATATGTTTAAATAAAGTCCAAAAGACAAAATAATAATTGGAATTACACAAAAATCACCTAGTTCAAAGGTTGAAATTTTTATTCTTAATAACCAATGTGCAGGACATCCAGGAAATGACAAAGTAAGAATCAACTTAAGCATACATTGAAAATGTACTGGTAATTCTCTGCCAGGACATTATCCAGTAATGTTACTGTAATGTCCATTAACCCTATAGCAATGTGTAATTCAAAATACAGGTAAAACACCTGTAAAAAAAAAAAAAAAAATATATATATATATATATATATATTATTTTTATTATTATTATGTAATAATAATCTCAATCTCACAATCTCACAATCTCAACCGTACATACAGGCTACTTGAAATACAAGTTGCCATATGCTGATATTTTTCCCTGCCTGGAAATCAATTTTAATGTTGTCTGATATTTCTTTCAGTTATTGTGCATCAGTAAATCAATGGTTTGTGTGCATCTGACTAGAGATTAGAGTGTGATTGTGAAACAGTCGTTATTTGCTCATGTGATAGTCAGTGGCCGTCATGAGAAGCGATCACAAATGAGATGATCGGAAGCCTCAGAAAACTGCTCAGAAAAAAATCCAGTGAGAGTTACGCCAGAGGGCTGAAGAACAATAAATCCTGAATGATAAAGTGT
Organism: Leuciscus idus; assembly: GCA_021554675.1. Classification (NCBI taxonomy): domain Eukaryota; kingdom Metazoa; phylum Chordata; class Actinopteri; order Cypriniformes; family Leuciscidae; genus Leuciscus; species Leuciscus idus. The sequence continues at coordinate 29,844,755 of CM038621.1, forward strand.
GCTGAGCTAGCATGTCTGTGAGGAAGAGTTCAGAGGATGTGTGCCACAAGGCCTGATAGAGAAATATGCCACACTATACAGTATGCATATGGTGCATCTCACTCATTTTAGAACCAGCTGGTTCTGATTCCACATTTATCTGCCTTGTAGGCTGGATTTGCAGCTTATCAAGATACATTTAAAGAATCATGGATTTATATGTGCACAATGATGCATGTTCGGTTTAATATTTTAAAAATCATACTGTATCTTCACCTTTTTTGCTATAATAAACTCCATATTGACAGCATATTGGAGGTAATTAAGAGGTAGAAAACTTTTTCAGTGTAACCATGTCCACCTCATTTCTTATGAGTTTTTGTACAGCTGCCTGTATTAGTGTTTCCACAGTGTCTCTTGCACAGTAATACACTGCAGTGTCTTCAGTCTTCAGCTGATTCATGTGCAGATAGAAATTAGAGCTGTCCTTAGTTGCTGTGAACCTGCCCTGGACTGACTGAGCTGAGCTCTTATAAGAATCTGAATAATAATAAATAATCCATTCAAGTCCTTTTCCAGGTGCCTGACGGATCCAGTGCATCCTATAGCTACTAAGAGTGAATCCACTGCATGCACAGGTCAGCTTGTGGGAAACACCTGGAGCCACAACTACTGACTGTTCAGACTGTGTGAGTACAACCTGAGAGTCAATACCTACAGAGACCAACAAACAGAAAATGCTTTAAACAGAATCACAATACTGATCAAGTTTAATTGGGTTTTACATTTCAACTCCCTAAACCTTCCTAAACATAATCCCTTAACTCCTAGAATTTTAAAATATAAAAAACACTCACTGTGTGCAGTCGCCAACAGCAGAAAGAGCTTTAGGGAGAACATTGTTTTTCCTCTTCAGATTGAACACTCATTTACTAGTTGTTTAAATAGGAAATATGACAGTTGAGTTTGCATTTACTCATGTGTGTAACAGACTAGAGTAGGTGTGTTCAAATAAAACCGGTTCATCACAACCACCAGTTATTCATTTAATGAGAAAGGGTGCACCCTTCTGGTGTCTGAATTATTTTTAATGGTAACACTTTACAATAAGGTTCATTAGTTAACATTAGTTAATTACATTAGTTAGCATGAACTAATAATGAACTTCATGTATACAACATTTATTAATCTTTGTTAATGTTAATTTCAACATTTACTAATACTTTATTAAAATCTTGTTAGTTAACTGTGAACAAACATGAACAAACAATGAACAGCTGTGTTAGCAAAGATTAACAAATACAGTAACATGTGTTGCTCATAGCTCATGTTAGTTAATACATTAATGTTAACTAATGAACCTTAATGTAAAGTGTTACCTTTTAACTTAAACTTTATTACTTGCCATTTAACAGATGATTTTAATGTAAAGACACTTAAAGAAAACTGATTTACAAAGTCTAAAAAGTCACCTGACCTATTCCGTGTCCAAAACATTTATTTATTGACATGCAAACTTTTGGTATTTTGTCATTTGACATTATAATCTACACACATTCTCTGAAAACTCTGAAAAGTTTAATATTATGTCAACAAATATATATTTTCTTTATTGAAAATGTCATCACTGAAGAGTTCTTGTGCAGGAACTGTGGCAGTTTGTGGCACAGTGTATAGCGAGCACAATTTTTATTATTTTATTTATTTAATGTTTATTTGACAGGGACAAATGCATAGAACATTGCTTTATAAAAAATACAAAGTAGATGCCATGCATACAGGTTTATAGCCATGACTAATTTGCAACCCCTGTCCCTGGTTAGGCTTGTAAAATTAAAACAGAAATTACAGAGTATTGAATTAAAAAATTAGAACTAATAAAATACATACAATAAATACATCCCATACATGAAATAAGATATGGGCTTAAATCGATGTAGAAATCACTATAAAACAGAATCTAGACACATTTAACAATACAAAAACACAAAAGTATGCATATGTCTGTGCATGCTAACATATGCAACTTTATGTTTGTATGCATTGTGTTGTATCCTGTACAGTCAGTGTTCACAGAGTTGTTTCAGTTTCAGCCATTGCTTTAAATGTGTATTAAAAACCTTGAGTTCTGTCAGTGTTTTCATTTCTGATGGTAAGGCGTTCCACAATTTTATGCCTCTTACTGAAAATGATGTCTGACCAAATGTTGTTCTACGTTTTGCGGCTATACAGTTTCCACTTACTGTGCCTCTAGTTCTTATTCCACTCTTTTGTTTCGCTACTAGTTGACAGAATATTTCTGGTGCAAGGTTGTTCACACACTTAAAAAGTAGTTTTAGAAATGAATAATTTACAAAACTGTCAAAACTGAAAACATTATGCTTCCTTAGAATGAGGCAATGGTGCCATCTTACAGGTTTCTGGTCCATTACTTTTAATGCCTGTTTATATAATGACCTAACGGGTGTTATTGTTGTTTGATTGGCCTGACCCCAAACAGTAATGCAATACGATAGATGAGAAAATATCATAGAGTGCATAAACTGCTGTGCTGCCTTAATGGGTATTGTCTTATTAATCGGAAGCAGTTTAAATTTGTCTTGACAGTTTGCACAGTCTCTTTACATGACTATCAAACTTAAGATGAGAATCTAAAGTAACCCCTAGAAATTTAAATTCATGTACCTCATCTATCTCCTTCTCATCAATCTTTATTCTAAAATTTTATTGAAAAGCACATAGAGACTGTCTTATCATAGTTCAGGGTCAGATGATTATTTCGGAGCCACTGTGATACACCATCCAATTCTTTTGAAAGCATCTCAGCTGCAATCTGAGGGTTTTTTTGCTGAGACATATATAATTGTGTCATCTGCATACATTTGGCATTTTACCCTTTTGCAACTGTCTGGAAGATCATTTTATATATAAACTAAAAAGTAAAGGGCCTAAAATTGAACCTTGTGGAATTCCGATTCGGCAAGTTTGAATAGATGACTGGGTGGAATTTATTTTGACACACTGCTGCCTGTGTTCTAGATATGATCTAAACCAAGTTATTGCATCATGTGACAAGTTAAAATTTTCTAATTTATTTAAAAGAATTTTGTGGTTCACAGTATCAAAGGCTTTTTTCAAGTCCAGAAATACTGCTCCCACTACATTACCTTCATCTAATGACTGTTTTATCATTTCAGTGAGGTAACAGTTTGCCAACTCTGTTGAGTACCGTGGTCTAAACCCAAATTGTTTGGCATGTAGAAGATGATTACTTTCAAGATAATCAACAAGTTGTTTGGCAACTGTTTTTTCAAGAACCTTTGAGAGTGCAGGTAAAATTGAAATTGGTCTATAATTCGAGACCTGGTCAGATGCTCCAGACTTAAAGACTGGAGTTATAATAGCTGTTTTCCATTGCTGAGGGAATTCATTTGCTCTTATGGATAAATTTACTACATGTGTAACTGGCATTAAGAGGAGAGAACTGTGTTTTTTTATAAAAGCTGTATCCAAGCCAAAGTTATCTTTGGCCTTAGATTGCCGTAACTGTCTAAAAACTTCAGCAGTTTCACTCTGGTCTACCTCTTTTATACAAAAAGATGTTGTTTGGTCTCTCAATATGTGTTTTAATTGTACTGGTTGAAAATTGTCAGCCAATTCCTCAGCTGATTGGATAAAGAATCTATTAAATTGGTTTGCAATATCAGTCCTTTCATTACTGACGATTCCATCTATATTTAATTCCGCTATTAATTTTTGTTGTTTAGGCACTCGATTAGTTAAAATATTTAGGTGTTTCCAAAGTTCTGAACTTTTCCCTCCTGATTCAGCCATCAATTTCATAAAGTAGTTTATTTTTGCTTTGCGTAACCTAACTACTTTATTTCTTAATCCTTTAAAAACAAATATATCTGTGCTAGTTTTTGTTACTAATGAATGTTTGAGCGCAAGGTCTCTTTTTTTCATCAGCTGGAAAATATCCTTATTCAGCCATGGTAAAACCCTTCTACGTTGTGAATACTTCAGTACCTGAGTATATTTCTGAATCACATCTGTTAGTGTTTTCATCATTGTAGTACAGCAGGTATCTAAATCATGAGTTTGCTTAACATTATTCCAATTTATGTTCTGCAGTTCATCTTCAAGTTGAGTTATTTTATTCTTTGGAATACCTGTAAGTTCTAATTTATGCCGAATATTACAGAAGGGTTGTAGACGGTTTTTGGAGAGCTTTCTAACAATTAAAATCATATTGTGATAGAAAGACCTGTGATTAAGTTGTATGTTTTACTCACTCGCTCAGTTCTATTTGTGAAGATCAAGTCTATAAGAGTTTTACTACTTTTTGTTAATCTTGTCGGTTCTTTGATTATTTGGTGGAAATTATGTTTTGAGTAGATCATTTTTAACTTTTGCCTATTACTATTACTTGACCAATTTATGTTAAAATCTCCTTGGAAGATAGTCTCACAGCGACAATTTAAATGTTTAAGTAAGTCATCTAAATCCTTGTAAAATGAAACACCATGTGAGGGGGGATTGTATAAAGTGACGATATTAAACTTTTTTGTCGACAACACTACAGTGATGCCCACACATTCTAAAGGTGTGTCCAAATTAATTTGGACACATTTAAATGTTTCTTTGATATAAATCAACACCCCACCACCCCTGCTTAAAGACTGGAGTTATAATAGCTGTTTTCCATTGCTGAGGGTCTCTGCAATAATTGTCACATCTTGGTTTGGTCCATGTTTCATGTCTTGTCATGTGATTCCCTGGCCCTCATGTGATCCTGCCATGTGTTCTGTGTTGTCATTGGTTGATTGTCTTGATTATGTTCACAGGTGTCCCTTGTCTTGTCATTTAGCCTTGTGTATTTAAGCCCTCATGTTTGCCTTGTTCCTTGTCAAGTATTGTTTCCCTGTAACCACTGTTGGTAAGCGCCATGTCCTTGTTCATGCTTTTGTTTTGAGTGCCACGCCACACCACGCCACATCTTTTTTAGTATTAAAGTCCAACTGAAATCAAAATTGACCCTATTTACTTTGTTAGCGCATATTACTAGTCCTTTGGTGAAAAATTAATCCATGCAAGTTAATACACAGAAAAAAATAGTTTGGCGTAGTAATCTTTAATCAAAATCTGAAAAGTTACTTCCGGTCTGGAATGGCGTTCCCTCTCTGATGATGTAGGTTTGACGGCTTGGGTTGGGAAACGCTTAACCAGTCCCCTCAAACCGTTAGTCTGTTATGAGCGAGAGATGGAGAGGAGCGCTAGAGTAAAACCCTGCCCTCTGTTCAATATTCCGTTTCACTGGGAAATACGTCACAACACTGGAGAAAAGTCGTTTGCAACTTCCGGTTCACGCGGACTTTAATAAACTGCACTTTCAATGTTACAATAATACACAGCTGTGTCTTCATTGTTGAAGTTTTGTCCAGTTAAAAGGACTGCGTTGCTGAAGGAATCAGGTGAGAAACTGTTTTTTATTTTTTTTTATTTTTTTTAAGTAAATCTTTGACACCATACTGGAACTATAGAAACAGCCAATCCATTCCATCTATTTTGATCCAATGTCTGATCCAGTTTGTGGTTGAATATCCAGTTGATATTCCGTGATCTTACAGGCGATGGTGAACGTTTTACTACCATGACAGGAGGCTGATTACAAACCCTTCCTCTCCATTCCTCATCCCTCCCTTCTGAGTCATGTAATAGCTGTCATGTAATGCACAATGGATTTAAAGTCTACAAACCTGCTAAAACAGCTTTTTTTTTGTGATGTATAAAATGAAACAAGCATAAATCATGTCAGAACATTTGCACCTTTAATGTAAAAAGTGCAGCCTATATAATGTAATGCCACTGAAAACTGAAGTGACACATTTCAGGGGGGGAATACACTTGGAATAACTAAGTGTGCACACCCCTGAACTAATAGTTAGTTGAAGCACCCTTTGATTTTATTATAGCACTCAAACTGTTTGGATAGGAGTCTATCAGCTTGAATGTTTCTTGTCTTCTTTGCAAAAACATTCCAGATCTGTTAAATTGCTCTCCTCTGCACAGTGTCCACGGGTCCCCCACAGATTTTCTGTCGGATTCAGGTCTGGAAGACTCATCTTTCTTTGCTGAAGCCATTCTTTTGTTGATTCAGATGTATGTTTTGGATTTACTGGTAAGTTTGTGAGATCCTCCAGGTTTAATGACCGCTGACTCAGTCAGTGTCTGACACCAACAACATGAAAAATTTACATTTACAACAATATACACCATGAATAAGTCTGGTTGTCAGCATTTTAAAGAGCCCTTTTTACAATTTTGTGAGTAAACATGAAGATAAAACTCTTATTAGTGTATTAGTAAACAATCCCTTATATAGAGTAGGGGTAGTCGAATAATTTTACATTTACTTGTAAAAAAAAACAAAGTTACTTGTAGTACAATGTCTGTAGTGGGGACCATCACAACAAATGTTAGCGTTAAATACATCTCCATAACACACATTGTAAATATCTTGCAATTTATACATGAAAATTTGTTTTTACGTGCATATGATACACACTTTATAGCTTGTAATACGCACGTACCCCACACCACTAATCCTAGAAGAGTATAATATGCACGTACCCCACATCACTAATCCTACCCAAAGGGTTTACAGTGTGTATCGTATGCATGTAAAAACTAATTTTCACGTATAAATCGCATGATAAATACAATGCGTGCTATAGAGATGCATTTCATGAGATCGGGTTGCATTAACAGGGTTAGTGTTAACATTATGAAATGTCCTACCTGCCTGTCAGAGTATGTGTTTTCATACCTCCGTGCACCCTGCTCACGCAGACATCACACATCATTAGCGCGTTCCATGAGGCTATGCAGAGTTAGACAGACGTCAGTCACCTGACACCACAACATTTATTAAAACAACTAGCTAATGCTCCGTTCACGCCATGCTGTAACTGTCATTTAGAGACGGCAACCCATGATATTCTGCCCGAAGCTGTTCGTGTCCTTAGACTCAGATTTATGTGTTTCTATGTCAACACTATCAACGCCGAAATGAATCTGCAGCAGTCAGGTGGTACAAGTAAGAGCTCTTCAAGTTGTTTACGTGAATTATTATTGTAATGTTATGTGCTTTGAGACATGAAGTAATTTAATGGCATCTCTTATTTTGCTTTGCTGAATTTGCTCTGGCTGTGTGCAACCTGCAAGTTCATGTGTTTTGGAGGAGGCATGGCTTTGGAGACGCTCTGAAGGGAGGGTGGGATCTCATGCTTTCAAAGCTAGCTTGCTATTGCTAGCCACAGTGAAATTGAATACCCTAACTTTAAAGATTGCAGTATGCCTATAATGCTTCTCGTGCATTTAGGAAGACCTCCATGAAAAGTATTAAGGGTTTAAAATTAAAAGTAGCTTGTTGTATTTTGGGAAAAAAAGATCTTGAGCCCTCAGACATCACATGAATAGTTTTTGTGCAGCCCTGCAGTCTTTTGTCTTACTGTGCATCTCTTGCACAGTAATAAACAGCTGTGTCTTCAGTCTTTAGGCTTTTCACCTCTAAATACAGCATGTTTTTGCTGGTGTCTTTGGTGATGGAGAACTGGCCCTGCAGAGACTGAGCAAAACTAGTGCCAGTGCCACCATCAATGTGGCCGATCCACTCTAGTCCTCTCCCTGGTTTCTGACGGATCCAGCTGTAGTAGCTGCCCATTGAGATTCCAGAGACACCGCAGGACAGAGTGACTGATTCTCCTGGTCTTTTCACCACAGAATCTGAGTAGGTCAAAGACTGACCACTTACACCTGTAAAACAGAGACAATTAATGTTAGATGATTTAGAACAGGGGTGCCCAATCCTGCTCCTGCTTATCGACTGTCCTGCACTGTTCATAACTAACTTGTTCCCCTAAACTAGCTTCCTTCCTAAACTAGCTTCCGGCGCAGGAATAAATCGACAAACAGACCTGCAAATGTCCTTTAAATGCTTTAATCACGGCCAGGAGATCTTCCCGAGCAGTTCTCAGGGAATCTCTCCCAAGAAGCAAGGCCGGAGGATCTCAGACAAATTCCATTGAGAATCCCACAGTACACAAGAATACAACAGTTTTTATAGTATAGAGGTATGGCATAAATGTCATGCTGCATTACATAATTTCCCCACTATTTGATTGGTTCTTCATATGCAAACCCCTCTGTCACTAGGTAAAGCAAACTTTGTTTTAATGATGACTTAATTTGTTAAAAAGATTCTAACGGACTGTCTAGTTTAGTTTTCCACTGGTTTCGTACAGTTCATCCTGTTCAAATGTTAGATGTTAAATAAGGTTAGATGTTAGAAACATGGTTAGTTTAATATACAGTTTAATATTTCCACGACATGACAATCTACAGTGAAAAGATAAATTGTTTTTGGACATTCAGTAATTTCTAGGTTAGAATGAATGTTAGTGTGTCAGTTGTGGGCATAAGTAGTAGTTTCATGAACTGGTTGTGATTCCACATGTGTCTCCCTTGTATGCTGAATTTGCAGTTTATCAGGATGTATTTAAAGGTGGTATCAGTGATTTCAGGCCCAAAATTTTTTTTATCACATTCATCAAATTTTTCCTAACGATCCGCTAGCTGCCCGCCCCATAAGCATGCCGTCAAAAAAAAATGCGTCTCTGTAGGCAGCCTAGGCTCTGAGATCTGCACACAAAAACAATCGGTTTCACCAACCACTCAAAACCAAAACAAATAGTTTTCCAACCAATCACTGACAGGGGGAGGGTGTTGTGAGGTTTTGAGCCAGCTTCTTCTTCAGCTCTGACTTCGCGTGCAGCCATGCACGAGCACAAAACCTCACAACACCCTCCCCCTGTCGGTGATTGGTTGGAAAACTATTTGTTTTGAGTGGTTGGTGAAACCAATTGTTTTTGTGTGCAGATCTCAGAGCCTAGGCTGCCTACAGAGACGCAGTTTTTTGACGGCATGCTTATGGGGCGGGCAGCTAGCAGATCATTGGGAAAGATTAGATGAATGTAATAAAAAAAAAAAAATGGGCCTGAAATCACTGATACCACCTTTAAAGATTGCTGGAGTTACAGGTGCACTTGGTGCATCATGGTGCATGTTAAGTTTAGTTTTAATTATTTAAAAAATCATATCTTAGTCTTTTATTTTTAATATAAATAAGCTCCATCTTGACAATACCAATGTATTAGTAAAGGTAATGAGGTTTTGTGTTAGAAGGATTATTAGAAAAATGAATCCAGTCCATTATTAAATAAGGGAATGTATGCTAAACTGAACAGATATAATTCATACTGAGACATACTGTGGGAAACAGACTAATCATTTTGATTAAAAATAAAGAATCTTTTAATATTTAGGTTTTTGTATTGAATGTATGTACATTCAAAACACTTTGTCACTTCAGAGGCTCTTCCACTTTTTCAGTGTAACCATGTCCACCTCATTTCTCTTGAGTTTTTGTACAGCTGCTTGTATTAGTGTTTCCACAGTGTCTCTTGCACAGTAATACACTGCAGTGTCTTCAGTCTTCAGCTGATTCATGTGCAGATAGAAATTAGAGCTGTCCTTAGTTGCTGTGAACCTGCCCTGGACTGACTGAGCTGAGCTCTTAGAAGAATCTGAATAATAATAAATAATCCATTCAAGTCCTTTTCCAGGTGCCTGACGGATCCAATGCATGCTATAGTCACTAACAGTAAACCCACTGCATGCACAGGTCAGCTTGTGGGAACCACCTGGAGCCACAACTACTGACTGTTCAGACTGTGTGAGCACAACCTGAGAGTCAATACCTGTGGATAAACAAAAAATTGTACAAATAATTAGGATCATGTATTTAATTACAATAAGAAAATAGTTTTTTGTTCAGGGAATATACTTACCAGACACTGCGGCCAGCAACAGATACAGAGTGAACATGATTTATATCAAGGCTGAACTAGTGATGAGTTCTCCAGTCAACAGTGCAGTTGTTTAAATATGAAACAGACATCAGATAATTTGCATTGAAATCCTGACAGCAAATACTGTAGTTTGTGGAGCTTGAAGCCATTTAGGTTCATTTCAAGGGCAATAGTACCACCTCTTGATATATATATATATATATATATATATATATTTTTTTTTTCTCGTTACAGCTGGCATGAGCATGTAACTTAATCTGAGTTTCTTCAAACAGATTGTGACGTGTCCTGGTGAGAGTGGTTACAGCACTGTTTTAGGAATGGGCAGAGTCCCTTTACTACAGCTGTGTCTTTAGCCTCTGGAATGTTCTGTTGTTAAGACAAACTCTAGAGAGCTATTCGCTTTTTTAATGTTAAAAACATCACCAAACAACAGAATAACTTAAGCTTTATTGAAATGTCAAATATTAAAATCTCTAGAAATGCTGTTTTCTAACTCATCAATCATTATTAAATGTGAAAATATCTCATTATATTGTCTTGGCAGTGTTTGTGCACAGTGCTGCAGTCATTTCAGTCACTGTCTCTCTGCAAAATAAATCCCAAAACGTTATGCTCCATATTGTTGTACTGAATTATCGTGCTGTACAGGGATACAGAACTTATTATGAAGGTTCAAGAGGAAGATACATTTGCATAATCTAATTAAATATTCAGTTTGGGATGTACTGAATTTGAATAAGGGTTACTGAATATTACTGAATCAGATATATATAATGGATCCATACAAGGCATAAAGAGTAATGAACTCAAATCTTTGTATTTCGAACTCTAAAGCCCCGTTCACACCGCCAGTGATTTTGTCGTTGCATGTCGCTAGTCTCTGTACTGTGAAGTCGCTTGTTGGCGTTCGTTGTGCTGTCGCTCTAATGTTATTGGTAGATTGCATGTCTGGCCATATCTATACAAAATACCATCACAAGTGAATGATATATACAACTATATCATTTTAATTTGACTAGGAATTAGGCTAAAAGAAACAGTATGCTGTTGGGAGAGTGTTTTTATATTACCACAGCAGTGTTCAGTGGATTAAATCATTTAGCCTACTAGATTAACGATCGATCAATCAACAAATTAACTCATACTGTCATAAATTACTAAAACGTCATTTCTAATTTTTCTTGTCCCTAATAGTCAACATAATGCAGGGGAAACTGTAAAATGAACTGCAGCAGTGCTAAACTTGCATCATAAAATTACAACACTCGAACTAAATGTGTGAATTAAACTCACTGAGACTGTCGACAGTTTCTTTTCCATGCATCATTTTATTATATCCATGTGTGTGGTTACAGTCAAATCATATAAAGCAGTGAAATCACCCTCAAACTCTTCTTGCCTGCACTCGAGATGGTGACGTGAGCTGAGCTCCACTGAAAGTCTTCTTTCCTATTGGTTGTCGCTCGTGAAAATCGCTTCTCATTTGCATAAAGTTGAAATTTCTGAACTTTTGTCGCGTGTCGCGCGTCGCTTGACATGCCCACATTCTGTCGCCAACGGTCACTGTCGCTCATGTCGCCGGAAGTCGCCAGCGCTCCATTGAAATGAATGGGATTATGTCGCTTTGTCGCTGCGTGTTGCTGGCGGTGTGAACGGGGCTTAATAGTTAGTTAGTTAGTTAGTTAGTTGATGTGTATAGTAGCTATATTATCCTCGTATCTTTAAATGATTTGAAATTAAAAACAAATAAATTAATAATTAACATGGCTATATACACTCACCTAAAGGATTATTAGGAACACCATACTAATACTGTGTTTGACCCCCTTTCGCCTTCAGAACTGCCTTAATTCTACGTGGCATTGATTCAACAAGGTGCTGAAAGCATTCTTTAGAAATGTTGGCCCATATTGATAGGATAGCATCTTGCAGTTGATGGAGATTTGTGGGATGCACATCCAGGGCACGAAGCTCACGTTCCACCACATCCCAAAGATGCTCTATTGGGTTGAGATCTGGTGACTGTGGGGGCCATTTTAGTACAGTGAACTCATTGTCATGTTCAAGAAACCAATTTGAAATGATTCAAGCTTTGTGACATGGTGCATTATCCTGCTGGAAGTAGCCATCAGAGGATGGGTACATGGTGGTCATAAAGGGATGGACATGGTCAGAAACAATGCTCAGGTAGGCCGTGGCATTTAAACAATGCCCAATTGGCACTAAGGGGCCTAAAGTGTGCCAAGAAAACATCCCCCACACCATTACACCACCACCACTAGCCTGCACAGTGGTAACAATGCATGATGGATCCATGTTCTCATTCTGTTTACGCCAAATTCTGACTCTACCATCTGAATGTCTCAACAGAAATCGAGACTCATCAGACCAGGCAACATTTTTCCAGTCTTCAACTGTCCAATTTTGGTGAGCTCGTGCAAATTGTTGCCTCTTTTTCCTATTTGTAGTGGAGATGAGTGGTACCCGGTGGGGTCTTCTGCTGTTGTAGCACATCCGCCTCAAGGTTGTGCGTGTTGTGGCTTCACAAATGCTTGGCTGCATACCTCGGTTGTAAAGAGTGGTTATTTCAGTCAAAGTTGCTCTTCTATCAGCTTGAATCAGTCGGCCCATTCTCCTCTGACCTCTAGCATCAACAAGGCATTTTCGCCCACAGGACTGCCGCATACTGGATGTTTTTCCCTTTTCACACCATTCTTTGTAAACCCTAGAAATGGTTGTGCGTGAAAATCCCAGTAACTGAGCAGATTGTGAAATACTCAGACCGGCCCGTCTGGCACCAACAACCATGCCACGCTCAAAATTGCTTAAATCACCTTTCTTTCCCATTCTGACATTCAGTTTGGAGTTCAGGAGATTGTCTTGACCAGGACCACACCCCTAAATGCATTGAAGCAACTGCCATGTGATTGGTTGATTAGATAATTGCATTAATGAGAAATTGAACAGGTGTTCCTAATAATCCTTTAGGTGAGTGTGTACACACACACACACACACACACACACACACACACACACACACACACACACACACACACACACACACACACACACACACACACACACACACACACACACACACACACACACACACACACACACACACACACACACACACACACACACACACACACACACACACACACACACACACACACACACACACACACAAGTCTGCAGGTTTTTGCTCTCAGACTGCAGTAGCGCTTGCCAGAGGGACACATACAGTACATATATACATATATCACAGTGCCTGCCTGTATACCGAACACAATAATACACAGCCTTGTCCTTTTAAGATATACTGTGCTTGTAGATGTGTCTCTGGAGATGGTGAACTTATTTTTCAGTGAGTCCTTGTAGTCTATGCTACCACCATGGATCATGCCAATGAACTTGAGGATCTTCCCCTGAGCTTGTCTGATCCAGGAAGGTGCCTTGGAGCCATCACTGAGAGCATAACCTGATACTTTACAGGAAATGGTAAAAGAGTTTTACCGAAAGTGAGCTTGGTTGGTTGTGCTCCACAGTGCTGCACACATCTGCAAATTAAGCACATGTTAATTTTGAAATGGACTTTTTGTGGTTATTATGGTTGTATCAATGTTGAACAGTTTAATGCTGCTCTAAAAACCTTGAAGAATTTTACTCACAAGGCATGACAGACATTAGGAGTACAGACAGATAAAACATGATTTTATGAGTGGTGGTTGTTCTCTGCTTTGTGGGAGCACAAGAAATATTCACAGCCAAGGATGGGCTGGGTTTATACTGGAGAATTTGCATTGAGTATGGGAGACAGTTCCACCATGTGTGTACAGGGTGAATATGGGATAGTTCACCATCATTTACTCACTCTCATATCATCTAATCTAATTTAATAATTTAAGTGCAAATATGTAAGTTTGAGGAGATTTTTCTCGTGAGTGTTACTTGTGTGGTGCCATATGAATGATCCTGCGTCTCCTCACATAAGATGTAGTTCACTGGGAGCTTGTCTTAATCTATAGCCATGTAAAAACATGAAGAGCGACTGCAGGAGGTGCACTTAGGGCGCACCGTTAGATCGCCACTAACAGATGTGCAGAGGCGATTTGGTATTAATATACCATGGCTGGGTTTTGTTGGCGAACTGTGTGACACGGTTTCGGTTCACAGCAGCATTAAGACGATGGAAGGGGCATGTTCCTTTAGTATTTCATAACTTTGACATGATTCTTTTTATCTCATGTATTATTCATTAGTATGTATGAAAGAATGTCAGAAAGCATTGCGTCTCCATGAACTGTGTGGTGGAATTACATTCACAGCTCAGAGTAACAGGTTAAGTGATTCAGCCTTTTATTTCAAAAATATATGGTTGAATATACATTGAAGTTGTGAAGAAAATGGTAAAATAGCATTACTTACACAAAGTCAAACAATAATAATGACATTACAGGTGGTCTAGCCAGAATAGAAAATCTCTGCAAACTATCATGTTTCGTTCTGGGGCGTAATTGATGGAGATATCATCAGCAATTTTTTAAACCAATGCCACACATACATCTGAGTACTTCAGTAACTCCAAACTCATCGCTACAATCAGAAATCACGTCCAGAACTTTTCTGAGGATTACACAGATTGGCTCTGTAAGGCCCGCTATATTAGTCCAATCTCCGGTTCGCCAATACACGGGCAAGGTTGTCACGTGTTCTGTCCTCACTCATGCAAAGTATTGGTTGGTTAAATTTGCAATACATTAATCATGTACTCACTCGTTAATTCATCTGACTCCATAAATGAAAGGTTTTAATAATCTGCCTCACTAAAAGTGAACGAATGTTTGACTATTCCTTTAACCATTAAATGAACAATGTCAAAATCAGTTATAATAATCATATGTAACAATTTAATATTTCAGATATCAGAGATCAATTCCACAATCAATTCAAATATCTAAAACATGGTTATACATTGGTTACATCAAATAGTCTTACCCAGCTTGACCAGAGAGAGAGAGAGAGAGAGAGAGAGAGAGAGAGAGAGAGACAGCAACTCCCTATTCCATTCGTGACCAGCCAAGAAGAAGAGACAGAGAGAGCCAGAACACCTTCCTTTACCCTCTGACCAGGTGACAAGGGGGATGGGGTGAGACCACCCTCAAATGGCTTCTATCCCACAGAAGGGGGGTTGCCTTATCTGGCATTATCTCTAAACCAGTTTCCTATGAACTTCTATAAACCTTATTTCCTTTTATTTTATCTATCTGGATATGAGATATCTGTACCACTCACTTTGAGACATTTCAAATGACACCAAAAACATAACAGTCAATGTTGAATATTCACATTAAACCATGTTCTTGTGTGAGTTCCTAGTTTCTGAGAGGAAGAAAGGCTGTATTGGGGAGGTCAAATGTTAATCAGCCAGCAGGGCCCTTTTGTCCCATAAATCAGGCCTCAACCAGTATTTTCAGTCTTACAGCTCTTTGTTGTTGATACACACGCTAGTCAAATCAGGCCATGAATTTGTCAGGCCTCTTATGGTACCCATCTCATTTTTTTGTTACACGTTTGGTATCCCCCATACAATCATTATTCGAAGTTCAAAATCGATGTTACCGACATCTTGGTTACTCTCTGTAACGAATGAGACCAAATCAGACACAATTGTTGGTACATGTACCATAAAAACTTTAAAACTTCTCTGGGAACCCCCAAACCAGCCAAGATGGTCCTTGTTGTCATGACCACGATCCGATAAGGTTTTATGGGTGTTAAAGGAATGTGGCCAAATGCAAGAGAGAGAGACCATGGCAAGACAGAAACACTCTGCAAAACAGACTCTCCTGCATTCATTTAGTGATGAATTGACTAACATGAAATTAACATGCATACCAGGACATTTTGAGAATGATTTACTGTCGTCTGTTGTGTTTTGTGTCTTGTAATAATTCTGTTGATACTATGATCTCTTTGATACTATGTAGTTATTACAGGACCAACAATCAGTGTACCCCACTTATACCATGTTTGGTCTCGATAAATTGGTACTTTGAAGATCGAAATGATTGGGTACATGATATGCCAATAGCTGTGCAACACATTAGTATTACTAAGAATCTCCCTTAGTAGTGTCATTAAACACCAATCCAGCATGCCAGTCCGAGTGAGCATGCTTAAGACAAAGGCTTGTAAATCCTGGTGACAGAGGAAACTCCCGCCAGAAATTCTACCCTCCTCAATGGGTGAACCAGCCCGCATAGGGCTGTCCTTTGTCAAGCTTTAAAAGTCACTGACCACAAGATCCCCCTTTCCCCCCCCCCCCCTTTCCCCCCCACTGGACCCTGCAGGCCTCTGCAGGCTGAGTCAGACTGCCTTCCTTAAATCCAACCAAGAAGGAAACGGACAACTCTTGCCTTAAGGGTGCCGTGTGTTCCAGCATGGCCTCAACAGGCCCAGGGCAGGAGGCTTCGAAGCATCCAGGACATGTGCTCACTCCAGCATCAAGGACAACCTCAGGAGTTCAGTGACTTCATTCAACACGGACGAAGTCCCTCGCAACTCTCACCATGTGCTCTTTGTGTCCTGCCGGCCCAGAGCGTGTAGGCCACTATCTGCACTCCAGCCATGAGAACGGCGACAATACAAGTTCATCCTATCTCCTTCATCCAACGGAGAAGAAAGGATTGCAACTCACACAGTGACATTTGACACTCAAGGACCCAACGACAAATTCAATCTTCAACCACTTCAAGAATTGACCATGCAAGTATAAATTTTATGAGATGCTCTGAAATAAGCTGATGGTTCTTTCCATACTAAAATAGATCTTGCTCCAGAATTCTATTTCCTGCTTCCGGTTCCATAACACTCACCACTTTACCTATACATGTATGGATGAATGAATGAATATATGTATGTATGTATGTTTGTTTAGTTCAGTTATGTTTGTGATTTATTTAATAAAACTTTTGCACAATTATGAATTTGATTTCTGATCCTCTGTCTGCATACAAAGTCCCTTTTACGATTTTGATCTTGTTACAGTATGCTCTAATTGCTGTACATGCTAAGGAATAATTATCTTTCAGTGACCATGAAAGATACACTTTTCTTAGAATAAACGAATAATCGAAGAGTTCGTTGGAACTGATTAATTGATTGTAATATTAATTGGCTTACCTCAAAGTTAATCTAATTAACTGACCCAAATATTAATAATTAATCATAATTAGTAATTATGGATTATTATTAATATTTCCCCTTTGAGCTAATGTTGTTACACTCCATCAGCCTTTGCGTAGCTATTTCAGAAATCCAGAAAGTTTGCACTGATACGGTCATCAAGCCTGATATTATAGTCGCTTTAGATCCCATCGGTTAGGAAACCCAGGTTGGTTGCGATAACCGAGCTCTGCGTAGAGTTTATCAGGACAGTCAACTGGGGTCCGCCCAAGCCGCCTGTTGTGCGGGGTGTACAGGGGTTGTCATCAGGAAGTCATAAACAACTATCGCGTCACGATTCAACAGAAGTATCAACATGGAGAAGTCTGCATATGTCTGCAGTTTATTATTTTCTCTCAGTCCAGTAATGATATTTTCATTAAAGATTATGAGGTAAAAAACATGGATGAATTGTTCATAATAAGATCCATAACATGCATTTAGAAGGTAGATAGGATGGGATTTTATTTGTGTGTTGATTTTAAGTTAACATAACATTTGTTTCTTTTGTCAAATCAACTTAGATAATTTATGTGGTTCAGATAACATAATATTTTACGTTTCTATTGATTTAAACCAGTCTGCTTTATTGTATTAACGTACTCGGTTACTAACGTAACCTCGGTTCTCTCTAGAGAGGGAACGAGTACTGCGTAAGTCTTACGCTAGGGGAAAATCTCTTTTCTGCGAGATACTGAAGCCAAAAAATTATCCTTAATTTTTTAAATAATGTAAAACGCGTTGCGGCAGCATGCAGACACAGGTGAGACGGCTCGCGCGCCTATTGGCTGCCCTGCGGCAACTGCAGCAGCCTATCGATAAGGCCTTCTCGTGATGTCAGCTCCAATGGGGGTGCTTCGCGCCCAATACGTCACATCCCGCCGAAAGGGGCGTGGCCTTGGGCTATAAACATAGCTTCGAGAGGCTAGCTAACTGTTTTTTTATCGCCGGAGCGAACCAGAGCATGTGCAGGCACGGCAAGATACGCAGTACTCGTTCCCTCTCTAGAGAGAACCGAGGTTACGTTAGTAACCGAGTACGTTCTCTTACGAGAGGTTCTCTTGTACTGCGTAAGTCTTACGCTAGGGGAACACAGTGTAAAACGCCGTGCATGCTAAGATCCAGCACCAAAGTCCCAAGGGCAAGTGCCTGGGCTCATATAGTACATGATCATAAGGAACTCACAGAGAGTCCAGGAAAGAGTGGCTAGAATAGCATCATTCCTGTAATAAATAGCATCCAATAAGGAGCAATTATATTGATAGTGTTTCACACAGCCAGGGCGAAACTCGGCCTGGTCTGATGAATATAGTGGGTCTTACACACTGCCCATAGAGCGAGCATTTGCTCAAGCAGTTTCAGTATTCTGGGCCGAAAGCATCGGGGCAGACAGTACCGAATTATTAGACCGAAAGCAGCTTAGCCTGCAAAGCGGGAACCTCTAGGTTATAAAACCTTATAAATGTAGACGGGGAGGCCCAGCCTGCCGCCATACAGATATCTTGCAAGGCAATCCCACTGGACCAAGCCCACGACGAGGCCATGCCTCTTGTGGAGTGTGCTCTGACACCTAACGGGCACTGCAAGCCCTTAGAGGTGTAAGCCAGCGCTATAGCATCGACTATCCATCTGGATAGACTCTGTTTCGACACAGCAAGTCCCTTAGAACGTCCGTTGAACGAGACAAAGAGCTGCTGTCTGTCTGAAGACAGACGAGCGAGACACATAAGCCCTTAATGCCCTGACCGGGCAAAGGAAGCTGGCGTCCTTTTCCTCGTTAGAGACCGGCAGGGCAGACAGGGAAATCACCTGAGCCCTGAACGGTGTGTTGAGGGATTTAGGAGTGTACCCGTGCCTCGGTTTGAGTATGACTTTCGAGTCATTAGGCCCAAACTCCATACATGTCACGCTCACTGAGAGCGCTTGTAAGTCCCCTATACGCTTTACTGAAGCGAGAGCCAGAAGAAACACTGTCTTGAAAGACAGGTGTTTGATATCCGTTGATTGGATCGGCTCGAAAGGGGCACCCTTCATGGCCTCCAAGACCGTAGAAAGGTCCCACATGGGAACTGAGGGAGGTCTGGGAGGATTTAACCTCTTAGCTCCTCTACGGAAGCGAATGACCAGATCGTTCCTTTCAAGTGACTGGCCAAGCGTTGGTTTAGAAAACGCTGCTATAGCCGTCACGTAAACTTTGAGCGTGGATGGGGCTCTGCCCTCATCCAGTAGCTCTTGTAGGAAGGAGAGAACCTCCGTCACCCCACAATTTGGGGGTGAAAAGTCACGTGCTGTGCACCAGCTAGAGAACACAGACCATTTTGAGGAATAGAGCCGTCTCGTAGAGGGGGCTCTAGCCTGCATGATTGTGTTTAACACTCCCTCCGCGAGGTCTGCGGGTACCCGTTGATGGCCCACGCATGTAGGGACCAAAGCTCCGAGCGAGGATGCCAGATCAAGCCCCTGGCCTGAGAGAGGAGGTCCCTCCTCACTGGTATTGGCCATGGGGCAGCGCTCGTCAACTGCATCAGAACTGGGAACCAAGCCTGGTTCTTCCAGAACGGAGCCACTAGTAGCACTGAGCATCCGTTTTCCCTGATCCGCTCTAACACCTGAGGTAGGAGCGCGATGGGGGGAAAAGCATAGAGCGGGCAGCTGGGCCAAACGTGGGCCAGCGCATCCCTGCTCTTGGAGAAAAACTCCGGACAGTGAGCGTTTTCTTGAGACGCAAACAGGTCTATTTCCGCACTGCTGAATGTCTCCCACAGCAGTTGGACTGTCTGCGGGTGTAGAGACCATTCCCCTGCTGGAACATTGTTCCTGGACGGTCTGTCTGGTCCCACATTCAGGGACTGAGAAACGTGTGAGAAATGGAGGTTGGTCCAGCCTCAGCGGGACTAAAACAGTCTTTTCTCCTTTCACCGGTGAGTGACACGCGCGAACTGAGCGCGGGGAAACTCTCCTATGACGTAAAGAGAGTTGCCGCGTGACGTCCGCATCTGACATCCCATGTGAGCGGTGCAGTTTGCGTGGCTCGAACAGAGGGAGAGGGGCGACCATTCAGCAGCTGTAATCCTCCATAAACGCGGCTTCTTCGTCGTCATCTATGACGGAAGCGGCGGCAGACGGCGGCCACTGTCCGTCAATGAGAGACTCGAGCGAAGCTGGCGGGCGAACCGGCGAGCTTTTGCGGGTTGGATGAGGTTCCGGGACCCGCTGAGTATGGCGCTTTACGGTGCGGCACCGCAGCAGGCAGAGGTGCAGTCTCGACGAAAGAAGCCAGGCGAGTCCTCAGAGTCGCCACGGACATCAGCTCGCAGTGAGGGCAGCCGCCGTCGGCGAGCGCGAGAGCTGCATGTTTCTCACCCAGGCAGGAAACGCGATGACATGGCGGTCCCCGTCGCTGAGTGGGGCTCGGTACGAGCCACAGGAAGGGGCATCTTGAAAAATACGCCCAGCTCTTTTAGTGCAATGAGAGCGTGTGTCGCGGCGGCGAACACACACACACACACACACACACACACAAACACAATAGAGGAGAAAAGGATATAACGCCGGATAGCGCAGCAGGAACGGCGACTGAAGGCGGCGCGGCCAGCGGCTTCAGATGCAATGGCTCGTCCCGCTGAAAAGGCTTTTTCTGACGGCGCGGCTTCTTTCTCTCAGGATCCAGCGATGCGTGAGCTAAAAATCAGTTAGCTAGCCTCTCGAAGCTATGTTTATAGCCCAAGGCCACGCCCGTTTCGGCGGGATGTGATGTATTGGGCGCGAAGCGCCCCCATTGGAGCTGATGTCACGAGAAGGCCTTATCGTTAGGCTGCTGCAGTTGCCGCAGGGCAGCCAATAGGTGCGCGAGCCGTCTCGCCTGTGTCTGCATGCTGCCGCAACGCGTTTTACATTATTTAAAAAATTAAGGATAATTTTTTGGCTTCAGTATCTCGCGGAAAAGAGATTTTCCCCTAGCGTAAGACTTACGCAGTACGAAGTAAGACTTACGCAGAACCTCTTGTAAGAGAACTAAATGTTTTCATTTTAAAGCAACCAGGTTACTTACTTTTTTTACAATATTTTTTACAGTGACCGAAGATAATGTTAAAAATGTTTCTTTTTTTTAAAGATGTTAAAGATGTTTTAAAAACTTTTAGCAACATCGATAAATTAAAACGCAATGTATTGCATGCAACACATCAATAATGCTTCAAGCAAGTCTGGGATACCCCTCGAGAAAACAAAAGGCTCTCCGGAGAATTAACATTTGAACTCTCTCTTGCATATGTAACAGCAACATCCGAGACACACCACAGAGTGCAGCTCACACCTCACTTTTACAGTCTCATCATCTCCCCCTGCTCCCCCCTTCTCCTCCTCACCTAAAACTCACTGAAAACCTATGCAATGCTAAGTGTGTACAAAAAGTAACTTTACATGTTTGGTATCATCACAAGTGTCTCAGTGCACCTGGTAAAATGGTCTCATTCTCCCAGCCATAATGAAAAGCTAAAAGAAGTTATAAAATATGAGAAATGTGGTGTGCCCCTTAAAGGTGTGCCCTCCCCCAGATCCTCCATTCAAACTACCTCCTGTATGTAAATCAGTATTCCCTTCCACAAATATCAAGAACCCATTCAATTACAAATTCTGATCTCACAGTTGTGAACCCCTCAATAGGGGACCAAAATCTAATTATATTTGACTAATAATAATATTTGTAATACTAATAATATTTGACACTAATTTAAGTGTACTTGGTTTTGCAAAGACAATAAGTGAATTTCCGTTTAGAACAGCAAATGCTGCTTGATCAATCTAAATTTGGGTGTGTCTTACATCTGTTTTCATTTAATGTTACTTTAGATAAGTGTACGTGAGAAACCACGGCATGGCCAATCCAAAGCTATTATAAGAGAAGTAATGCTGGTCAGCTTATATCTGTAATAGTGGACATACCTTTATTGAAGTAAACGTTACGTTAAATTCAAGTGTATGCAATTCCATGGGGTCTATACCAAAGTATCTTTGAGTGTGTAAATGTGAATGTGACCGATCTCAGGTATATAGCAATTACCTCTGTTTAGTGACCGAAGCTGGCGAGATTGTGATCGTGAGACCCACGTTACACAAGGCATGAGGACCTCTGAGCGACATAGCTTCCTAATATGAACGGGTAAAATATAAGTAAAGAGTTAAAAAGAATAATCAAACATTCACTCACATTTAATGATGCTCTGATATCATTACAACCTTTTTCATTTATGGAGTCAGATGAAATAACGAGGTAATACATATGATAAAATGTATTTCATTTAATCTTGTTGTGTTGCGTAAAAGGAAAGACAGGACGCGCAGAGACCTTCACCCGTCCTGTCGGAAACTCCCATTTGGACCGATAAACGGGCTTACATTGGCTTAGTTTTGTGCACCCAGTTCCTGTGTTTATTTACTGTATTCTTTAGTTGACCTTGGCTGTGTTCTAAATCGGCCCCCTATACCCTCATTCACTATTCCCTACATTACTCCACTAATACAGTCCACTTGATTCAGTGAATGAAAGTGAGCGAGTGAAATTGGACACTGAGTGCGCCGGAAAGGGGTGCCGCTTTTGCATAGCTTGTACTTGCTGTTTAATAATCATTTAAAACTTGGTAAACTGGCAGCTCCAGTTGTAATGAAAAGATTCACCTTTAACTCTGTCATGGAAACTAGCATGTATAAACCTTAATTTAACAATTTAATAGTCAATTAAAATGGAATTTATACCTGTATGACATTACACTGTATAGCCACATTGGACCAGCGGTTTGGAAAATGGATGGATGGATGATTCAGCTGCGGACACCATCTTCTGTTCAGACGCGGGAATTAATTAGATGCGACTCTCACAGTGCATTATGGGTATTCTCGAGCCGTGGTGCGTACATCTGTTGTGCACTCGTTATTGCGGTACATTGTGGGATTGAATGAGTGTACTCGGACACCACTAGAAATCTTATGTCTATTGGTATGTCTTTGGTTATGGGTGTTTCTCTCCTGCGTTTTATATTCTCCTGATATCCTGAATGTTTGTTATTTTGATTATTTGTTTATTAAAGTTGACTGCTGCATCTAGATTCTGCCTAAACTCTCCTTGCTGCAACCACACCGTGACAGGAGCATAGAATGATAACGTTTATATAGTTGTTTTCAGATTTTTGTACAGTACTGTAGTTGTATTTGTCACTGTGACTCTCTTGCACAATAATAGACAGCAGTGTCTTCATTCTTCATATTATTCATCTGCAGATACATCTGTTTCTTGCTGTTGTCTCTGGAGATGGTGAACCGTCCCTGAACAGACTGAGAGTAGTATATAGAACTACTGCCAGATGAGATGTATGCCAGCCACTCCAGACCTCCTCCTGCAGCCTGTCTGATCCAGGCCAAGTGCTGGTCACCACTAAATCCAGAGGCTGTACAGGTAAGTCTGTGAGATCCTCCACGTTTAATGACCGCTGACTCAGACTCAGTCAATGTCTGACACCAACAGACTGAAAAATTAACAGTTCAACATTAACATTTACAACAGCACACATGAATATACATCTGATTGTCAACAGGTTTTCAGGAGCCTTTCTTACATTCTGTGAGAGCAAACATGAAGATAAAACACAGTTTAGACACAATATCCATTGCCATGTTATGAAAATAGGAACTTGATGCAGGAAAGTCACAATCAAGTTTTGTGTCTGTAGATGAATAGAGTGGGGGCTTTTAAAAGGGAGAAGGAGAAGTAGGTTTGCATAGGCTGCCCTCTAAAGGTACATTTACATTTTCTGTGTCCTTATTAACCTCTGTAATCATGTCTGTCTTTCATTTTATTGTTAATTCTTTATAAAGAATTCCTTAATAATTACAAATGAATAATGTAATCAATTATTATGAGCTAGTATACTAGCTCATAATAATTGATTACATTATTCATTTGTAATTATTCCAAATGAATAATGTAATCAATTATTATGAGCTAGTATACTAGCTCATAATAATTGATTACATTATTCATTTGTAATTATTCCAAATCAAAATCGTGCAAAATTTTCAGATTTTCCCCAATCTCACACACAAAGGTAAACAGCAGTTACTTTACTAATAATTGGATTTTATTTAGAAACATTTTAGGTGTAAACAGTAATAATAGAGATGAGATGGATGAATATTTTTTTTATATATGCTTTATTGCTGATGTTGATGAATGAGAGATGGGTCAATTTTTTATTATTTTTTTCAGATTACCCATCTGGAGTGTTTTTGATAAAATATGGCATGAACAGTGCATGTCTCCAAAGCACATACATTATTGTACTGCACAGCAGTCTCTTGTGTCACTGTGTTTTTCGGGCACAGTAATAAACACCAGTGTCCTCAGCCTGCAGATTTGTCATGTGCAGATACACCTGCATTTTACTGTTGTCTCTGGAGATGGTGAATCGTCCTTCAACGGTTTTAGAGTAATATTTGCTACTGCCGCTTGGAGCAGAAATATATGAGATCCACTCAAACCCTTTTCCTTCAGCCTGTCTTATCCATGAAATTTATGCATTATTAACTTCAATCCCAGAGAAAGTACAGGTCAGTTTATGTTCGTTCCCAGGTTTGATGACGACTGACTCAGACTCAGTCAGTGTTTGACCTTTGCACACTGTTAAAATAAAATAAATGAGAATTTACGTGATGCTTGAGTTTTAGCAATAAAGTGAAAAATAGAGATGAAAATTAATCAAATGTTTATGCACTGAAGTGCTTAAAAATAAATCTTACTTACTTTCAGTGGAGACTAGAAGGCTAATGAAACAACAAGTAATTCTGAGGACCATTTTTGCAGCAGTTTTTGTTAAAAATCTCAATGACAGAATACTGAAAAGGCGATAAATATGAGGAGTTTATAAGGCAGAATGTACATTTTAATTTGCATAGCCCATCCTCCAGCAGATTTTATACCAAAGGAAGGTCAGACCAAAAGAAACAAATTCAACCCTATCTAGATTCATCTTGCACTTTGTAAAGGATATTTACCACTACATTGCACTAATTCACCTGAAAGTTTTATCTTTATGGAGATATAAAGATTAGTGTTCATCTTACTGTGATTGAATATTGTTGAATCTCAGTCAAATAATGTATGAATTATTTTCTGATTTATTTAGCAGATGCTTACGTGTGGTGACTGTTCAGTACACTCACTGCAGGTTATGTGGCTGCAACGTGATCTCATGAGAATACGTGTGCATTTTTATGTAAAGTGTAGTTCTACCACACTTACATTTACTTACGTTTTATACACACAGAAACGCATAATACTGATGTATTTACATCACTAAAACGTAAAATATGTATGTATAGACAGCACAAAAAAATGTAAATTATTTAGGCCTACGTATGAACTATGCATATTAAAGTCGTGGCATTAATGTTTTGACTCTATTGCACTCAATTGTCTTAACAATTATGTTTTCAGTCGCAGTTATTAAATGCAGTTTGCTAATTTAAGAAATATTAACATTTCGCTCTGTGCGTGCCTTCTGCTGCGAACTCGTTTCGGAGGATTAGCCTACATGGCGTTAAACAGGACTACACTTTAAAACCTTAAAAATACCTTCTAGTTTTAAGAAATGGTTAATGGTAATGGTAGGATTAGTGACCTATATTTTAATGCTATATTGTTAATAAAGCTCCATTTCCCTACACATCTCAGTCCATTAATACGTTTTACGCAGTTTATAAATTGGTATGTTTAGGTTTGTGATTAGGGTTAAGGGATCTTACATTTATCTATAAAACGGTAAAAGGGAAATTATACAGATATATTTATGATATGAAAGATCTGTAACATTTTGTACCTGTAAAATCGTAATAATGATACGTTTAAATGTTGCAGATACGTCCATAGCCTACGTTTCAGCATCTATCCAAACGTACAAAAAGTACTTTTTCTATCTTTGAAATTTACGTATTAAAACCTACGTATTAACAATGAGACCAGGCTGGTATCTCACTAACCGGCAATAGCTCTAGCACCCGGTTCATGCTGGTGGAAAAGGGTAATCAATGATCAAACCTCCAAGCTTGGAATCTATTATCTTTATGACCTTACTTAATTACCAGCCGAGACGCATACTCTCATTTATTTGGGAAGCTGTTTATACAGAAATATTAAGATATTTTAAACTACATCTCTACTAATGTATTGAAATGTGGGAAAATTTGCAGTAATTGCTTCAGTGATCATGACAGTTTTTGTGCAGCCCTGCAGTCTTTTGTCTTACTGTGAATCTCTTGCACAGTAATAAACAGCTGTGTCTTCAGGCTTTTCACCTCTAAATACAACATGTTTTTACTGGTGTCTGTGGTGATGGAGAACTGGCCCTGTAGAGACTGAGCATAATATACAGAGCATAATCTCCCCGGTTTCTGACGGATCCAGTGCATCCAGTAGCTGCCCATTGAGAATCCAGAGACACCGCAGGACAGAGTGACTGATTCTCCTGGTCTTTTCACCACAGAATCTGAGGAGGTCAAAGACTGACCTATAATATGTCTATTAGTATGTCTTTGGTTAGTGGTTGTTTCTCTCCTGCGTTTTATATTCTCCTGATATCCTGAATGTTTGTTATTTTGATTATTTGTTTATTAAAGTTGACTGCTGCATCTAGATTCTGCCTAAACTCTCCTTGCTGCAACCACACCGTGACAGGAGCATAGAATGATAACGTTTATATGGTTGTTTTCAGATTTTGTACAATACTGTAGTTGTATTTGTCACTGTGACTCTCTTGCACAATAATATACAGCAGTGTCTTCATTCTTCATATTATTCATCTGCAGATACATCTGTTTCTTGCTGTTGTCTCTGGAGATGGTGAACCGTCCCTGAACAGACTGAGAGTAGTATACAGAACCTCCAGATGAGATGTATGCCAGCCACTCCAGACCTCCTCCTGCAGCCTGTCTGATCCAGGCCAAGTCTTGGTCACCACTAAATCCAGAGGCTGTACAGGTAAGTCTGTGAGATCCTCCAGGTTTAATGACCGCTGACTCAGACTCAGTCAATGTCTGACACCAACAGACTGAAAAATTAACAGTTCAACATTAACATTTACAACAGCACACATGAATATATGTCTGATTGTCAACAGGTTTTCAAGAGCCTTTCTTACATTCTGTGAAAGCAAACATGAAGATTTAGACACAATATCCATTGCCCCGTTATGAAAATAGGAACTTGATGCAGGAAAGTCATAAACAAGTTTTGTGTCTGTATGAATAGAGTGGGGGCTTTTAAAAGGGAGAAGGAGAAGTAGGTTTGCATAGGCTGCCCTCTATGGGGGGGGGGGGGGTCTTTTTATCCCTGTTTGCACCAAACCCATCTGCCAAAAATATATTTTTTAGTTTAATTTGACTATAGAAGCCAGCCCTGTTTCTTCGAGTAGCATCTGCCAACTGAATATGCTGGAGTTTGTTTTTGGATGAGAGCAGAGGATTTTTCTTGAAACCCTCCCAAACGTGTGGTGATGTAGATGCTGAATCTATCAGAGCTATATTCTTTGGATTTAGTCATTACGATGGATGATTATGGGAATTTGGCCTCTGTATTTCCTCATATTTAAACTCCTGGAACAAGAAGTCATGGCTTTTTTATATATATATATATTAATGGGAATATACTTCAGAGATATTATACTCTTTATACTCTCATAGAATTTCTATGCCAATAATTGTGGTCAACGTGTTTTGGAGAACAACATATATTTCATAATGTGATCCACGCAATGTTATTTTCACAGTCATCTTTGATCATATTTACCAAGGGTGCCAATCATTCTGACCATGACTAAGTCATCAAATACTAAAATCTCATACAGATTTAACAAGCATTAAAGGTCACTTATTTGTCTGCATTAGATCAATGCTTACAATGCTTTATGTTCATTTAGAAAGATCTCCATGAAGAAGTATGTTAAGGATTTAAATCAATATTTTTATAAAGTAGCTTGCTGAATTTTAGGGAAGTGTACTGAAAAAGTGCTCTTGGGCCCTCAGATCACATGAGTAGTTTTTGTGCAGCCCTGCAGTCTTTTGTCTTACTGTGAATCTCTTGCACAGTAATAAACAGCTGTGTCTTCAGTCTTCAGGCTTTTCACCTCTAAAAACAGCATGTTTTTACTGGTGTCTTTGGTGATGGAGAACTGGCCCTGTAGAGACTGAGCAAAACTAGTGCTGGTGCCACCGTCAATCCACCCAATCCACTCCAGTCCTCTCCCTGGTTTCTGACGGATCCAGCTGTACCAGCTGCCCATTGAGAGACCAGAGACACCGCAGGACAGAGTGACTGATTCTCCTGGTCTTTTCACCACAGAATCTGAGGAGGTCAAAGACTGACCACTAACACCTGAACAACAGAGGAAATTAATGTTAGATGATTTAGAACAATGAAATAATAATCTTCTACAAATGGGAGTTTCTCACATGCAATAATCATCAGTAGGAGTCCATATAGTAGCATCTCCATTACAACAGAAAAAGCCAGTAAAACAGTTATAGGTTACACTGAAGCTGTTTTAGTCACTGAACACATGCACTGACTGAAAGTTCAGCTTATAACACAATCTTTCAGGAGTCGGGGAGACGTTGACCCTTCCCACAAAATAATTTGCATGTTTGGAGGTTTGCAGACTTACACTGTAATTTAATGCAGTAATCTGCAAATTATCACAGTAGACAAGGGAAAAAATCTTGACCAACATTTGAAAAGAGAAAAGATATATTACTTTGTCAGTGTACACCTTTGTTCTGTAATTTATTCATGGTGTGTTATTTGTTATTGAGTCAATGTTTCAGAGATGCAACCAGAGCATCTACAGTGGAAAGATGCATATTTTGAAATTCACCAGCACTGCCCAGTGACGGGCCATTTTTTTTGGTCTAATTTCTAAACTAATTTCTAGTTTAGAATGAATATTTGTTTTTTAGTATTGTTGTTGTTCCCTCTCCTTTCCGGATTAGTGTGTCAGTTTTGGGCATAAGTCAGTTTCAATAACTGGTTGTGATTCCACATGGATCTGCCTTGTATGCCGGATTTGGAGTTTATTAGGATGTATTTAAAGACACCCTTTGGTGAAAATCAAGTTTTTAATGTTGTTTATATGTCTATGTGTTGTTGTTTTTGTGTTTTTTACGCTTTAAGACAAACCATGTGCAAATTCATGTCAACACCATTGCTGAGTATTTTCTCCTTAAAACTGCAGTGAACCAAAGACAGTCTCAAAAACGCGGTTTGAAATCGCTTCTTTTTTTTTTTTTTTAATAAGCTCCATCCTGACAACACCCATGTATTAGTTGAATTAAGGAAGTTATGTGGTAGAACAAAGAATCCAGTATATTATTAATATAAGGGAATGTATGCTAAACAGAACAGGTATGCTTATACTTACATACTAAGACATACTGTGGGAAACAGACGTCATTATGATTAAAAATAAGGAATCATTTTAATATTAACGGTTTTTGTATTTAATACATTCAAAACACTTCAGACAGGCATTATGTCACTTCAGAGGATCTTCCCTTTTTTCAGTGTTACTCAACCATGTCCACCTCATTTCTCATGAGTTTTTGTACAGCTGCCTGTATTAGTGTTTCCACAGTGTCTCTTGCACAGTAATACACTGCAGTGTCTTCAGTCTTCAGCTGATTCATGTGCAGATAGAAATTAGAGCTGTCCTTAGTTGCTGTGAACCTGCCCTGGACTGACTGAGCTGAGCTCTTATAAGAATCTGAATAATAATAAATAATCCATTCCAGCCCTTTTCCAGGTGCCTGACGGATCCAGTGCATGTAACCGCTACTAAGAGTGAATCCACTACATGCACAGGTCAGTTTGTGGGAACCACCTGGAGCCACAACTACTGACTGTTCAGACTGTGTGAGCACAACCTGAGAGTCAATGCCTGTGGATAAACATTTTTTTTTTTACAAATAATTAGGATCATGTATTTTACTATAAGAAAAGAGTTTATTTTGTCCAGGGAATATACTTACCAGACACTGCGGCCAGCAACAGCAACAGATACAAAGTGAACATGATTTATATCAAGGCTGAACTAGTGATGAGTTCTCCAGTCAACAGTGCAGTTGTTTAAATATGAAACAGACATCAGATAATTTGCATAGAAACCCAGAATTAGCAAAAACTAGATCTTGTGGTCATAAAGGGTCATTTCATGAACAATAGTGCCACATCTTGGTATGGATATAAAAATGTATTTCTGCAGCATGAATAAATGTGATTATTTTCAAAGCAGGAGCATGCAACATCATCTGAGTTCTATTAAAACAGATGTGACGTTGTGTTATGTTTATGTGAAAGTGAATAAAGGACTGTATAGCGAAGTTGTCGAGTTCAGTGTGCAGTAGTTGAATGTGTACAGGCAAACAGATCAGCCCTTTTCCACCATTGAGCCGTTGTTCTCACGTCTTGTATAGCACAAATAGTGGACCAGACACCTATGAAAATCAAAGGCGATATTGCGTGATTCACAATCATGCTTTGTTGTTAATACATTGGATATTATTTAAATTCTGTTGCTTTTATATGAAAATAAATAAAACAAGACACCCAAAAGTACTGCCTTGACACCAACAGATTGAAAAACAGTTCAACATTAACATTTAAAACAGTGCACACTGCACATGAAT
Source organism: Leuciscus idus (assembly GCA_021554675.1). Lineage (NCBI taxonomy): Eukaryota > Metazoa > Chordata > Actinopteri > Cypriniformes > Leuciscidae > Leuciscus > Leuciscus idus. Next base: position 29,875,621 of record CM038621.1, read on the forward strand.
AAGTCTGATTGTCAACAGGTTTTCAGAAGCCCTTCTTACATTCTGTGCGAGCAAACACAAAGATAAAACACAGTTTAGACACAATATCCATTACCATGTTATGTAATAAGTAACTGATGCAGTAAAGTCATAAATGAGTAGATGCATAGTCTGTTAATGAATACAGTGGGGCTTAAAAGGGAGGGCAACTTTGCATAGGCTGCCCTCCAAAGGTTTCTATTTTCTCTATTCTTAATAACCTCTGTAACCATGTCTGCCTTTCAACATATTTTTATTCTTATTTACTAGTTCATAGACATAGTAGCTAATTATGAATTTTTACAAAATTTTTTATATATCTTTTCCTAAAGCTTCTTTACTACTTGTTGCATGATTTCTGTCTGAAAACCTGTTCAAAAGATCAGCATTTAAAGATATTCAATAATGTGAATGTAACATTTAACTTTCCAGTTTAAAAAAAAAAAATAATAAATCACACATTGGAATGCCATATAACTCAGCTGCATTTTAATTTGTGAATGTTTTTTGTTTTGTTTTGCACGAATTTGGGTATGCTTATGCAACCCGTTCTCACTCCCAAGGCGTCAAAAACTGAAGCATGGTCAAGCGCCCCCGGCGTCACATAGAGGGCTCCAAAGGCGCCCCTCGCGTCACTCTGTGACTAATTTGGAACTCCGTTGCTTTCAATGGGAAACCTGCGGCGTCAAAAACAGACGCGAATTTTATCAGTAGGAAATCGCGTTGAAGAAGTCTCATTCCGACACAACACATCGCGATATTTGGCATCAGTTCACGTGTGCCAGATGTTGGTAAGTAGTGTAAATACGCTTTCTTCCTAGTAATAATGTTTGATATAATGTATGTTCTGTTTGTCGATATTAATCAGATTAGCTCATGTTCAGTCACTGCATTATATCTGTCATCTCCACGGAGGTTTTGCGTTTCATTACTTTCTAATTCAAAACAGGGTGATTAAACAATAGGCTTGTTTGAGATGAGCAAAATCTGCGCAGAACCGATCACCGGTGATCAGCGCGAGATGCATGCCGGTTAGAAATGTGTCCGAGTGCGGTCCGCCTTGCTCTGATGTCATGCTGACGTATGTCAAAAATCTCTCGCAAGCGCAAGGCGCACCTGTCGGATTCTGCAGTCGAGCGCAGTTGCTCTCCACCGACTGCGCTGATCAAAAGCATGATGGGAAACGACTTGCTGACGACACAGCTTGATGTTCATTGGTTTAAACAACCGTGATGTATTGTTCTCTTTTAAAATGTTTGAGTTTAAAACTCTGATATCATGTTTTATACGCATACGTTATGTGTGAATATTCCCAAACTATCTAACAGTGCGATCTCTATGGGTTATGCAATGTAATTTTTATAAAAAAAGAAAAGAAAAGAAAAAGAAAAAACAACACATGTCTGTATTAAAGAAAAAAAGATTAATAAACATGTATTTGGAATGAAATTAAATAAGTAGGCTACTTTGGGTGTCTTGTTCATTATATTTATTTTCATATAAAAGCAACAGAACTTAAATTCCATCCAGTTTATTAGCAACACTGTGCACGAGCGTGAATCCGGTGAATCCCGCGATATCCATCTTTGATCTCACAGGTGTCAGATCCACTACGAGAAGAGAGAACTGTCCGGCTTGCCTGCGCTTTTTTCACTCCTCCTCTCACTGCAGCCGCCTACTCTCAACTACATTTCAGGCGAGGCAAGGCGCATCTCAAACAAGCCTATTGTCTGTCACGTGACGTGCTATAGGCCTAGGCCTCCAATCAGTTAATCATATTCATTTCAGGTTTAAAGTAGTACAATTAGTTCCAAAGTGGTAGTAGAAGCACAGTAAAAACAACACTTACCATGCTTTTACCACAGTAACATTAGGTTTACTGTGATAAGTGTGGTAAAAAGACAGTAAATACTTACCATGCTTTTACCACACTATTGGAAGTTTTAATGTGATTTATTATAAATGCACAGTAACCACAACGCTTACCATGCTTTTACCACAGTAACATTAGTTTTACTGTGATAAGTGTAGTAAAAAGACAGTAATCACAATACTTACCATGCTTTTACCACACTATTGGAAGTTTTAATGTGATTTAATATATGCATATTAAAATCCAAAATGTGTAAGGTAAATCAGTACTTTTTCCTTTAAATAATCATATATATTATACATAATGATATTTTCTTTTCTCTTTTTTCAGCTGAAAAGACCAAAAGGGCCTTTCGGACTCAGTCAGCCCATTATTATGACCGCCGCTAGCGTAGCTAGCTCAGTCTTTTTTTTTTTTTTTTGTCATCTACTGAATTTTTCGTCAACGATACCAGGGACACCGAAACACCGGGGAACATGAAATTTGGTGGGCATGTAGCCCCACTAGACTTTTACGGAAAAAAATTAGTTTGGTCCCCGGGGGCCACTCCCCCCCCCCCGCGCTGAGCCCCCCCAAACCCAAAAAATGCAGTTTTTCCTAAATAACTACCTGAACCGTGGCACCGAGGATGAATAAATTTGTATGGTATGTTGGTCTTAAGGGCCCACATCAACCTGGCCCATAATCTCTCATTTGTGATTTGCGCCCCTCCCATAAAAAATGAAAATGCAATATTATTCTGCTTTAATCGCCCCTATCTTCAGTTGAGATGTTCAGAACTGCACCATATTTCATGTGTATGATTAACTTGACATCCTCTGGGGGTATGCTAAGTTTCGTAGAATTTCATCCATGGGGGGGTATAAAATAAATTAATTTATGTGCACATTTAGTGACTGTACACTCATCGGCCTGTAGATGGTGGTGTTGAGCGAAGGGTTGCTGGTTTAGGATGATACTGTCACACACACACATGCAGGAATACAAACAAACGCAAGCATGCACACACACTGACATCCACACGCACAGACACACACCCATACACACACATACAAATCCACATGCACAGACACACACACGCGCACACACATGTACGCACGCATACATACACGCACAGACACACACATACACAAACACACACACATACACACACACACAGACAGACATGCACATACTACTACTTTTTTTAGGTATATACATAAACACGCAATACAGCCAAATTGCTCCACGTCATTTATTTTTGTGGAAAGCCAGTGCAGGCCTGAGCGGCGGTCATATTTTGTACCGCCATGCGGTACATCTAGTTGTATGAGGAGAAGTAAACGGAGGAGACGGACAGCTGCAAAGGCAAATATTCACAATGGTATGTATGTGTTGGTTTTAACCCTTAATCTGTATATTAAACAATTCCATTTGAAATAATGTCATATTGTAAAAGAATGAGCTAATTTTAAGTATCTCAACATTGAAACCACGGGTGTGGGACATGAGCAAAAATGGTGTTTGGACCTATAAATGCTTCATAATTTTACATTAAATCATATTATTTATTCATAATTATTTATGTCAAGGTGTGTATTGACACTACGTTTATATTTATGAAACATCAAATGACAAATTTTAACATAAATCAAAAATTTCACTCCTGGGACTTAAAAGTGCCCGTAGTTGCAGACACACCCATAATATATATTAGTATTGTGATACATTTCTACAATAAACTTTTCTAAATGTTTTATTATTAATATAAATTATAGTAATATATTAATACAAGTTATATTTATTGTTTAACCGAAACATAACAACAAATAGTATTTTGTTTCACAATACTAATTTATTTTAACAATCGGATAATCTGGACGTCCGTTGAAATCCAGAAACAGTCAATGACTGACAGCCAGAACTAGTTCAGAACAAAATGACAAACAATATCTGTAAATTAATTAACTGACTGTTACGGACTATATCATTAACTGTTAAATTGATCTTGCTGGTCAGACACCAACAGGGTTCATGATGCACACATATTCCTCCTGGGAAGTTTGTATTCATGAGGTTTTACTATTATTATTTATTTTTTTATGTTTTAAATTAATTTATGAAGCCACTGTAAAATGTATCATTAGCCTACATGTTATATTGTTATACTATAACACTGTCATATTTTGTGCAGGCATTAGCTTACTTCATCGTAAATAGAAAAGCCTGACAATGTAACTGCTAAATACCCAAGTATTGTGGTATTCCACAATGTTTCTCACTGACACACTCATAACTCGAGATTGTGGATTAAAGAAAATCCCAAGCTTCCTACTCATATTTTCATCATTGTGGCGGCGTTCATGTGTGTTCAATTTGTAAATACGATCTTTATGATACTAGGTATGTCTTGAATGCATCAATAGCTCTAGTTTAGGGACAATCCATACAAACAATCTTTACTAAACAGACTGTCACAGTGAGAAGATTTTTGTCCTTTATCAATGCTAAAGGCCTAACCACTGCAGTTAACACCATGCTGTTAAATAAAAGTCTGTAGACAAGTCTTAAGGTTAGGGTTAGGGTTAACCTTAACCCTTAAAGGGGTGGTGTAATGCCCTTTTCACGAGATGTAAAATATATCTATGATGTCCCCAGAGTGTGTGTGTGAAGTTTTAGCGCAAAATACCCCACAGATATTTTTATATAGCAAGTTAAAGTTGTCACTTTTTGAGGGTTTGCAAAAACGCACCGTTTTGTGCTTGGCCCTTTAAATGCAAATGAGCTGCTGCAGAGGGCGGGGTTTCAAGAGCTCGTGTCTGTTAGCAGCTGCTATTACCTCACGCAGACACACTAAAATGACAGAAACTGTTCTGCCTTTAATGTTAAATGGAGTCAGATAAGGATGGAGAGACTCAAGAAGAAGTGACAACATGTAGAATGCAACAGGACGTCTCTGAATGGTTAGTTGATGAATTTATGTTGCTGATGTGGAGTTAACTATCTTCAATTAGGATATTCTGTCATGATAAATCTATAAATTGCTCATATATGAACTGTTGTGAGATGCACACAGAGTGACTTTATATAGCATGTGAAAAGATGGATGCTAAAGTTTGAGCTGACTCACAAATGTACTCTTATACAACAACTTTTCCTCTTCTCAACATGGACTGCGTGTTCCCGGGGGCGGGGTTTATGTAAATTCTAGGGTTAGTGATGTCACTAACCCGAGAGGAATGTCGTGTAGTCCCAACCAGCCGTTTGTTGTAGTCCTTTTCTTTAAAAGCAAATATCTCCCTTTGCTTTGAACTTTGAGCATTATAACTTTGCAGATGTTGTTTATGCTCAAAGAGCAACATTACACACTAAATAAAGTTAGAAAAGTGAAATCACACTCAACCACCCCTTTAATTTCTAACCCAGACCTGGTTTCACAGACAGGGTTTAGATAAAGCCAGGATTTGTCCTTAGTTCAATTTGGGTATTTAATTATAGCTTTTAAAAATGTGCCTTAGAAAAAAGAAAAAAAACATTACTGGCATGCATCTTGAGACAAAACAATGGCACTGCCATAAGATATGTCAGTACAAGTTGCTTTCAGGTAATACAGCTCAAACATGCATTTTAGTCTGGGACTACAGGCTTGCCAGTGAAGTGTGAAACCCGGGGTATTATGTTGTAACTTGTATATAATTATGGCAATGTTACCAAAGTGTTGCGTTGGACAGAGGATTAACTCTAAACCAACAGGTTGTGTACCAGTGCCACACAGGGTGAAAAGGGATGTTGACATTATTAGGCATAAGAGTGTTTCTAAAGGAAAGGTCAAGAATTTGTGAAAGTGTAAAAGGGTCATTATGGGTCACATGAATGTAACTGTCACCACCATGATACCAATTCATTAGATTTTCATATAGATCTACATACAGAATTGTATATGAATATATGCAGTGTTTGCTCTGTTTAATATACTGTTTGCTCTATTAAATTGCACTTTATCAGAACAGTGGTAAATAAATATATATGGTCAGTTACTGTAAGTTCTTATAGTATTTTTAATCTTTCATTTTTATTGTTTAATTTTTAATCATGAAAAACAATTTAACCAATTGATTAAATATAACAGCCAGCCTACAAATACAACCAAATAAATAGCACATAATATATTATATATATATATATATATATATATATATATATATATATATATATATACACATACATACATACATACATACATATATATTCATATTTTCCTGTAATTGCAAATGTTGCCACACTATTGGCTGTCTCTCCTAGCTGTTTTGAGCATGATTGGTTATTCTCTGTTTATTCTGACTGTCATCCAGGAATCTAGCCAATGACAACTATGCGCGCCTTTACGAGTCAAGTTTGAATAAACGTCAGTTGAGTGAGTCTGTGTTTGCTTTGCTGCTGCGCGGGATCTTCAATTTGCTACATCGTTTAAAACATGGATTATTTTTCATCGGACTGCTAAATGTTTATTTTGAGCGAGTTGCTGGGTGTTGCTGGATGTAAATGAAGAACAAACAAGGAATATGGACAAAGAATTTGATCAACGGAAATATTGCAATCTACGGAAGGTAAAACTTTATTTTATACAAATTCTGCTACATCAAGATATAGTGTATTAAATTGAGAATCTAAACGCGATTAGAGCAATATTGTTAGTGCATACGGTATTCCAATGTAGGGGAGACCGGGGATGGTTGTAACACGGGTCAGTTGTAACAATTCCAATCTGTCCAATCAGGAACTAGTTACAAATCACCTGATTCACTTCGCACATCCTCAGTTTAGTTCTTATTCCACATGTGATAAAGTAGAGCCCTGTGGCAGACACAGCACATGTTAGAGTGGAAAAAACAATTTTGAGATAAGAAAGTTACTTTTTTTTACTTTTTTTGTTTTTGTTATGGGAATTTCTGCTTTGTAGTTAAACTCCTCAAACTTTTATTATGGTTATTGTGTGTCTGTGTAGATATTTTCCATGCAAGATGTTAGTGCTAATGTTTTGCCTGTTAGCTGTAAGGTGAGCTAGTTCATGGCTACATGACTCTGGGTTAGTTGTAACAACAAGACTCTGGGTTAGTTGTAACAACAATGAAACAAAATTTTATTATGGCCAATACTATAGACTTACAGTAACAACCATGCTTACACAAATAGAATGTTCAAGTGTTCAAGTTCATTTTATTATGGTCAATTACTATGACAGAGAAACAACAGAGTCACACACGCACGCACACTCACACACACACACACACACACACACACACACACACACACACACACACACACACACACACACACACACACACACACACACACACACACACACACACACACACACACACACACACACACACACACACACAATGTTCAAGTGTTAAATTTTATTATGGCCATTACTAACACTGGCAGTAACAAACATGCTTACAAACAAGCAATGTTTGTGTTCAAGTTCAATTTATAATGGTCAATTACTATGATTGAGAGTGACAAACACACTGAGACTAAGAGTGATACACACATCAGTTATATTGAAAAGTCAGTGTTGAATAAAAACCTTTCAAATTTTTTTTTTGTCAAAATCCTTATTTCATTATGTTACATATCACCCCGGTGGATATCATAATGTTACATCTCACCCCAGGGTATGTTACAACTAACCCTGACTATGGAGTGAATTGTAACATTTCACTCCTCGTGTTTGAAACTAAACCATGCATTTTCTGTTTGTGTTGCAAAGAAAATAGCTATGCCATTTAATAGCAGACACTTGTAACTAGTTTGGATCACATTTTGAACACACTGACTTCAAAGTACTTCAAGCTATAGACAGAAAGGTCAAAATTGTTACAACCATCCCCGGTCTCCCCTATTAATGTTATGTGCTGCTAGCATGTGTAACTTGTCTAACTTAGTTTATGATAAAAAAATAAAATAAAACTCAGCATGGGAGCTTTACAACGAGTGAACTGAGAATATATATTGTATCTTTAGACAGAAAGGAACTGTCACAGTCTCTGCAAACTAGGCTTATGAATCTATTGATCGCGGGATGGCTAACCGATCAGTTAAATTAACGAGTCGTAATAATATGTTTTGGAGCTGGTGAGTCAATTTAGCTAGCTTTTGCAAATGTCTCCGTAAGTAAGTAAAACAAATAACTAATATTGATGTGTATGTGTGTGTTTCCTTCATGATCCAGGCATTTGGGGAATAAATATTATCCAGCCACACGATGTTCAGATGCGGTGAGTATTGTCATAAAATACACGTGAAATAGAGGCAGAACATTTGAATCTGCTCAAATGCACTGGTTCAAACCCTCCAGACAAGCTTTATCTTCTTGAGTTTACAGGCCTAGCTGACCCAAAAATAAATGTCTTTCAAAATGAAAGTATTTTCAAACCTGTATAACTTACTTTTGTGAAACACAAAAATTTGGGGAATAAAACAACTGTATGCATTGTAGCCTATGACAAAAATAAAAGCCATTTTTCAAGATATCTTAATTATGGTTCTACATAAGAAACTCATACAATTTCAACATATGGGTGAGTAAGCTACATTTTTTTTTTTTTTTTTATGAGCTGTTCTTTTAAAGGATTAGTTCACCTCAAAGTTGAAAATTGTGTCATCATTTACTCAACCTCAAGTTGTTTCAAACCTGTATGAATTTCTTTCTTCTGCTGAACACAAAGAAAGATATTTTGAAGAATGTCTGTAACTTGGGTCCCATTGACTTCCATAGTATTTTTTTTTCCTACTATGGAAGTCAATGGGACCCAAGTCTGTCTGGTTACCGACATTCTTCAAAATATCTTTCTTTGTGCTCAGCAGAAGAAAGAAATTCATACAGGTTTAAAACAACTTGAGGGTGAGTAAATGATGACACAATTTTCAACTTTGAGGTGAACTAATCCTTTAAGGACATTTGCTAAATTAACCATGTTTTTTATTATAGTGTAGAAACCATGTTTTTATGGTGGATTGATTACAATAATTTATTAAGTGAGTATAGGAGCAGGCTTCACTGCATATATTAATAAACTTTTAGAGTGCTGGCCTGGATAATTGTAATACGTAAAATAGGTAAGAGGCCGCACTATGCATAAACTTTTATTTGCAAAAATGCGTTTAGGCGCGTGCCGAAACCTGTTTTTGCAAATAAAAGTTTATGCATAGTGCGGTGCGGCCTCTTACCTATTTTACGTATTACAATAATTTATTACCATTTGGTTAGTGTCGCAAAACATTGTTAATTTTTAGTAAGGGTTCTCCAGATTTATATAACACTTATGGAACATTAAAAAATGGTCCTATGTTACGCGATCAATAATCCTATTAACACACTCTTTTTTTTTAAATATATTTTTAGATCAAGCATTGGACTTACGGAGCAGAATAGGCACCAACAGAGAAACAAGTCCATCACTAGTAAGTATCCACTGCAGTATCTGGTTACACTTTATTTCGATAGTCCACTTTCACTAACATGTCAACTAACTCTCATTAGAGTATTAGTAGGCTGTAGTAGACAGTCAATAGACTGGTAGGTTAAGTTTAGATGTTAGGATTCGGGTTAGGAGAATAAGTTGACTTGTAGTTGCCAAGTAACTTATAGTCAGTAGAATGTCTGTTGGGGGACCAACAAAACAGAGTGTTAGCAAATATTAAGCAGACAGTCTACTAATACTCTAATGACAGATAGTTGACTTGTAGTTGCCAAGTAACTTATAGTCAGTAGAATGTCTGTTGGGGGACCAACAAAACAGAGTGTTAGCAAATATTAAGCAGACAGTCTACTAATACTCTAATGACAGATAGTTGACTTGTAGTTGCCAAGTAACTTATAGTCAGTAGAATGTCTGTTGGGGGACCAACAAAACAGAGTGTTAGCAAATATTAAGCAGACAGTCTACTAATACTCTAATGACAGATAGTTGACATGTAGTTGCAAAGTTACTTATAGTTAGTAGAATGTCTAAAGTGGACTATCAAAATAAAGTGTTACCCAGTATTTAAATCCGCAGTCAATTTTAAAGGCACAATGCACTCAGAAATAAAAAAAAAAATCTCTTTTTTTCTTCTCTCGTGACATTCCAGGTATATATCTGACTTTCTTTCCACAAAGATTTTTTGAAAAATTATCCATTATTGTAAGCCAATATAATGCAAGTGCATACGCCAGAAACTTCATACAGCGTACTCACAGCTTGCTGTGTTGTTCACACAAGATGTTTTCTGCACTTATCATGTGAGCTTTACAATGCTCTTGGACTTTTTCGACCTTCAGCATTTTGGTGTCTATTCACTTGCATTATTTGACACACAAACACAAGAGATGGATAATATTTCTAAAAGTCTAGTTTATTTTTTCTAAAATATGTGTTTTCATCTGAAGAAAGAAAATCATATACCTTTTGGTCGGCATAAGGTAGATAAAATGAAGGGGGGATCAGTTTGCTCTCCTTTACCTAGTATTATTTATAAACATTACATGTGATTTAATAAATGTACAATTAAAGGGGTGTTCGAAGTAAACATCTAAATCCTTTCACAAAGAGCCCTTCCACAAAAGGGTTAGCAAAGGGGGACATGCATCCGATGGTAAATTAACTGAAGTAATTTTATCTTATAGTAATTTTATATTATATTTATGGTAATGTGACCTAGGATGGCAAGTTCCTGTGTTTCATTTTAAAGTAGATATGGTGGAAGAGTTAAATTTAACAGAATAATTGAGTTGTTTGTTTGGGTTTGCTATATTACACACATTTTCATCATACCGAAGTTCCATAGGTAAAACTTTTATTAATATATAAAATGTAATGTAACTACCTGCAGGGTTAAAAGAAAAGACGTCAAGAACACACAAACTTAAGGAACTTTTACACATCAACAATGTACTAAAAACGGAAGAGTTTTTTCTTTGTACAGATGACAATGTTAGTAAAACGATTACCGTTTGGACAGATCCACTGTGTTAATCTACATGTTCCTTCTTTTGGTGATGCACATTTTTCTATCAGTCATACGTTTTAGATACCAGACAAAACGAATGAAATGTGACCCATGCTAATTAATTCCCCCCTTTTACCTCTCTCTTATCTTTCTGTGGCCAGAATCCATCATTTATCAGAACAGCTACCAAGAGAAGTGAGTATTCGTCCTCTACCTCCTTTGTCTCAATGTTATTTCAACACAATTGGTCTCCAAAGTACTATATGTATGTGTTTATATTAGGGGTGTAAGATTAAGAAAATGTCATAATTCGATACAATTGCGATTTTCGATGCAAAAACGATTCACAGTATGTAAATGTAGTTACTTTTCCTATGTAGGTATTAGGGATGTGCATCTCCATAACTGAGGCCGATACGATACGCATCTCGATGCATAGCCAACGATACTGTTACGGCGTCCTGCCCTGATGATTCTCTGTGAACTCTGCCCCGTGCGCTCTCCTCTGAACTCTAGTGCCATGCATACTTCAGATTAGTATGGATTGTTTCTCCCTGATTATCCCCGCACCTGATCTGAATGAACTCTGGTCCCAAAGCTATATATACGCCTTGTTATCTCGGCGTCCTTTGCGAAGTATTGTCTCACTGTGATTCATGTCCGAGCGTTTTCTGGTATTCCTGTCAGACCTTGCCTTTGAACCTTGCCTGTTACTAACTTCTCTGATTGTCTGCAGCCTGCCCCGTGACCATTGACCGTACCTGGATTCTGATTCTCGCCGCCTGCCCTGACCTTAAGCCTGTCTCCGGATTCCGTTACCAGCTGCCAGCCCTGAACCAAGCCTGTCTCTGACCCTGAGTTTCCGCCTACTGCCCTGAGTGCCAGCCTGCACCCTTTTCAAGCTTTACTGCCTTTTGTGTTTGCATTATTATTGAAACGTTTGTTTGGAAAAGACTGTTCATTAAATTGTTGCACATGGATCCGTCTCTCACGTCTGTTTCATCACAGAATACTTCGCCAAACGAGGATCCAGCGACTATGACCGCCCTGTCGGCTGCTTACACCGCCCAAGCCTCTCAGCTAGCCACTCATCACCACCAGCTGTCTCGACTGACCACGCTAACGGAGGAATTGATAAAAGCGGTTCAAGCCCTGCAAAAACCTACCGCGGAAACGGCTTCCGCATCAGCACCCGCTGCACCTGTCCCCTCACCGGACTCGCTAATGACCGCAAGCGCTAGCCCACGCCTCGCGTTACCCGAGAAATACGACGGAGACCCAGGTAAATGCAAGGGCTTCATCTTACAGTGCTCTCTGTATCTCGCCCAACAGACTTCTCTACACACCACAAACGCCAGCAAGATCGCATTTGTATGCTCTCTACTCACCGGGCGCGCGCTGGAGTGGATCACCGCGGTCTGGAGGAATGATGGTACCGCCTTTGCGTCATACGGAGAATTCCTGGAACGTTTTCAAGCCGTCTTCGAACATGCCAAGGAGGGGAAGGGAGCGGAGGATCTTCTTCTGGAGCTCGCGCAGGGACGAACTCCCGCCTCGGAGTATGCACTGAAGTTCCGTACTCTAGCAGCTCAAACCGACTGGACAGAAAATGCTCTCAAGGTGGTTTATCGTCGGGGTCTAAATCACGAATTGCAAGCCGAGCTAGCCTGTCGCGACGAGGGAAAGGATTTGGATCAGTTCGTTCTTCTCTCCATCCAAATCGACAACTTGATGCGTTCTCGCCGCGGCAGCCGCGCTGCGAACACTTCACGCAGCCTCTCCGCGCCTCGCGCCACGTGGGTCACGCCCACCGAAACCAACGAGCCCATGCAGATTAATACTTCGCAGCTGTCTGTGGAGGAGAGAGAACGCCGCAGGACCTTGAGATTATGCATGTATTGCGGTGGCGCCGGTCACTTCCGTCTGCACTGTCCTCAACGACCCACACTCAAGGATAAACCCTCGGTGAGTCTGAACCTTGAGTGTTTAAATCCTCTATCCTGTATCTCAGTGCCATTAGAATTCACTAATAATGGAAGATCTTTTACTGCTACAGCTTTAGTTGATTCTGGGGCAGCCGGAAATTTCATGTCAATAAATTTTGCTCTGTTGCACAAGATAGCTCTAATTCAACTGCACTTCTCCTCTTTCTGTCGAGGCTGTCGATGGACGCCCCCTAGGCACTGGCCGCATTACTCACGTAACTCAGAAGCTTCATATGCGCACGGGGGCACTTCACTGCGAGACTATACACTTCTATGTACTCCATGCTCCTCATACTCCTGTCATCCTGGGCTTACCCTGGCTAAGAACTCACGACCCTCATCTTCAGTGGACTACAGGTCAGATAATCAGCTGGAGCGAGAACTGTTTCTCCAAGTGTCTTACGACAGTCCAACCCCTACCGGTCCGAAGTATCACTCAGCCCCGGGAAGAACCCGTGTCATCAAACCTGCCAGTCATGTACCACGACCTTGCCGAAGCCTTCTGTAAAGTCAAAGCTACCAGGTTACCCCCGCATCGAGAGAACGACTGTGCCATCGAGCTCATTCCAGGTTCCTTGCCACCCAGGGGCCGCATCTTCCCTCTTTCTCAGCCTGAAACTGAAGCTATGCAAAAGTACATTGAAGAGGAGCTCGCTAAGGGGTTCATTCGACCTTCCACGTCTCCCGTGTCGGCTGGTTTCTTCTTCGTCAAAAAGAAGGATGGAAGTCTACGACCCTGTATCGATTACAGAACACTCAACGAGTGCACAGTCAAGTTCCGTTATCCGCTGCCCTTAGTACCCGCCGCTCTTGAGCTCCTCCGCACGGCCAACTATTACACTAAACTGGACCTACGCTCAGCCTATAACCTGGTTCGGATCCGCGAGGGAGATGAGTGGAAGACGGCATTTTCCACAAGTACTGGGCACTACGAATATCTCGTGATGCCGTTCGGTCTCTCTATCAGTCCTGCTGTTTTCCAGTCCTTTGTCAACGATGTATTCCGGGATATGCTCCACCGCTGTGTCATAGTCTACATAGATGACATCCTGATTTATTCAGACACCCTCGAAGCCCACATCCAGCACGTCCGAGCCGTTCCGCAAAGACTCATCCAGTTTCAACTTTACGCCAAGTTAGAGAAATGCGACTTCCATCAGACGTCCACAACATTTCTGGGTTATGTGATCAGTCCAGAGGGCGTGGCTATGGATGAGAGCAAAGTCAAAGCGGTGGTGAATTGGCCCCAGCCCTCTACGTTAAAGGAGTTGCAGCGCTTTCTGGGCTTCGCAAACTTTTACCAACGTTTCATCAGGGGATTCAGCTCCGTGGCAGCACCATTGACAGCCTTGGTTCGTAAGGGCACGAGACGCCTTCCCTGGAACGAAAGTGCTGCTCAGGCTTTCAACCAGCTCAAAGACAGGTTCACTACTGCTCCTATCTTGCATCACCCTAATCCTGAATTGCCCTTTGTAGTGGAAGTGGATGCCTCGAATACTGGTCTGGGAGCTGTCCTCTCTCAACGTCAGGGAGTTCCTGCTAAACTGTACCCCTGTGCCTTCTACTCCAGGAAGTTGAACTCAGCGGAGAGGAACTATGACGTCGGAGACCGCGAGTTATTGGCCATGAAGTCGGCCTTTGAGGAGTGGCGTCACTGGCTCGAGGGATCCACTCACCCATTCACTGTTTACACTGACCACAAGAACCTGGAGTACCTACGCACAGCCAAGAGACTGAACGCCAAGCAAGATGGTCACTGTTCTTTTCCCGGTTCCAGTTTACTGTGACTTACAGGCCTGGGTCTAGAAATACCAAAGCTGATTCCCTGTCTCGCCAGTTTGACACCGATTTAGAAATCCATGCCCCAGAGTCTATCATCAGCCCTGACCTAGTCCTTGGTCCCGTTCAGTGGGATATTGAAACCGAACTTGCCCTGGCCAATGCCAACATGGTGATCCCGTCTGAATGCCCACCTGGGAAAACCTACGTTCCTGAAACTCTTCGTGACAGGTTGCTAAACCATGTGCATGCCTTTCCCAGCTCCGGCCATCCTGGAATCACCGCCACCATCCAACTCTTACAGAACCGCTACTGGTGGTCCACGCTCTCCCAGGACACCAGCGAGTTTATTCAGCACTGTCAGAATTGTAATACCCAGAAATCTTCTCGTCTGTTGCCTGCGGGTCTACTCCAGCCCCTGCCCATTCCGCAGCGCCCATGGTCTCATATTGCCATAGATTTTATCACAGACCTGCCACCCTCAGAGGGTTACACCACCATTCTCACAGTGATTGATCGCTTCTCAAAAGCATGCCGTCTCATTCCGCTCACCAAAATGCCCACAGCTCTGCAGACGGCTGAACATCTGTGCAATCTTGTGTTCCGGTTTTACGGATTACCCGAGGATATTGTATCCGACAGAGGTCCCCAATTCACTTCCCGTGTCTGGTCAGCCTTCTTTGAGAAGCTTCAGGTCAATGTGAGCCTCACTTCGGGGTACCACCCCCAGGCCAATGGGCAAGTTGAACGCCTGAACCAGGAAGTCACTCGCTTTCTTCGTTCTTACTGCCACAGTCATCAGGAGGATTGGAGTCGTTACCTCATGTGGGCGGAATATGCACAAAATTCCTTACACAAACACTCTACAGGTATGACCCCATTTCAGTGCATCCTGGGATTTCAGCCGCCCCTGTTTCCCTGGTCTGGGGAACCCTCCAATGTCCCTGCCGTAGATGATTGGCTGAAACACAGTGAGGAAACCTGGAATCTGGCCCATACTCACCTCCAACGTGCTGTAAGACGCAGCAAGGAACAAGCTGACCGTCACCGTAGACCTAGTCCTGAGTACCAGCCAGGGCAATGGGTGTGGTTGTCCACACGGGACCTTCGCCTCAGACTCCCGTGTAGGAAGCTCAGCCCGAAATACCTAGGACCATTCAAAATCATCAGTCGAATTACCCCTGTGTCATTCCGCCTTGCTCTGCCCAGACATATGCGCATTTCCCCTACATTCCACATCTCTCTGCTCAAACCAGCTGCTGCTCCTACTGAAGAGAGGTGTGTGGATACTGAGGACCCTGCTCCCCAGCCCATCCTGGTGGAAGGAGAGGAGGCGTACCGCGTGCGCCATCTGCTGGACTCCAGACGTCGAGCCGGTCAACTACAGTATCTAGTAGATTGGGAGGGTTTTGGTCCAGAGGAACGTTCCTGGGTCAATGCCACTGACATTCTGGATCCATTGCTCACTCAGGAGTTCCATCGTAATCACCCCGAGAAACCTGCACCTCGACTCCGGGGCAGACCCCGCCGTCGTCAATTCCCTCGCGCCAGGAGGCGCTCGCAGGGGGGGGGGGGGGGGGGCTCTGTTACGGCGTCCTGCCCTGATGATTCTCTGTGAACTCTGCCCCGTGCGCTCTCCTCTGAACTCTAGTGCCATGCATACTTCAGATTAGTATGGATTGTTTCTCCCTGATTATCCCCGCACCTGATCTGAATGAACTCTGGTCCCAAAGCTATATATACGCCTTGTTATCTCGGCGTCCTTTGCGAAGTATTGTCTCACTGTGATTCATGTCCGAGCATTTTCTGGTATTCCTGTCAGACCTTGCCTTTGAACCTTGCCTGTTACTAACTTCTCTGATTGTCTGCAGCCTGCCCCGTGACCATTGACCGTACCTGGATTCTGATTCTCGCCACCTGCCCTGACCTTAAGCCTGTCCCCGGATTCCGTTACCAGCTGCCAGCCCTGAACCAAGCCTGTCTCTGACCCTGAGTTTCCGCCTACTGCCCTGAGTGCCAGCCTGCACCCTTTTCAAGCTTTACTGCCTTTTGTGTTTGCATTATTATTGAAACGTTTGTTTGGAAAAGACTGTTCATTAAATTGTTGCACATGGATCCGTCTCTCACGTCTGCTTCATCACAGATACAATACATTAATGATACATATAAGCAGCTGCCAGCTACCGATGCAATGCAATACGATTCACTTTTATTACGATCCGGTGCGATTCGATTTCGATTCAACGCATTGCAAAAATATGATGCTATGCAATTCAATATGGTATAGATAGTTAACTTTTATTTCTTTTGTTCAGACATAGGGCAAATCATAAAGTAGCTTAAGTGCCATCTGACTTTTAACACATGGCTCTCTCACAATCAAAAGATTTGGTTTCCACAAAAAAAGCAGGTACTGAGTTCTGACCAGAAAGCAGGTGCTGTTATTATGTGCTTCACGGGCCGTTTATCAGTTTGGACCAGTGCAGCGCGAGCCGATCTTGATCAAGCGACACTGTTACTACACGGCGCTAAGAAATCCCCACTGAAGTAATAACATCGCTGCGAGATCTATTGAGAAGCATTCATATTTCTCTGTTATTAACGGATCAAACAGCGCTGACGTGGAAACATTGTGCCATGAATGAACAATCCAGTGTCCACAGATCAGCAACATTCACCATGGATTTACTGTAGTAAAACAAACTGTAACCATGGAAGTTTGGCAGGAATAGTAGGCTATAATGCTTTCAAGTTACATTACGTTGGTTTTATTTTGACATGAATAAAATTACTGCCCTCAAATGTTAATCTGAACTAAAATAAACCTTTGTTTATAACTACAATATTACATTACATTTTTTTTTTCAAGGAGCTGTTTTACATGCTTCTAAGAGTCAATTATAGCTTCATCATTCCTCAAAGTAAAAAAAAAAAAATCATACTTTATGATGTTACGTTAAAAATATTAAATCAAGGAAATTTCTCTGGCATTTCTTTCTTTTTCCTGTATCGAAAACGTACCGAACCATGACACAAGTGTATCGTATTGAACCGAACCATGAATTTTGTGAACCGTTAACTTACACCCCTAATATGTGTGTGTGTGTGTGTGTGTGTGTGTGTGTGTGTGTGTGTGTGTGTGTGTGTGTGTGTGTGTGTGTGTATATGGGGCTGTTTAAACCTGGCCACTTGATACGTTTTCTCAGATCGGATAGCTATCTGTTTTATCACAACAATTCCATTTACACCTGGTCACATAAATGTGTTTTTGCAAAACGGATATAAATCAGATCTTCGATTCCCTCGCTATGCAAATTTAATGGCGTTCACGTCACCGAAAGCAACAGATATGAACTGCATTTTATTGATCATCCGTTAAAATTTCTAAATCAAAGACCGCAATAGGAGAGAGCGCAACAGCCCTGGTAAGATCATTTCGTTTCTTTACTTTTAATGATGATAACTGTGTGTTAAGCATCGGGGACTTACTTTCACTTTAATTTGCGATAGTTTGCACGTTGGCTTGATGAATAACGTTAGATGGTCAGCGGCGATGCGGCAGTAGCGTCGTCATAACTTGCTATAACATGACATATAGCCTATAACACGCTCTTACAACTTTATTTTAGAGCGTTTTTGAGAGGAGTAAAATTTACATGTGGTTTCAACAACCAGATGCATTTACACTTGTCCAGTTTCTTCTGGAATGCGGCCCAGACCACCTCCTGAAGTGGTTTGAGCAATCAGATTCAAATGCGTCACGAATGCATTTCGGAGGGCATTTACACCTGGTCTTTTCAAGATCATATAGCTATCCGATCACTAAAATCGCATGAAGTTGTAAATGGCACCTATAAGTGTGTGTGTGTGTGTGTGTGTGTGTGTGTGTGTGTGTGTGTGTGTGTGTGTGTGTGTGTGTGTGTGTGTGGAATGCCTTATATCAGGCTTGATGTAATTTTACTTGATTTGTGATTTATTTCATTTAATTGATTCGAGTACTCAAATTTTCAACTATGTATCTCTGCTATAAGCTAAACCACAACAGTGGCATTTGTATTTATTTATTTAACATGTGGAATTTTTTTGCTTTGATTGTAGCTGCTGTCATGAAATGGGACCCAGCTGTAATAGAGGCCCAAATAAAGTCTGAAGCCGATCATCTGAAACTGCTTGCTGCTATAAATGAAACTTGTGAACCTTATAGCAGCCATATTTTGTTAATTGTTATGTTATATTGTTTTAACAACATTTTATAGATTATTTAAAGGGAAATTGTGTTAATTTACAACTTTACTGTTCAGGCTTTTAAGTTGTATTGTGTTAATTTATTCTTTAGTCTTCCGGCTGTTAAGTTTTGGTCCAGCAGAACAAAATAGTAATACAAATATATTTTGAGATTTAAATAGTTGATTTCTTGGAGTGATTAGTTTGTTTTACAGGAAAATGGTAAGCAGTTTATTACAGTTATATTGTTAAGATATACAAATGCAAGTATATACACTACACAGTTATTCAATTGAATATTCAATATTATCAATATTCTTTAAAATCTTATTTAGGTCTATGGTCTGTGTGTCTGCAGTTTCATGACACGACAACCATTAACATTGAGTAACTGGGTTTTTCTCAGTGAGAACTAGCTCCCTCACTGCCACTGTTTTGTAAATATTTGTAAGTAAATATTTTTTAAAGTTGGATCCTTGAAAAATGCACATATAGGATTTCCATGTCAGTATGGGTCTTTAACAGTCTTTGACATTTCTACTACAGAAAACACGTCTAATACAACTTTTATTCTGACTGCCTTTAGATGTCTAACAATTACGTCTGTAGCAAGTCTTTACTTGACATCTATAGAATGTCCAGAAAAGACGTAAAAAAAAACTTTAATTCTGGCTCCTGTGAGGACGTCTTCTGGATGTCTAAGATTGACGTCTTTAGCACGTCTTTAATTGACGTCTATAGGAGGATCTTTGTTGACATCTTTGTACGCATGCGCGAGTGGTTGTGTGGCAACAAAACAAACAGTATGGCGGGCTGTAAAGACGCGACGAGCACTTTCAAGAGAATTAGCGGGCGAAATCCACAATATATAAGCACTTTAACATCCGAAGACCGGAGGAGGTTTGGAGAGAAGCTCAAAATTTGTATTGGTGACAAAATCGAAGTTATTCAAAGCCCATATGAGATCTGGGATGACAAAAAACGTTGGTCCGACTCGCCCGTGTCTTGGCCACCAATCTGCTGGGGAGACATTTATTCTTATTTAATAGAAACCCCTGGACCCTTCACTCATGAAAGATTAAAGGCTTTCAAAAGTCTGGAGGCCTATGATTATTTTGTTTCTCGAAAAGTTGGGCTGATCTTTTCTGCCAAACAGAAAGCAGTGATCGTGCTAAAAGCAGAGGTTAGACCTGGCCAAGCAGAGTCACAGCGTGATTCGCATCTCCCATGGGTGATCGCCAAAGAGAACGGCGAAATAATCACTGCTCACTGCGACTGCAAAGCCGGGTAAGTCTTCATTGATCAGTGTTCTTATTTATTTATTTATTGAAAATGTAGTGACTGTTGTACCAATTCAATTGTGTTCAGTGTGAGACTTTCAATGGCGTCTGTACTATGGTGAAAAATTGTATATCACAGCTTACACATTTCTCCTTCTTTCAAATCCAGTCTTGGAGAAACATGCAGTCATGTAGCAGCTTTAATGTTTAAAGTAGAAGCAGCTGTCAGGATAGGACTTACAAATGCTGCATGTACTAGTGAGGCTTGCAGGTATCAAAGCACAGCTACAGAATGTAATATTTTGTTATTCTGATAAGATTAACTAGATATGGACACTCTTGTCAATATGAATTAGGTAAAAAAAAATAATAACAATTCTTTTTAAATTGCGTCTAATATTATATGAATCCAGAAATAAACAGCCTATTCTGCTTTTCAATGTTTCAGATGGAATCAAGTTTTTGGAAACAACTCCCTGACAGCACCTGCAGATGAAATCAACTTCCACCCCAGTAAGAAAAAAGAGACTGCTCCACGGCCAGCATGTGAGAAGAAGGGTAGAATTCCGCTGGCTTGTACCAGAGGGGATGAGGGATACATGGAGACATATAGGGGTTTTATCAGCGAGTTGAAAGAAATTTGCCCCACTGCTTGCGTATTTAAGTCCTTGCCAAGATTGGACCCAGAAGAGACTGATACAGCAAACAGCGAGACAAATGACACTGAAGATGAAGGTAAAAATTGGCGCTTGACATTTACCAATTAGTTTCAATAATGAGAAAAATGAGAATCTGAGGCATATCTGGATTTAATAGAGGCCTATGCATTTTGACTTGCATCTTCATCAGGGCAGTATGACACGCATGTGTAAAGCATGGCATTTAAATACAGGTCATTGTGTGATCAGTCATATGACAGCTATGCATGCAGTAGAATTAACAATGCAAAACAGCACTAATATTTATATATACATATGATATATTCAGGAGGATAAGAATGCAGCAAGAACATGGCATCAGATATTGGCTATATACAAAATAGGGTTGCACTACTACAGAATAGCATAATACATATGTCAGTCTTCCATGTTCCAGCTGCATTGCATGCATTGCATTGTAAACTATATTGCATGCATAGCTGATTGTGACTGATCACACCTGTGTCATACTGCCCTCATGAAGACTAATGTCGAAGCGCATTGGTATCTGTTAAATCCAGATGTGACTTAGATTTTATTTCTGGTATATGTTGCGCCTAGCACGTCCTGCCTTTCCTCTTTTCATAAATATTCATTATTCTGTTTTACAGATATGGACGTTCCAGCACACGTGGAGAATGCTGGTGAACCCTACCAGGTGTCTGTAACACCACATCAGGAACCACTGCTCGACCATCTACTTGCCAAGGAGTCTCCTGGTCCACCACCTTTCCCATTTAGTGGCACTAGGCTCCAAAGATGGGGAGAGACTCCACAAGAGATCTCAGCTCAGCATAAAGTTTACATAGATTCACTCTCTGTGACATATGATCAGGCAAATAAACTTCAGAATGAAACAAAACAACAGGCTGATTGTCCCAAATGGTTTCTTCTGAAATACTCAAGACTCACTGCTTCAAATTTTGGAAAAATTTGCAAGAAAATGAGCAGTAAAAAAGCCAAACCAGAACTTGTTGCACATGACATGCTTCATCCAAAGCCCCCCACTGATTTCCAAAAAAAAATGCTCTCTTGGGGAAAAGAAAATGAAAGTGTCGCCATTCAAGTTTACAAAGGACTAGCACAGAGAAGACATGTCATAGTACATGAATGTGGCTTGTACATCAGCCCAGAAGAACCCATTCTAGCCGCCACTCCTGACAGAGTTTGTTATGACAGCACAGAGGTCAGCAAGTGGGGAATCATTGAGGTGAAATGTCCATACAGTGTGCGAGACAAACCCCCAAGTGAGGCAGCAAAATCTGACAACTTCATGAGCAAATTGCATGATGGGGCCCTAGAACTCAAACACGACCATGAGTACTACCACCAAGTACAAGGACAAATGGCCATTACTGGCGCTCAGTGGTGCGATTTTGTCATTTACACAAAAGCTGGCATTGCTATTCAGAGAATTCCATTTAACCCCCAGTTTTGAATGTCAGCTGCTTGCAGATTACATAGCTTCTTCTATTCCTACTTTCTACCCATGTTCATTGTATCACAAGAGTCTGCGAAGTAATGTAAACAAAACAGTGATATGCAAGGATACTGGAGGAAAACCTTTATTTCACTAGTGGAGGTAGCAGATTAACAAGTGCAGCGATTATTGTTACTATGTTGTCTGCACTCTTGACCAGTCCGAGTTCCTATGTTGTGTTCAGAATCCGGAATTTTTTCATCCGACCAATGGCCCGTTCTACCTGTTAAAAGAAAGGAATATAGTAGAATATATATTTTAATCAGCTGATGTGTACATTTGAAGTACTTTGCATTTTATGTGTGTTGGCTATTTTCAACAGAGCACTTTGGCAAAAACAATGCACTTTTTTATTTTATTTAAGAATGTCTATTTTTCGAGGCAAGACTGAATGTTCTTAAATTATTAATGGATTTCTGCCTTAAAATGTTATTAAAATAATTGCTGGTTATAATTGCAAGCGTATGTTTGTGTAAGTTTGAAGCCTAGTTTGTATTCTTCAGATCATAGGTTTATGAATCTAGACTGAATATTACAAAAGTTAATAGAAGACATCTTAAATACATTTTAGTTATTCTTTCTTTATCCCCCTCAAGTCAAATGTTTTGGAAATAAGTATTCATAAAACAGGAAACTTTTTTGACTATAAATTGAATGTAGAGTAACAGTTTCAACTTACGTGAATTCTGACATTGGCAGTTTTCCTTGAGTCGATGACTTCCTTGTGGCTAAGCTGATTTTTGCCCTTTGTGAATGCAGGGATGACGAGGCTTGCTCCTCTGCAGAGAAGTTCTTCTCGAATCCTCGATCTGCCATAACCTTCAACACAATCATAAAAAAAATTGAATTATGCTACAACTATTTTATTTATTTGAGAGGGAGGGTTTGGAGGGGGATAGATTTACATGTTATAAAAATAAGCAATTTACCTGGTCCCCATGCTCCAGCTGTTCCAGGAATCCACTGTTGATTGTCAGCTCCTTGTCTGATACCCGGCCACCCCAGCACTTGGACAGAAAGCAAACTGCTCCTGTTGGAGTAATTCCCACCAACAGCTTCAACGTGTTGTGATGTTTGTATGTGGAGTATGTAACATTTCGAGCTAGTAAATTAGATGGCCGCTGTATGAAGATCTCACTGCAGTCAATTATGACACAAGTCTTTTTGTATCTTCTAGTTTTCTTAAAAGCTTTAGGCAGGTTTCTTATTATCGCCCCTTTTTCTGGCCACACTATCAGGAACTTCAGGGCATCAGCCATTACAGAGCTTCCGATGTTCACTATCTTTGTTACTTGGTCAGCACTTATCTTGAACCTGAAGAAAGATAAGAAAACATTAATGAATAGAAATCATGATTAATTATATTTGCAATGTTTAAAAAAGTGGATAACTTCTAAATGGTTTATTTTTGTGATGACAATCAAACACCACAGTTACAGGCAATGAATCTCACCTGTATGCTAGGTCCTTGTTCTGCAGTCCCAGCCTCAGCTTCATTAAAAGAAGAAGGACCTTGTCTGTGATGCTCAATTTCTCACAGAAGTAGGGCAGTTGACGAGCAGACACCACTTTAACTATCCAATCAAATAGTTTCCGACTTCTGAGGCCTTCAACAAAAAGTGGTAGTAATTTGGATTGTCACCTACATCGGGTGTAGATTGGATGCTGATAGACATATTTATTAACCAGTCCAAGTGCATGCGCCGCAAAAAGTGATGAAAACATGTACAATTTTAATAATATATATCATTGCATTATAAATCTCAATTTCATTCATTTTCATTTATTTTATCTGCTCAAATCAAGGGCAAATAAACTTTAAATAAAATTGTACTTATTTTTACATCATATATTGCAGTGTTCAGTCATATTGAACTAAAAAGCACATACCTGTGTAATACTTGAGTTGTTTTTCGCTCAGATTGTTTACAGTGAATTCTTCTTTATTTAGAGCTTCTTGGAGTTTCGTGCTCTTCTCATTGTAGTACACAGCTGCTCGTTGCTGTGCCAGAAGTTCTTCTGCCAGTCTCTTGGTCTCTGCCTCGAGCTGCTGTATTTTCGCTGCCTGGTCAGAGCAACTGGCGCTAGTTTCTGTGGTCATTTTGTTGTCAGCAGAAGTGGGATCGGGGTCAACACTGACGGTCACTTCACAGTCCATGCTAACATCATCATGACCACCCAGGTCCGGAGCCGTAGCAGAAGTAGAAGTGGAAGGCATTGCGGATGGAAGGCGTTGCGTCTTGATCCTCCGTTCGTATCGCTGAACAGCCTTTTCTTTTGCTTTTAAGTTTTGCGATCCAGAATAGCCCATTTTGATGTGAGGAACATAGTCTGGGTGCTGTGGATCGCGGTTTGGGACACCTGAATCAGAACGCGAAAACATATGACTCGGTTGATTTGACTCAGTTTTATTTTTTTTTTTTATTCAATCTTCTATAAATACATAGTCACTAAGACTTACCATGAACAAAATGAGCCTCACAAACTCAATCAGAAGCTGCAGGAATCCAGGCTTTCTTCGGAGCGTCCGGGTTCAATCGCCTAATTGCACGCAACCATTTCTTTCGTTTTTCGTGATCCTTTTCGGAGGGAATTCGAAAAAACTTTTTATCAGGCCCCCAACAAGCCGTACAATCAACCACACAGCAAGAGTGAACCATCCTCTTCTCTAAATCCTCCTCCAAACGTGCAAAACAATCAAATTACAGGTATCTAGCGGTGTTTCCTGCCACACGATTCCCATGATGCAACGCGACAAACATAAACAATGATGTCACAAAAGATCCGCCTATACAATGTCCAGAAAAGACGTATAAAAAAGTTCATTCTGGCTCCTGTGAGGACGTCTTCTGGATGTCTAAGAATGATGTCTGTAGCACGTCTTTAATTGACGTCTATACAATGTCCAGAAAAGACGTAAAAACTTTCATTCTGGCTCCTGTGAGGACGTCTTCTGGATGTCTAAGAATGACGTCTTTAGCATGTCTTTAATTGACGTCTATACAATGTCCAGAAAAGACGTATAAAAAACGTTCATTCTGGCTCCTGTGAGGACGTCTTCTGGATGTCTAAGAATGACGTCTTTAGCACGTCTTTAATTGACGTCTATACAATGTCCAGAAAAGACGTATAAAAAACTTTCATTCTGGCTCCTGTGAGGACGTCTTCTGGATGTCTAAGAATGACGTCTTTAGCACGTCTTTAATTGACGTCTATACAATGTCCAGAAAAGACGTATAAAAAACTTTCATTCTGGCTCCTGTGAGGACGTCTTCTGGATGTCTAAGAATGATGTCTTTTAGACGTCTTCTAGACGACTTTTTGCTCGCTGGGTACTTTCCAAAAGCTAATCTCCATTGAGAAATCGACCGATGCTACGACGAAAGCCGTTGACAACCTATCTGTGGTAGTGCAGAAGCTTGCTTCTGAAGTTAATGAGCACTCGGAGAAAATATGCAAAATGGCCAGAGATATTACAGAGCTTCAATCGTCAGACAAGGAGATCCAATTGCGGATTGAGCAACTTGAGCGATATAGTCGGCGTTGGTGTTTAAAGGTGCACGGGGTCCCTGAAACCAAGAACGAGGATCTACGTTCGGCTGTTAAGAACATTCTCGAACATGTGGCACCTGACATCGCTGGTAAGCTTAACGACGCTCTTGACGTGATGCACCGAGTCGGGAGACGGGACCAGGGTGGCGCTCATCGAAACATCATCATAAGATTTTCTACACGGTCATTCCGAGACCTCGTCTGGAAAGCTGCGAAGGATAACCCATACCTGAGAGAGTCTCGTCTACGCATTTCGGAAGCTCTGATTCCTGCAGATGAATCAGCTGCGAGAGCAAAGTTGTGGCCGCTTGTTAAAAAGGCAAGAGAGGAGGGTAAGAAGGCTTCCTTTTCGGGGCCCTTTGCGTTCATTGATGGTCAGAAAATGGTGGCCTAATGTACTTCAGACTGAATGTTTTTTCGTGTTTATCAGATCTTCTGAGTCGCCCATTTAAGGAAATCGAACTATTTTTTTTTTTTTTTTTTTTTTAATAACGTTTTTCATTTATTGAATGTCTCTATCTCAATAATGCACCTTAAATGTTCTTTTGGTGCCATGTAGAAGACATTACCGATCGATCACCACCTACCCTGTTTAAGGAAAAGTAGTCAACTTCTTTAGCCAAAAGTAGGATCTTGTTGTGTTAACCAGCTGTTTAGCTGGTCTTGTTGCACTGCATTTGTTGTAATCTGTGTTCATGCATTCTTTTGAGTTTTCTTCTTTTAATTTAGCCTCTCTTAATGTTAGAGGTTTAAGAGATCATTCGAAAAGGAAAGCTTTATTTTTGTATTGTAAACGTAGTAATGCTGATTTTATTTTTGTTCAAGAAAGTCACTCTTGTGAATCAGACAACAATTTTTGGAAAACTCAGTGGGGTAATTCAATCTTTATGAGTCACGGATCCAATCGTTCTGCTGGTACTCTAATTTTGATGCATAAATTTAGAGGAGATATTTTAGAAACTTTTTCATCTGATGAGGGTAGATGGATCATTCTAGTATGCAAGACCGAAAATGTGATATTCATCTTGTGTAATGTTTATGGGCACAACTCTAGAAATGCTAATGCATCTATGCTTAAAGAATTGGGAGCTAATCTTATAAGTATACAAAGTTGTTTTCTAAATGCTAAATGGAAAACAGTCTCGGCTAGTCGAGCAACGAACGCCGCGCTAAGTGAGCTGGTCGATAGGAATTACGCATAGTGAAATCTAACGTAGCACGGCGTTCGATTAGTCGAGACTGTTTTCCAAAATGGATCCTGCATGTAAACGCGTAATGTACTGTCTTTATAAAGTATCTTCTTATTAAACTGTCTGTACACTTACAAAGTTCTCAATGCTTCGGTTTGCATGTATGGACCCTCATTATGCTACCGTGTTAGTGTGAGGCTATTTTGAGCCTTGTTAGTGGTATTAACTAGCGATTTACTTTTACTTACTCTGTGCCCCATATACTATTGTTATGAGCTAATCTGTTTTTAAAGATAAAACACTTTATATTTGATTATCATGAAAACGCATCTCAGGGAACGATCGACTCGGTAACCATGTGTTAATTACCCCTAGGTTCATTTTTCACTGGATTTGTCCTTTAAGTATTCATGATAAGATTTCAGGTATTAATGATGACTTTAAGCAACTTTGTGGTTCTGATATCTCTATAGTTGAAATGGAGGATGCACTGAAATCTATGAAGAGGGGGAAGTCTCCAGGTACTGATGGCTTGTCTGTTGAATTTTATTTACATTTTTGGGACATCTTAAAGCAACCTTTACATAATTTGTTTAAAGACTGTATTAAAAAAGGAGAGATGACCTCCTCAATGAAGCAGGGTCTTATTTCTTTGATCCCCAAAACTGACAAAGACCCACTTTTAATTGAAAACTGGAGACCTATATCACTGTTAAATGTTGATAATAAATTACTTGCTTTAATTTTGGTGGTTCGTTTAAAATCTGGCCTTAATAGTATAATTGGCGGAACACAAAATGGATTTATGAAAAATAGGCATATTAGCTCCAACATTAGATTAGTTCTTGATCTTATTGATTATTCAGAGAACATTGATTCAGAAGCTATTATAATGTTTTTAGATTTTTATAAAGCATTTGATTCTTTAGAACACCAATTTTTGCTTAAATCTCTTAGCCTTTTTGGTTTTGGTTCTACTTTTATCAACATGGTGAGCATGCTTTATAATGACATTAAAGACCCACTCCGATGAAAATCATGTTTTTCTAGGTGTTAACATGTTCTTGTGGTATTTTTCTGATGTTAGAGGACATATCTTGAGAAAAAATAAGCTCAAAGTTGTATTTCTGAGTATTTCTGCATTCAAATGGCTGTGAATCAGTGGCAGACGCTAAAATGCCGGCTACTGGAGTTGTGACGTAGTAACTCCACTGGGCGGGGCCACAAGCTCATACTCCCCTCCGCCCCGCCCGCTCAGGTTCTGAGGAGTAGAGAAGACGATGGCGGATCAATACCTATGTGCAGTAGCGGGTTGCAATGCTAAGAGGAGAGATATTGGTATTAGCTTTCATGCTTTACCAAAACATGTTGCTGTGAGAGATGAATGGATTACGTTCCAGGGTTCCAGACTGCGACCATTTTTTGAGAATGTGCGAGTTAAAATTTTATGTGGTCGCATTTGTGCGAGTGCATGGTCATGTACTACTCAGTTAAATTCACGCATGAATTTTCCTGCATTGAACTTGTTTTAGCGCCCGCCAAAGTGAATTTTTGTCCCGCCAAAGTCTTATTTGATCGGTGAGTAATGTAGATGAACTGCTGCGCTTGTTTAAATGAAAGAACGAGCAGAGAGAGAGACCCGGACGCGCGCGCGCGCACTCTCTGTCTTCGGAGCCAGGCGAAAGTGTAGACTTCACCGTCTCCAAACTAAGCGCTGTCTTGCTCTCTCTCCCTCGCACATATTAATCCAAATAAATCGACACGGCGGTAAAAGGTCGGAAGACCAAAGTTTCATGTGGAGCATTCGGAGATTTTTTTTTCTTTTTCTGAATTGCCGCTGGGTGTGAATTGTGCTAAATAAGTTGCCTTATCTTCTCTGAAAAGCGTTCCGGACATTCAGCTGACAAAAAAAGAAAGAAAGAAAGAAAGAAAGACAGAAAGAGGCTGTTGCTGCCTATGTATCTCGCTTCAGCCAACGGCTCCGCCCACAACGCAGAGGCGAATTGCTAATGAGCTACTGCCGCTCTGCTGAAGCGAAGTCCCAGAAAACGGCACAGGTTTTGTGATTTTGGCTAAAAACGGCATAATCATCATTTAAAGACCACTGAGAATGTTTAAAAATAGCTCAAAATATGACCCGAGTGGGACTTTAACTCTTCAGTTTTGGTTGGCCTTCAAACCACTAAACGCTTTAATTGTGATAGAGGAGTGTGCCAAGGTTGCCCCATTTCCCCATTTCTTTTTCTGTTAGCTGTTGAATTGTTATCAATCGTTATTTTACAAAATCCCCGTTTAGAAAAATCTTAAAATCTTAAACCGGTCGTGTTCCTAGTTCCGTTGCGTGGCAGCAGTGAAGATGCTAGAGCACTGTGGAGTATTTTCCTGTTCTAATCGGCGGACCATCGCAAATAGGGCCCGGGGGATTACTTTTAACATTACCGTACTATTGGTTGTATTTTGTGAATAGAATATTACCAGATAATTGAGAAGGAGCAAGGATATTTGATATTACTGTTCTGAAATCGTAGCCAGCTAACGTTAGCTAGGCAATGTTTACTGCACCAGCCAGTGTTCACCTGACATGGAGAGGTGGGGTAAAGTAATAATTACAAGAGCTTCTCGGTTATTTTAGTCCCATCCGAATGTGCCATCTCAGTAATCATTACGGACAATGTCAGTAAAGATTACGGCGACTTTTACCTTCTGTAAAACGGTCCAGGAAAATTACCTCAGGTAACGTTAACGTTTATAGACGTGCGAATAGACCCTCTGTAAATCAAGTAATTTCGTGTTTAAAAGTAGTTTCCTGTGGTTTTTCAAGTATTGAGACGCTTGAAAAGGCATTCAGTTGCGTGTTTTCTCCCTCCCTCAACTCAAGTGTTTTCCACATACCATTCAGATCAGAAAGAAGTTCGAAAGCACTTGTAAGAGGCACGCAACTTACTTTTACCGCAATCCAATCTTAAGTTAATTCATACATTGTTCGACCGGACATAACTGTTTTATATATATATAAATATAGGTTATTTGTGTTTGCGCACGTGATATCAGGAAGCAATGTAAATGTAAAACATACACGTTTCTTCAACTTATTAAAATATCTTACTTTACTGCAACTATCTGTTTCTGTTTCTTTATCACACTGTTAGCAATTGATGTAATTTTTACAATAAATTTTACAACAACATGTTGTATTCATGTTTTTATTGTAAATGCAAATGCATGATGGGAAATTTATGGACAGTCCTGTAATTTTATTGTAACTACACTGTAGAAGCGTTATTTTACAGCCACCGCATAGCATTGTGGGATCGCTGCTGTTTGAATTTTGAAATTGCGCGGCCAACGGTACCAGAGAATCAAACATTTTTGGAAGAAGAACACATCTCAGGTATGAAACGTTAACATGAAATCTATTTTATAAGTATATGGATATATTAATACAGTTGATTTGAGTGAGTGCTGCTGATTGTTTCGTTTGGTATATTTCAGTGACATTAGCTTCAGTGACGTTCGCCCCGAGTCGACTGAAAACAACCTGAACTGACCGCAGTGAAGTGGCGTCTTCTTACTCAATCCATACGGAAAAGGACCACATGCAGGTGCAAGGTATGAGATATTCACAATTTTTCGTTTGGTATATTTCAGTGACATTAGCTAGGCACGTTAGATCCCTATAACGTTAGCTCAACTCGCCCCGACTCGACTCGCTCACTCCCGGTATAAACAACCTGAACTGACCCCGGTGAAGTGGCGGTGTCTTGCTCAATCCATAAGGAAAAAGGTAAGCTACCACATCAGGTACAAGACACTAGATATTCACAATGGAAAAACAAACATGGTGAGTAGAATCGAGTCGAGCTGAGCTTGTAACGTAACGTTAATGGAAAACCACCACAATGACGATAGCTCAAATAACGTTATCCCAGACTGTAAAAATAAGCATTAACGTTAGCCCGGTAAGCTTCCTTAGCTCAGGTTATTATTGCATTGATTACACGTGCTACCGGACAGGCTGTTGTAATGTTATTAGGACTTCTGTTTTGCTGTCTTGTAATCGGAGGTCTTGAAGTCGTGGTTTGCACACTAGCATAAACGTAGCTTGTAGATTTTACGGTCACTGATCAGTAGTATTAAAATCAAGTTAACCATTTTGTTTGTCTCAAATTATATGTGGCTGCCTGGCAGACTGTATGGAATATTAAAATAATAATAGATTTGTAATTGGTATTTGTTGTGTAATTGGTAATACATTTGGTAATGTTTTCATTTTTTATTCCCTAGCCCTCTGCCACAGCTGCTGATATCCAGAGAGAGACCCTACCCAGCACACCTTGCTTAACTGTACAAGGTATATTCTTCACTTATTTTGTTAAAAGGGTAGTTCACTTTTAAATGAAAACTACCCCATGATTTACTTACCTTCAAGCCATTCTTTCAGACAAATACAATCTGAGTTATAAAAAAATAAAAAAATAAAAAAAAACCAGACACATCTAAGCTTTATAATGTTAGTGGATCAGTTTGAAGCTCAAAAAAAGTGCATCTATCCATCATAAAAGAGCTCCACGTGGCTCTGAGGGGTTAAAATAGGCCTCCTGAAGCGAAGAGTTTGTGTAAGAAAAATATCCATATTTAACACGTCACAAAGTAAAATTCTAGCTTACGGCCAAACAGCCATATGTAGTCTACTTGCATTGAAAGTGCAACTTACGCAACTTATGACGTCAGAAGTAGCGTAGTGCGTCATGGCGTAGTGTAAATATCAGCAGTACGTTGCATAAGTTGCGCTTTAGAGTAAAATCTGTATGTTATTGTTCTTTTGGCCGGAAGCTAGTAATTTTACTTCATGTAAGAAAAATATTAATATTTAAAACTTTACAAACTCATTGCTTTGCTTCTGAAGGCCTTTATTAACCCCTCAGAACTGTGTGAAGCACTTTTATGATGGATAGATGCACTTTTTTGAGCTTCAAACTGATGTTGCAATCCACTGCCATTATAAAGCTCGGAAGCATCAGGGTGTTTATTATATAACTCTGATGGTAAATATATTGTGAATTTTATCCGTTTCTAGGTCAGGATTTCTTTTTCAAATGGTTAAAATGTGCATTAAAAAGTTGGATGGAGACCCAGCTATTACTGTTAAGTGTGTGTTCTACCTAGAGTTTGTATTCCCATGCAGGACATTTATGTGTAAACAGAAGAGTCTGACGGACATCAGTTTAACATTACGACTTTCATTAATTAATAAAATAAAACATTTTGAAGTGTGGTTAAGGTATTTAGCAGATGCTTTTGCCCAAAGCGTCATTCGATATACAGTGCATGCATACAATGACATTATATATTTACAAAAAACAATGTAAAAGCCAATGTAATTCTAAATGTTAAGTTAAGTTGTTAATATTAAATAAATACATCAAAATCATTTTCGTTTATGAGAAAGTAGGAATAGGTTACTTTTGTTTTTTACACAGTATTTGTAATTATTTAACAGATATGAAAACTTAAAACTTTTTTTCCTCTCTCTCGGTTTTCAGAACTTTTTGTGGAATCAACTCCCAGACGGGCTGCAAAGCAGAGAAGAGATACGGGCTCAACGCACCTGTTTACACCCTCCTAAGAAAACAGTTTTTAATAAAAGATTAAAAAGATATCATTGTTGTGTTTTTAATTGCCTAATACGGATAATTACAGCATTGTATTGTAATATTTACAAATAACAGGATATATACAGTACATTGAATTACAATATAAAATTGTAATTCTGTCCTGTAAAAATACAGGAAATTCCTGGCAACTGAGTTGCAGTAAATATACAGTAAATTTAAATAAATTACAGCATTTTACTGTAATTATGCTACTATAATCACAGTAGCACTGCTGTATAAATACATTACTTTATTGTAATCGTAAACAGTAATAATCCTGTATATTACTTGCTATAAATTTACTGCAATTAGTTGCCAGGAATTTCCTGTAAAATTACAATACATTTTTAACAGTGCATATTTATAGTGTGTGATTTATAAAATACCTTATATCCTACATCACATATTTTGATTTTGGACGTCTGGTCACTTTATATCTTATATCAGAATATTATATTACTGTTAAGTCTATGAATATTAAAATAAGCCGAACCATGTGTCCTGTATTTTTTTTTATTTTTTTTTATTATTATTATGTAATAATAATCTCAATCTCACAATCTCACAATCTCAACCGTACATACAGGCATGCATATGGTGCATCTCACTCATTTTAGAACCAGCTGGTTCTGATTCCACATTTATCTGCCTTGTAGGCTGGATTTGCAGCTTATCAAGATACATTTAAAGAATCATGGATTTATATGTGCACAATGATGCATGTTCGGTTTAATATTTTAAAAATCATACTGTATCTTCAGCTTTTTTGTTATAATAAACTCCATATTGACAGCATATTGGAGGTAATTAAGTGGTAGAAAAGTCATTAGAAAAAAAACTTTTTCAGTGTAACAACCATGTCCACCTCATTTCTTATGAGTTTTTGTACAGCTGCCTGTATTAGTGTTTCCATAGTGTCTCTTGCACAGTAATACACTGCAGTGTCTTCAGTCTTCAGCTGATTCATGTGCAGATAGAAATTAGAGCTGTCCTTAGTTGCTGTGAACCTGCCCTGGACTGACTGAGCTGAGCCTTTGCTAGAGTCAGTATAAGATCCATTCCAGTCCTTTTCCAGGTGCCTGACGGATCCAGTGCATCCTATAGCTACTTAGAGTGAATCCACTGCATGCACAGGTCAGTTTGTGGGAACCACCTGGAGCCACAACTACTGACTGTTCAGACTGTGTGAGCACAACCTGAGAGTCAATACCTACAGAGACCAACAAATAGAAAATGCTTTACACAGAATCACAATACTGATCAAATTTAATTGGGTTTTACATTTCAACTCCCTAAAACTTCCTAAACATAATCCCTTAACTCCTTCAGAATTTTAAAATATAAAAAAACACTCACTGTGTGCAGTCGCCAACAGCAGAAAGAGCTTTAGGGAGAACATTGTTTTTCCTCTTCAGATTGAACACTCATTTACTAGTTGTTTAAATAGGAAATATGACAGTTGAGTTTGCATTTACTCATGTGTGTAACAGACTAGAGTAGGTGTGTTCAAATAAAACTGGTTCATCACAACCACCAGTTATTCATTTAATGAGAAAGGGTGCACCCTTCTGGTGTCTGAATTATTTTTAATGGTAACACTTTACAATAAGGTTCATTAGTTAACATTAGTTAATTACATTAGTTAGCATGAACTAATAATGAACTTCATGTATACAACATTTATTAATCTTTGTTAATGTTAATTTCAACATTTACTAATACTTTATTAAAATCTTGTTAGTTAACTGTGAACAAACATGAACAAACAATGAACAGCTGTGTTAGCAAAGATTAACAAATACAACACGTGTTGCTCATACTGTAGCTCATGTTAGTTAATACATTAATGTTAACTAATGAACCTTATTGTAAAGTGTTACCTTTTAACTTAAACTTTATTACTTGACATTTAGCAGATGATTTTAATGTAAAGACACTTAAAGAAAACTGATTTACAAACTCTAAAAAGTCACCTGACCTATTCCGTGTCCAAAACATTTATTTATTGACATGCAAACTTTTGGTATTTTGTCATTTGACATTATAATCTACACACATTAACTCTGAAAAGTTTAATATTATGTCAACAAATATATATTTTCTTTATTGAAAATGTCATCACTGAAGAGTTCTTGTGCAGGAACTGTGGCAGTTTGTGGCACAGTGTATAGCGAGCACAATAATTGTCACATCTTGGTTTGGTCCATGTTTCATGTCTTGTCATGTGATTCCCTGGCCCTCATGTGATCCTGCCATGTGTTCTGTGTTGTCATTGGTTGATTGTCTTGATTATGTTCACAGGTGTCCCTTGTCTTGTCATTTAGCCTTGTGTATTTAAGCCCTCATCTTTGCCTTGTTCCTTGTCAAGTATTGTTTCCCTGTAACCACTGTTGGTAAGCGCCATGTCCTTGTTCATGCTTTTGTTTTGAGTGCCACGCCACATCTTTTTTAGTATTAAAGTCCAACTGAAATCAAAATTGACCCTATTTACTTTGTTTGCGCATATTACTAGTCCTTTGGTGAAAAATTAATCCATGCAAGTTAATACACAGAAAAAAATAGTTTGGCGTAGTAATCTTTAATCAAAATCTGAAAAGTTACTTCCGGTCTGGAATGGCGTTCCCTCTCTGATGATGTAGGTTTGACGGCTTGGGTTGGGAAACGCTTAACCAGTCCCCTCAAACCGTTAGTCTGTTATGAGCGAGAGATGGAGAGGAGCGCTAGAGTAAAACCCTGCCCTCTGTTCAATATTCCGTTTCACTGGGAAATACGTCACAACACTGGAGAAAAGTCGTTTGCAACTTCCGGTTCACGCGGACTTTAATAAACTGCACTTTCAATGTTACAATAATACACAGCTGTGTCTTCATTGTTGAAGTTTTGTCCAGTTAAAAGGACTGCGTTGCTGAAGGAATCAGGTGAGAAACTGTTTTTTATTTATTTTTTATTTTTTTAAGTAAATCTTTGACACCATACTGGAACTATAGAAACAGCCAATCCATTCCATCTATTTTGATCCAATGTCTGATCCAGTTTGTGGTTGAATATCCAGTTGATATTCCGTGATCTTACAGGCGATGGTGAACGTTTTACTACCATGACAGGAGGCTGATTACAAACCCTTCCTCTCCATTCCTCATCCCTCCCTTCTGAGTCATGTAATAGCTGTCATGTAATGCACAATGGATTTAAAGTCTACAAACCTGCTAAAACAGCTTTTTTTTTGTGATGTATAAAATGAAACAAGCATAAATCATGTCAGAACATTTGCACCTTTAATGTAAAAAGTGCAGCCTATATAATGTAATGCCACTGAAAACTGAAGTGACACATTTCAGGGGGGAAATACACTTGGAATAACTAAGTGTGCACACCCCTGAACTAATAGTTAGTTGAAGCACCCTTTGATTTTATTATAATAATAATTAATTTGTTACATTTATATAGCGATTTTTCTGAGACCTCAAAGCGCTTTACATAGAAGGGGGGAATCTCCTCAACCACCACCAATGTGCAGCATCCACTTGGATGATGCGACGGCAGCTATACTGCGCCAGAACGCCCACCACACACCAGCTTACTGGTGGAGAGGAGACAGTGATGAAGCCAATCAGTATATGAGGTTGATTAGGAGGCCATGATGGACAGAGGCCACTGGGCAAATTTGGCCAGGATGCCTGGGTTACACCCCTACTCTTTTTCGAAAGACATCCTGGGATTTTTAATGACCACAGAGAGTCAGGACCTCGATTTAACGTCTCATCCGAAGGACGGTGCTCTTTTGGCAGTATAGTGTCCCCGTCACTATACTGGGGCGTTAGGACCCACCCAGACCACAGGGTGAGCACCCCCTGCTGGCCTCA
The DNA here is from genome assembly GCA_021554675.1 of Leuciscus idus. Classification (NCBI taxonomy): domain Eukaryota; kingdom Metazoa; phylum Chordata; class Actinopteri; order Cypriniformes; family Leuciscidae; genus Leuciscus; species Leuciscus idus. Next base: position 29,912,193 of record CM038621.1, read on the forward strand.
CTAACACCTCTTCCAGCAGCAACCTGGTTTTCTCAGGAGGTCTCCCATCCAGGTACTAACCAGGCTCAGCCCTGCTTAGCTTCAGTGGGCAACCAGTCTTGGGCTACAGGGTGACATGGCTGCTGGCAGGGTTTATAGCACTCAAACTGTTTGGATAGGAGTCTATCAGCTTGAATATTTTTCTTGTCTTCTTTGCAAAAACATTCCAGATTTGTTAAATTGCTCTCCTCTGCACAGTGTCCACGGGTCCCCCACAGATTTTCTGTCGGATTCAGGTCTGGAAGACTCATCTTTCTTTGCTGAAGCCATTCTTTTGTTGATTCAGATGTATGTTTTGGATTTACTGGTAAGTTTGTGAGATCCTCCAGGTTTAATGACTGCTGACTCGGTCAGTGTCTGACACCAACAACATGAAAAATTTACATTTACAACAGTATACACCATGAATAAGTCTGGTTGTCAGCATTTTAAAGAGCCCTTTTTACAATTTTGTGAGTAAACATGAAGATAAAACTCTTATTAGTGTATTAGTAAACAATCCCTTATATAGAGTAGGGGTAGTCGAATAATTTTACATGTACTTACAAAGTTACTTGTAGTCAGTAGAATGTCTGTAGTGGGGACCATCACAACAAAGTGTTAGCGTTAAATACATCTCCATAACACACATTGTATTTATCTTGCAATTTATACATGAAAATTTGTTTTTACGTGCATATGATACACACTTTATAGCTTGTAATATACGCACGTACCCCACACCACTAATCCTAGAAGAGCATAATATGCACGTACCCCACATCACTAATCCTACCCAAAGGGTTTACAGTGCGTATCGTATGCATGTAAAAACTAATTTTCACGTATAAATTGCATGATAAATACAATGCGTGCTATAGAGATGCATTTCATGAGATCGGGTTGCGTTAACAGGGTTAGTGTTAACATTATACAATGTCCTACCTGCCTGTCAGAGTATGTGTTTTCATACCTCCGTGCACCCTGCTCACGCAGACATCACACATCATTAGTGCGTTCCATGAGGCTATGCAGAGTTAGACAGACGTCAGTCACCTGACACCACAAACAAAGAGAACCCACCTTTTACAGTTCCTCCTGAACCAAAACAACTAGCTAATGCTCCGTTCACGCCATGCCGTAACTGTAATTTAGAGACGGCAACCCATGATATTCTGCCCGAAGCTGTTCGTGTCCTCAGACTCAGATTTATGTGTTTCTATGTCAACACTATCAACGCCGAAATGAATCTGCAGCAGTCAGGTGGTACAAGTAAGAGCTCTTCAAGTTGTTTACGTGAATTATTATTGTAATGTTATGTGCTTTGAGACATAAAGTAATTTAATGGCATCTCTTATTATGCTTTGCTGAATCTGCTCTGGCTGTGTGCAACCTGCAAGTTCATGTGTTTTGGAGGAGGCATGGCTTTGGAAAAGCTCTGAAGGGAGGGTGGGATCTCATGCTTTCAAAGCTAGCTTGCTATTGCTAGCCACAGTGAAATTGAATACCCTAACTTTAAAGATTGCAGTATGCCTATAATGCTTCTCGTGCATTTAGGAAGACCTCCATGAAAAGTATTAAGGGGTTAAAATTAAAAGTAGCTTGTTGTATTTTGGGAAAAAAAGATCTTGAGCCCTCAGAAATCACATGAATAATTTTTGTGCAGCCCTGCAGTCTTTTGTCTTACTGTGAATCTCTTGCACAGTAATAAACAGCTGTGTCTTCAGTCTTTAGGCTTTTCACCTCTAAATACAGCATGTTTTTGCTGGTGTCTTTGGTGATGGACAACTGGCCCTGCAGAGACTGAACAAAACTAGTGCCAGTGCCACTATCAATGCGGCCGATCCACTCCAGTCCTCTCCCTGGTTTCTGACAGATCCAGCTGTAGTAGCTGTCCATTGAGATTCCAGAGACACCGCAGGACAGAGTGACTGATTCTCCTGGTCTTTTCACCACAGAACCTGAGTAGGTCAAAGACTGACCACTTACACCTGTAAAACAGAGACAATTAATGTTAGATGATTTAGAACACGGGTACCCAATCCCAGGGCTCTCAAGTGTCACGCATTTCAGTCTTTTGTTACGCACTCCTGCCACACATTGTATTTCTCACGCGGAAAAACTATTTATTATATATTTAATATGCCGCAGTGCCCAAAATGTATCTGGCCGCGCCGCTCTCACTGTGGAACCGGCAGGAATCAAGCGCGTCTTATCAGCCAATCAAAAAAAGAAAGGGGCTACACAATAGCCAATCAGAAAATAGCACTATTGTATCTGGGTAAGGTTTAACGCAACAACCAATGGAAAAAAAAGCATATCGTCGCTGCCCGATGAAACTCACGTATGTCCAAAACGGTTACTTTTCAGGAAGTGAAAAAAACACCGTAATTTCAAAAGCAGTTGAACGTAGCGTTGTCATACTTGGTACGGCATCTTTAAATGTAACCATATTCTTGCCAGTGTAATGATATAATCCACATTTGACCAAAATCGAGTTTAAATGGACATACGTGCATATTTTACAGTAACGGTGGTCGATACGCGTTCTTCCGATCATTAATTAGAATGGCCAAGTCGCGTTTCATATTGACAGATGAATAGGCTACGCTCAGTTTATTAAATAGCCTACGTCTCAGTTTATTAAATGTCTCTTGCAAACTATGAAGGGACAATGAATCAATACACTCATTGCTGACCCCAGGGCCGGTGCGTCCATATAGGCGAACTAGGCAATTGCCTAGAGCGGCACTTTTGTAAGGGCAGCAAAATGTGTGCCAACCGGGAATGAACAATTCACAAAATAGGCTAGGCTATATGATCATATAATCATACATAATCAGAGAGCCTTTTCTTTTTCTTTTTTTTTTTTGAATTATTTCGTTTAAAGACTTTTCAAGCTTTGTGTATTTGATGTCTTTCTCATGTCTGTGTGAGGCATACACTGAGTTTCATTAAGTTAGGATGAGGTGCGCTCCAGTTAACGTGCAATGCAAGTGACCGCGCGGGCGCCTCCATGATTATATTGTCTTGTTATTTATTAAATCCACTCCAGGCAATTGGTTGATGAAAAATTTATTAAAATTAAGATACAATTTATACAAAACGAAATTCACTTTAAAGAAAGGCTTTCTACAAAACAAAACTTGTCTCAATTTGTGCATCCTATTACTGTTCACTTTTCATACTTTCAACAGTATAGTAGACCTACAGACTCGATTTGAAACCTTTCAACTTGTGTGTGCAAAATGCAGAATTAAATGAATGTGCAGGAATTTGTACAAATAAAGTTCACGGATAATTGTGCGTGCATTTATTAATCATTATGATACTAAAATCATAACAAAGTAGGCTATGCTATGTACAAGAAAATACAGCCATTTCTGTTTTTTTCTTTTAAACAAAAAAACAAGCTGCACCCTTTTTTTTACATTTCATCTTTCATTCCGAAATAGAATAATGAATGAACGAAAAAGTACACGGACCCAACATGTAGGCTATTAGCCTTTTTATCCGTTATCAATCTAAATTAATCTCGTTTTTAATTTAACTTAATTTCGTTTTTCTTTATTTAAATTTCGGGTTTTTCTTTATTTAATTTTCATTTTTTCTTTATTTAAATGTCATTTTTCTTTATTTAAATTTCGTTTTTTCTTTATTTAAATTTCATTTTTTCTTTTTTTAAAATTCGTTATTCTTTATTTAAATCTACCCTTTACTGTGTCAGTAATTTATTTGTCAGAAAAATATTAGACTACCTTAAAAGTATTGCTTAAGTTAACAGACCCGTGCGTGAACATCTCCACAATAAACAGTGACAATTACTTCGTCTAGAGACCATTTACCGGTAAATAACAGTTGTGAATATATTGCGAATATATAATAAACTTGAACAGTTGTCAAAAACAAACGTTTGCTGATACTTTACCTCACAGAGTTATTCGGCTATCCAATGCTGAGCTTACAGAGACGCTTAGATCGGCGAGATGCCTCCACAGGGCCGGAGATTGACAGCTTTGACACCAAATGGATATACGTGAAAATCAGATGACATGATTTCACAACTTTTCATTGGTCATTTAGACATGTGAAGCATACTGTATACGGAAATGAACCTGGACATTCTATCCGTCGAAAAATCTCAAAATCGGCAAAATGGACATACGCGGTTTTCATCGGACAGCGACGATATGTTGGAATTGTTCACGTGATTCTGCGACAACGTCTTCCGAAAATGTCGTTCACCCACAGACTGGAAACCACTCCGAGCATTACTGAGCACAGAGTAAGTCATGATCTCCTGTTTTAATGTTACAACAAATTCACAATTGTATGGAATGTCACTCTTGCCTGTCTTCAAAACTTGAGAGCCCTGCAATCCTGCTCCTGCCGATCGACTGTCCTGCACTGTTCATAACTAACTTGTTCCCCTAAACTAGCTTCCTTCCTAAACTAGCTTCCTGCGCAGGAATAAATCGACAAACAGACCTGCAAATGTCCTTTAAATGCTTTAATCACGGCCAGGAGATCTTCCCGTGCAGTTCTCAGGGAATCTCTCCCAAGAAGCAAGGCCGGAAGATCTCAGACAAATTCCATTGAGAATCGCACAGTCCACAAGAATACAACAGTTTTTATAGTATAGAGGTATGGCATAAATGTCATGCTGCATTACATAATTTCCCCACTATTTGATTGGTTCTTCATATGCAAACCCCTCTGTCACTAGGTAAAGCAAACTTTGTTTTAATGATGACTTAATTTGTTAATCAAAAGATTCTAACGGACTGTCTAGTTTAGTTTTCCACTGGTTTCGTACAGTACATCCTGTTCAAATGTTAGACGTTAAATAAGGTTAGATGTTAGAAACATGGTTAGTTTAATATACAGTTTAATATTTCCACGACATGACAATCTACAGTGGAAAGATAAATTGTTTTTGGACATTCAGTAATTTCTAATTTAGAATGAATGTTTGTTTTTTAGCATATTGCTGTTGTTTCTTCTCCTTTCTGGATTAGTATAACATTTGTATTAGTGTGTCAGTTGTGGGCATAAGTAGTAGTTTCATGAACTGGTTGTGATTCCACATGTGTCTCCCTTGTATGCTGAATTTGCAGTTTATCAGGATGTATTTAAAGGTGGTATCAGTGATTTCAGGCCCAAAAAAAATTATCACATTCATAAAATTTTTCCTAACGATCCGCTAGCTGCCCGCCCCATAAGCATGCCGTCAAAAAAACGCGTCTCTGTAGGCAGCCTAGGCTCTGATCTGCAAACTATTTGTTTTGGTTTTGAGTGGTTGGTGAAACCAGTTGTTTTTGTGTGGAGATCTCAGAGCCTAGGCTGCCTACAGAGACGCAGTTTTTTGACGGCATGCTTATGGGGCGGGCAGCTTGCAGATCATTGGGAAAGATTAGATGAATGTAATAAAAAAAAAAATTGGGCCTGAAATCACTGATACCACCTTTAAAGGTTGCTGGAGTTACAGGTGCACTTGGTGCATCATGGTGCATGTTAACCCTTGTGCTGCATTAGGTACATTTTTGGTCATTTTCAGTTTAATTTCTTGTTTTAATGCCAATGGTATGTAATTTGGCGCAATTGTTACTTTTTGGATAAATTTAAAATATTTGATCTCATTTTGCAAAATATGTATAACACACACTGTGTAGAACAAATAGCACCATTCAGCACTATAATGACCAAAAATGGTCCATTGAAACCCATTAAAACGCCGTTTAAAGCCGGGGCCATCATTAATACATGAATCATGATTTATGTTGAAACATCCTTTCATTTTGAAGTCAAAGCATTATATTTGCATTATATAGTGTATTCCACCAGATGACGTCACTACATAGGTATTCCCTATGGGTGGAAATGCACGTTATTTTCCTGGTTTCCACTACGGGGCACTATTGAATGTTATGAAGCATTTTAATGGCTCCAATGATCTAAAATGATGTTTCTGGGTATGTGTGGATGTCTAAGAGCAGTGTGTGTCTGAGTTGACAAAAGTGTGTGTGTGTGTGTGTAGGGCCTAAATATAAACATGGTGTTTTGGCGAGTGACAAATCACAATATCAAGAAGGTCATATTTTACCCTTTCTGTCTATTCTTTCTCTCTCTCTCTCTCTCTCTCTCTCTCTCTCTCTCTCTCTCTCTCTCTCTCTCTCTCTCTCTCTCTCTCTGTCAGTGGTGTAGGATATGTGTGTGTGTGCGTGCATTTAGAAAGAGAAAGCGCTTCATACTGCATTGTTTTCTTTGGATTTGATTCATGCGCATTTTACGCACACACATGAACCTTTGGCACAGCTTAGTTTTTTTTAGCAGTCTATGTTTCAAAGTTAATTGCTAATTTCTCACATACGTTGAGGCACAGACTCAGCCATGCAGTCAGTTCTTAGACAATAATAACACCTTTCATCTTGCGGCAATAATGACATTTTTGTGTTTTTTCCTCATATACAAATTGATGGTATCGCCACAAATATTTGGTAGTTATGATGAGGACTGATGCTGGTTAAAAGATTTAGGTTAGTAAAAGTGGAAAAAAATTTAAATATATAATATTTTAGGCAGTGTTTAATATGTGACCATTTTTGGTCATTAACGCGCTGAATGTTTTTATTTTATTTTTTTTATCTGACATAACACAAAATCTTTAAATGCACCAGAAATAATGTTGCCGCTAATCATTGACATATTCGAGACTGTGATAATCCAAAGCTAAAGTTTTCTCTTTGCATTTAGTGTATGGAAAATAATTACATTTTTGTGTTTTTTTCTCTTATACAAATTGATGCTATCGCCACCAAAACTGGAATTTAAAGGGTTAAAATCCTGAAATTAAATAAATATTTGGTAGTTATGATGAGGACTGATGCTGGTTAAAAGATTTAAGTTAGTAAAAGTGGAAAATAATAATAATATATAATATTTTAGGCAGTGTTTAATATGTGACCATTTTTGGTCATTAATGCACTCAACGTAGTCAAATATATAATGCAGCACAAGGGTTAAGTTTAGTTTTAATTATTTAAAAATTATTTAAGTCTTTTTTTATATAAATAAGCTCCATCTTGACAATACCAATGTATTACTAAAGGTAATGAAGTTTTGCGTTAGAAGGATTATTAGAAAAAAGAATCCAGTCCATTATTAAATAAGGGAATGTATGCTAAACTGAACAGATATAATTCATTCTGAGACATACTGTGGGAAAGAGACTAATCATTATGATTGAAAATAAAGAATCTTTTAATATTTACAGGTTTTTGTATTTAATGTATGTACATTCAAAACACTTCATGTCACTTCAGAGGCTCTTCCACTTTTTCAGTGTAACCATGTCCACCTCATTTCTCTTGAGTTTTTGTACAGCTGCTTGTATTATTGTTTCCACAGTGTCTCTTGCACAGTAATACACTGCAGTGTCTTCAGTCTTCAGCTGATTCATGTGCATATAGAAATTAGAGCTGTCCTTAGTTGCTGTGAACCTGCCCTGGACTGACTGAGCTGAGCTCTTATCAGAATCTGAATAATAATAAATAATCCATTCCAGTCCTTTTCCAGGTGCCTGACGGATCCAGTACATGTTAGTGCTACTAAGAGTGAATCCACTACATGCACAGGTCAGTTTGTGGGAAACACCTGGAGCCACAACTACTGACTGTTCAGACTGTGTGAGCACAACCTGAGAGTCAATGCCTGTGGATAAACAAAAAAATTTACAAATAATTAGGATCATGTATTTATTTACAATAAGAAAAGTTTATTTTGTTCAGGGAATATACTTACCAGACACTGCGGCCAACAACAGCAACAGATACAAAGTGAACATGATTTATATCAAGGCTGAACTAGTGATGAGTTCTCCAGTCAACAGTGCAGTTGTTTAAATATGAAACAGACATCAGATAATTTGCATTGAAATCCTGATAGCAAATACTGTAGTTTGTGGAGCTTGAGTCCATTGAGGTTCATTTCAAGGGCAATAGTACCACCTCTTGATATAACTTTTTTTTTGTTTTTTTTCGCTACCGCTGGCACGTGCATGTAACTTAATCTGAGTTTCTTCAAACAGATAAACAGTGACGTGTCCTGGTGAGAGTGGGTACAGGACTGTTTTAGTATAATGGGCAGAGTCCCATTACTACAGCTGTGTCTTTAGCCTCTGCAATGTTCTGTTGTTAGACTCTAGAGAGCTATTTGCTTTTTTTAATGTTAAAAACATCACCAAACAACAGAATAACATAAGCTTTATTGAAATGTTCTTATTCAAATATTAAAATCTCCAGAAATGCTGTTTTCTAACTCATCAATCATTATTAAATGTGAAAATATCTCTTTATACTGTCTTGGCAGTTTTTGTGCACAGTGCTGCAGTCATTTCAGTCACTGTGTCTCCCTGCAAAATAAATCCCCAAATGTTATGCTCCATATTGTTGTACTGAATTATCGAGCTGTACAGGGATACAGAACTTATTATGATGGTTCAAGAGGAAGATGCATTTGCATAATCTAATTAAATATTCAGTTTGGGATGTACTGAATTTGAATAAGGGTTACTGAATCATATATATATATATATATATATATATCTATATCCATACAAGGCATAAAGAGTAATGAACTCAAATTCATTTCAAACTCTAATATTTATTTATTTATTATTTATTTATGTGTGTGTGTGTAATAATTTTGTTGATTGATGATTTTATTCATATAATTAGAACAATTATTTCCACAGTTTGTTTTCAATAGTAATGATAAAGAGTTCTTAACGTGTCTGATGATTAAAGGTGCTATAAGCGATCTCGGTTGGCGTAACCTCTTGTTGATGTTTGAATTATTATCAAACAAAACGGAGGCTAGCTAGACCCTCCCTCCTCCTCATCCGCACACTAACCCCCCAAACCCCACCCCCACATCATTCTTGTCGGTTATTGGCTGGAACAGTTTGTTATGTTTCGTGCTGCGGGTCGCTCTGTTTGTTTTCTTACGAGAGGTCTCTCGTACTGCGTAAGATATCTTACGCTAGGGGAAAATCCTTTTTCCGCGAGATATTGAAGCCAAAAATTATCCTTAATTTTGTAATAATGCAAAACGCGTTGCGGCAGCATGCAGACATAGGCGAGGCAGCTCGCGCGCCTATTGGCTGCTCTGCGGCAACTGCAGCAGCCTATCGAGCGAGGCCTGGCGTGACGCCAGACCCAATCAGGGCACTTCGCGCCCGCTGCGTCACGTCCCGCCGAAATGGGCGTGGTCTAGGCCTATAAAAACCACTCGCAGGCAGCTATTATCTGATTTTTCATCCTTCAAGCGAAGCACACGCATCGCTGGAGCTGGAGAAGAAGCCGCGCCGCCTGAGAGAGAGCACCTTCAGCGGGACGAGTCACTGAAGTCGCTGGCCGCACCGCCTTCCTGCCTTCCTGCTGCGCTTTCCGGCGCTCATATCCTTTCCACTACTTTGTACTCTGTTTGTGTGTGTGTGTCGCCGCTGCGACACACATTCTAAAAGAGCTAGCGTCTTTTTCAAGATGCCTTCCTGCGGCTCGTGCAGAGACCACGGTAAAAGCAGAAGTAGCACATTTACTTCGAGCCGAAGTGGCGAAACTATTGAACAAAGGGGCCATAGAGCCTCTCTCTCAAGTTCAGAGCGAAGGAGGGCTATACAGCAGATACTTCCTGGTACCGAAAAAAGACGGGGGTCTCAGACCCATACTAGATCTGAGGCAACTGAACAGAGTGCTTGTGAAGCGACAGTTCAGGATGCTCACGACCAGACAAATCCTCGTGCAGATTCGCCAAGGAGATTGGTTTGTGTCAATAGATCTGAAAGACGCGTATTTTCAAATACAGATAGCGTCACGTCACAGGCGATATTTGAGATTCGCCTTCGAGGGCCAGGCATATCAGTACACAGTCCTGCCGTTCGGTTTGTCCCTGGCACCCCGTACGTTTACGAAGTACATGGATGCGGCACTCACACCCCTCAGAATGAGAGGCATGCGAGTACTGAACTATTTGGACGATTGGCTGATTCTAGCGCAATCTCGCTCAGTGCTCATAGAACACACGACCGTTTTACTCGATCACCTCGAGAATTTGGGTCTCAGTGTCAATTGGGCGAAGAGCTCTCTGTCACCCAGTCAGAAGATATTTTTCCTGGGCACAGAATTGGACTCGCTGTCCATGATAGCGCGACTATCACCACAGCGCGCGGTAGACATTCAACGCACAGCGAACTCGTTCCGCTGCGGCGCGTCTGTCCCGCTCAAGAAATTTCAGAAGATGCTGGGTCTCATGGCCTCAGCATCATCAGTGCTCCAGCTGGGCCTGCTCCGCATGCGCCCGCTGCAGTTTTGGCTGAAAGCGCGAGTCCCACGCTGAGCGTGGGCATCCGGTTTGCTTCGCCTCAGGGTCAATCAGAAGTGCGTCACAGCTCTGAAACCTTGGAGAGCGAACGACTGGTACCAGTCAGGTGTAAGCCTGGGGACTTCCTCGAGGGTGAAAGTGGTGTCCACGGACGCGTCCACCTCGGGATGGGGAGCGCTGCTCGAGGGCAGACCGTTCTTCGGCCAGTGGTCGGAACGGGAGAAGCTCCTGCACATAAACTGCCTCGAAATGCTGGCAGTAGACAACGCGCTGACGCGTTTTTGTCCCCAAATAAAAGGACGCCACGTCCTGGTCTGTTCGGACAACATGTCTGTGGTGTCCTACATAAATCGCTAGGGCGGCCTCAGGTCCAGGAACCTGTACAGGCTAGCAGAACGCCTCCTGGTATGGGCTCAGCGCAACCTGCGCTCGCTCAGAGCAGCGCACGTGCCAGGGCTCCTGAATATAGGACCAGACAGACTGTCCAGGAACAATGTTCCGGCAGGCGAATGGTCTCTACACCCACAGACAGTCCAACTGCTGTGGAAGAAATTCGGCAGAGCGGAAGTAGACCTGTTTGCGTCTCAAGAAAACGCTCACTGTCCGGAATTTTTCTCCAAGAGCAGGGACGCGCTGGCCCATGTGTGGCCCCGCCGCCCGCTCTATGCTTTTCCCCCCGTCTCTCTCCTGCCTCAGGTGATAGAGCAGATCAGGGAAGAAGGATGCTCAGTATTGCTGGTAGCACCGTTCTGGGAAAACCAACCTTGGTTCCCAGTCGTGATGCAGTTAGCAAGTACTGCCCCGTGGCCAGTACCAGTGAGGAGAGACCTCCTCTCACAGGCCCACGGCTCGATCTGGCATCCTCACCCGGAATTATGGTCCCTTCATGTCTGGGCCATCAACGGGTACATGTTGGACTCCCTAAAGGAGTATTAAACACGATCACGCAGGCTAGAGCTCCGTCTACGAGACGGCTCTACTCCTCGAAATGGTCAGTGTTTTCGGGCTGGTGCACAGCCCGTGGCGTGTCACCCACAGACTGTGGAGTGACGGAGGTGCTTTCCTTCCTACAAGAGCTGTTGGACAAGGGCAGGGCCCCCTCCAAGCTCAAAGTTTATGTGGCGGCTATAGCAGCGTTCTCAGGAACAACGCTTGGTCAGTCAATAGGAAGGAACGATTTAGTCATCCGCTTCCTTAGAGGGGCTAAGAGACTGAATCCTCCCAGACCTCCCGCAGTCCCCGTATGGGACCTTTCTACGGTTCTGGAAGCCATGAAAGGTCAAGTCAAGTCAAGTTTATTTGTATAGCGCTTTTCACAATACAGATTGCATCAAAGCAGCTTCACAGTATTAAATTAAAATAATACAACAAAGTTTGTTTCAAGAGGAATTTATTGATTGATTAAATTAAATTAAATATCCCCAAAATATCCCCAACTGAGCAAGCCAAAGGCAACAGTGGCAAGGAAAACGAAAAACTCCATCAAGTGACCTAATGGTGTCCTAAAACTCCATCAGGTGCCTTAATGGAGAAAAAAAAAACCTTGGGAGAACCCAGGCTCAGTCGGGGGCCAGTTCTCCTCTGGCATTGGATAGAGGCCGGATTGTAGTTTGAACTGTAGGATTATATGAATGCCTGGCTGAAGAGATGCGACTTTAATCTAGTTTTAAACTGGGAGAGTGAGTCTGAGCAACGAACAGTATCAGGAAGACTATTCCAGAGTTTTGGAGCCAAATGTGAAAATGCTCTCCCTCCTTTGGTGGTTCTGGATATCCTAGGTATGACCAAAAGCCTTGAATTTAGTGATCTTAAAGAGCGCGATGGATTATAGGGCGATAGAAGATCCGTTAAATAGACTGGAGCTAAGCCGTTTAGGGCTTTATAAGTCAGTAGCAATACCTTGTAATTAATACGGAAACTTTATAGGTAACCAATGCAGTGATGATAAAATCGGTGTTATATGATCATATTTTCTTGATCTCGTAAGAACTCTAGCGGCGGCATTTTGGACTAACTGTAGCTTGTTTATTGAGGATGCAGGACAACCAGCTAATAAAGCATTACAGTAATCCAGTCTCGAGGTCATGAATGCATGAACTAACTTTTCTGCATCAGAAACTGATAGCATATTACGTAGCTTAGCAATGTTTCTAAGGTGGAAAAAGGCTGTTTTTGTATATGAAATATACAATTTTCAAAAGACAGGTTGCAATCGAGTATAACACCCAGGTCTTTTACTGTAGAGGATAAAGTAACAGGACATCCTATGATGTTAAAGTTGTATTGTGCGAGGTTTTGTGGGCGGTTTTTTGAACCGATAAGTATTACCTCTGTCTTGTCTGGATTTAATAAAAGAAAATTACGCGTCATCCAATCTTTTATATCTTTAACACACTCTGTCAATTTGGAAAATGTAGCGTTTTCATCCGGCCGTGATGAAATATATATTTGAGTGTCATCAGCATAACAATGGAAACTAATTCCATGTTTCCTTATAATATTTCCAAGTGGCATCATGTATATTGAAAATAACAGAGGGCCTAATACAGATCCCTGCGGCACTCCATAGTTTACTGGAGTTATGATCGATTTTTCTCCATTTAAATAGACAAAATGGTAGCGGTCAGATAGGTATGATTTGAACCAGCTTAATGCTTGTCCTTGAACACCAGTATAATTTTGTAGTCGATCTAAGAGTATTGTGTGATCTATAGTATCGAACGCAGCACTAAGATCAAGTAAAACTAGTATTGAGATACAGCCTTGGTCAGAAGCTAAAAGTAAATCATTTGTGATTTTAACGAGCGCAGTTTCAGTGCTATGATGCGGTCTGAATCCAGACTGAAACTTTTCATAGATATCATTTTGTTGCAAGAAAGAGCCCAGTTGAGCGGACACCACTTTTTCTAATATTTTAGAAATAAATGGAAGATTTGAAATGGGTCTATAATTTGCTAGATTATTATGATCTAATTGTGGTTTCTTAATGAGAGGTTTTATAACTGCCAGTTTAAATGTTCTTGGAACATGACCTAAAGATAAAGATGAGTTAATAATATTGAGGAGAGGCTCTTCCACTACAGGTAACACTTCTTTCAGTAGTTTAGTTGGTATAGGATCTAATAAACATGTTGTTGTTTTAGATGAAGTGATAAGTTTATTTAACTCTTTTTGTTCTATAGTTGTAAAGCACTGTAATTGTTCTTTCGGGGTGATAATTGAAGCTGAATTATAAGGCGCGATTGAAGATTGAACGTTTATAATTGTGGTTCTGATGCTTTCTATTTTCTCAGTGAAGTTCATGAAATCATTACTACTGAACTGTAACGGGATATTTTGTTCGGGTGACGTCTGTTTATGTGTTAGTCTAGCCACGGTGTTAAATAGAAACCTTGGATTGTTTTGGTTGTTTTCTATTAGTTTGCGGAGGTGCTCAGCCCTGGCAGCTTTTAGGGCCTTTTTATAACGTGACATACTGTCTTTCCACGCGATTCTAAAGACCTCTAAATTAGTTTGTTTCCATTTACGCTCTAAAATACGGGTTTCTCTCTTTAAAACATGCGTAGTATTGTTATACCATGGTGCTTTATTTTTCTCTCTGACCTTTTTTAATTTAATAGGTGCAACCACATCCAATGTTCTAGAGAGAATGGTGCTCATAGTGCTAGTTAGTTCTTCTAGTTCATCTGTTTGTTTGGGTTCAGGCAGCAGCTGAGACAGATTAGATAAGCAATTTGAGAAATTATCTATGGTGGATGGGAGGATTGTTCTGCCTGGTTGATAACGCGACGCCGCATGACATATTACAGCAGTACGTAATATGCAAGTTACCATGTAGTGATCAGTGACTTCATCACTTTGTGGAATGATATCTATATCGGTCGGATCGGTTCCATGTGATATAATTAAATCGAGTGTATGATTAAGACGATGTGTTGGTCTGGTGACGTTTTGCTTGACCCCAAATGAATTTAATAAATCTGTAAACGCAGCTCCTAACGCATCATTTGGATTATCTACGTGTATGTTAAAATCTCCAACAATTAATGCTTTATCGACATTGACTAATAGGTCTGAGAGAAAATCTGCAAACTCTTTTAGGAAATCAGCGTAAGGCCCTGGCGGTCTATATACGGTAGCCAAGGCTAGAGATAATAGGGATGTTTTTCTAACATCTAAGAGCGTAACATTTAGTACAAGTACTTCAAATGAAATAAACTTATAACCCGTTTTCTGAGTAACATTTAGAATATCTTTATAAATGGTTGCAACACCTCCGCCACGGCCAATCAGACGGGGCTTATGCTTATAACAGTATCCAGGAGGAGTAGACTCATTAATACCGAAATAATCATTTGGTTTAAGCCAGGTTTCAGTAAGGCAAAGTACATCGAAGCTATTATCTGTGACTATTTCATTTACAATAACTGCCTTAGGTGTGAGTGATCTAATGTTTAGAAGACCTAGCTTTAGAAATAGTTTTTGTTTACTAATAGCAACATTTTCTGTTTTAATAACAATTAGATTTTTCCTAGATCCTGCATTAGATTTATTATTTGATCTCACTAAACGAGGAATAGACACGGTTTCTATGCAATGTTCTACACTAGTATTTATATCAGTTGAATTGGTGCAGCAGAGACTATGATTTGGACTTTTGGTTACTAGTCAAAGGGTATTTAACATTTTGGAGATGTTATCTGACAGAAGATCCGCTCCGAATCTGCTTGGGTGTAAGCCATCGAAAGGTGCGCCATTCGAGCCTTTACAGTCAATTTATTTGAAACATCTGTCTTTCAAGACTGTGTTTCTGCTGGCTCTCGCTTCAGTGAAGCGCATAGGGGACGTGCATGGAGTTTGGGCCTAATGACTCGAAAGTTATACTCAAACCTAAGCACGGTTATGTTCCAAAATCCCTCAACACACCGTTTAGGGCGCAGGTTATCTCCCTGTCAGCCCTACCGGTCCCTGATGAGGAAAGAGACGCGGGCCTCCTTTGCCCAGTCAGGGCATTACGAGCTTATGTGTCTCACTCGTCTGTTTTCAGACAGACGGAGCAGCTCTTTGTTTTGTTTAGCGGGCGTTCTAAGGGACTAGCCGCGTCGAAACAGAGCCTATCCAGATGGATAGTTGATGCTATAGCGCTGGCATACGCTTCCAAGGGCATGCAGTGCCCGTTGGGTGTCAGAGCGCACTCCACGAGAGGCATGGCCTCTTCGTGGGCCTGGTCGAGTGGGATTGCCTTGCAAGATATCTGTACGGCGGCAGGCTGGGCCTCCCCGTCTACATTTATAAGGTTCTACAACCTAGAGGTTCCCGCCCTGCAGGCCAGGCTGCTGTCGGTCTAAGTTAACCAGTATTATCTGACCTGATGCTATCAGCTCAGAATGCTGCGTCTACTGAGCACAGCTCGATGATCGACAGTGAAAAGCAGCAGCACGAGATGTGCCTGGGCAAACTGTGTTTGGACCCACATTTCCCCATCAGTTCAGGCCGTACCCCGCCCTGTCTGTATAATGAAATTCGCGTCTAAGCGACACTGCCATATGTGGAAGAGTGCGGCTCCGCCCCTCCCTCTTCCCGGACTCCCTGTGAGTTCCCTGGGTGATTATGCACTATATGTACCCCGGGTTTTCGCCCTTGGGTCTTTGGTGTCAGATCTCAGCATGCACGGCGTTTTGCATTGGGTCCCCTAGCGTAAGATATCTTACGCAGTACGAGAGACCTCTCGTAAGAGAACGTACTCGGTTACTAACGTAACCTCGGTTCTCTCTAGAAGAGGGAACGAGTACTGCGTATCTTGCCGTGCATGCACACGCTCTGGTTGCTTCGATGATGAAAAGCCAGATAATAGCTGCCTGCGAGCGGTATTTATAGGCCTAGACCACGCCCATTTCGGCGGGACGTGACGCAGCGGGCGCGAAGTGCCCTGATTGGGTCTGGCGTCACGCCAGGCCTCGCTTGATAGGCTGCTGCAGTTGCTGCAGAGCAGCCAATAGGCGCGCGAGCTGCCTCGCCTATGTCTGCATGCTGCCGCAACGCGTTTTGCATTATTACAAAATTAAGGATAATTTTTGGCTTCAATATCTCGCGGAAAAAGGATTTTCCCCTAGCGTAAGATATCTTACGCAGTACTCGTTCCCTCTTCTAGAGAGAACCGAGGTTACGTTAGTAACCGAGTACGTTTTTGCTGCAGTTTGTGGAGCCTGGGCTGTCTGCAGAGACCGTGTTTTTTTACAGTGTGTTCAGGGGACAGGCAGCTAGCAGATAGTGAGGAGATGTTTGTATGGAAGTAAAATAATGTCAAATGTTTTTGAAATAAAAAGCCTGTTGAATTGCACTACTTGAAAAAAAAATAGGCATTGCATTAACCATACTTGCATTTTAATGCATTGTATTTTTAGGGCTTGCATTTTTATGGGCTGAAATTCAACATGGTTGAATATTTAAGCTGTGAATATTTCAATTAAAAACATTTCAAACACCTTTTCATTATTAAAAATTCAATAATCCATATTCACCTTTCATATTTCACTTCCAAAATATTCAAACTGTTTAAAAATGACAAACTGTTATTCAACAGGCAATTTTCGGTCCATTTTATTTCGCTTTGCAAATTCGCTTCCACAAATTCAGTGGTTCAAATTCGACAGTAAATTCAACATTGACATCCAGGAACTGCAGGAAAAGCAGTAGATTTCCGAGCATACTCTCCATCTGCTGTTAGTCGACCTCACCATCAGATGGTGCAAAAGTGCGTGTTGTAGACGAAGACCAGCTAAATTAGAGCAAGTCATTCATTCATAAAACTCATTTACAGCAATGTAAGTGTATTTGTGATTATTATGACGGCTGTTTTATGTTAAATTCAGTGCCTTCACGGTTACTTTTCCTGTGTAGCCTACATGTATCTTTCTCTACCGTGAATGAGATTAATGTTATTCCCCGATGCGGATGTACAGATCCAATGTTACATTTTTGAGGTTGACATATATTTCTCTTGGTTGTTTAGTTGCCTTAATTTTATATTGTGGTGATGTGCTGCATATAGGGTTTCCCTCAATACTTCAGGATTCCCCTGCTGGACATATACAACGCTTAAAGGGATAGTTCACTTTGAAATAAAATTTTGGTATGTTTTAGCTTACCTCAAGGGCATCCAAGATGTAGGTGTCTTTTTTTCCGCAGTAGTTTCAATTTTGATATTTTTAGGTCAAACCGTTCTTGTCTGTCAGTCAAATAATGCAGGTCTATGGTCACCACCTCAAAGAGCAAGCACAGAATCCAAATTAAAACAATTCCACATCGTCCAAATTAAACAATTCCCCATCGTAAGTACACATTGATGGCCTAAGACACGAAACGAGCGGTTTGTGTGAGAAAACGAACAGTATTTACAGTATATCGTTGTTATCTCTTGAACACAGCCGCGTCCAAATGATCTGAGGGCGCGGGCGGGTATAGATATATACACTAGATGTCGCCTTGGCTACTGCAGTTCATTGGAACGAAACCGTAGCCAAGGCGACATCTAGTGTCGCTCTGCTCTCTGCTCAAAATTTTATTTCAAAGTGAACTATCCCTTTAACGTAGCTTAATGGACTACAGTGATGTAAAAGACCAAACTCGCAGGCAAGCAGATGGACTCAGAATAATGCGCAAAGCTTAATGCTGAGCGTTTCCCAGTGATAGACCAGCCTGGTCTCATTGTTAATACGTAGTATTAATACATAATTTTCAAAGATAGAAAACGTACGTTTTATACGTTTGGATAGATGCTGAAACGTATGATATGGACGTATCTGCAACAATTAAACGTAACATTATTACGTTTTTACAGCTACAAAACGTTAAATATTTACAAATCTTTCATATCATTAAGATATCTGTATAATTTACCTTTTACCGTTTTATAGATAAATGGAAGATCCCTTAACCCTACTCCCAAACCTAAACATAACGTTACCCATTTTATACAGAATATAAAAAGGATAAAACGTACAGAGATGTGTAGGGACATGGCAATTTTATTAACAATATAGCATTAAAAGATTTTTTTAGCAGCTAATCCTACTCCTACCCCTAAACCTACCCATAACAATTTCTTAAAACTACATAGGCTACAATTATGAAGAAAAACAACATATGTGTAATCACAATAATTTATTTATTGCGAAAATGTCAAAACCGGTACCAAAAGTCGTTCACATGACGATGTGTTGCAGTCACAGTCCTCTCTTTCAGTATATAATAGTTCCCTTTCAAGGCGGTCACTTCGACATTACGTCACTGACGTATATGGGAACTCCCTTCCTCCTCATTTTCACTGAAATCTTATAGGCTAACGCCAGCTGGAGACAGCTGGCCAATTGACGCGAAACATGCAAATGCTGACCGGTCCGCGGGCAGTATAAATAGCATGGGCGCGACAATTACGTCAGAATCTCTTTCTTCACGCTAGAAGTCTTATCTGAAGTCATCGTGGAAGTTGCAATAGAGGTTACTCACCATGTTTCCTCCCCGCATCCGATGGCTGCTAACTTACATGCCAGATATGTGCGGGTCCTATCGATTCGCTCTACCCTAACAAGGATCAACCGAGGCCGCACTCACGACGACGGGCATGTGCCGGACAGTGCGCGCCCTCAGGGGAATAAACCCGGGCATCAGCGGGCGTGAGGCCCACTTCCGCAAGCAGGCCGCTGGTGGGCTCTCTCCCGCCCTAAGACGAGTTGACGCTGCCCGTCGCCACTCCGGTCCTCTTTGCGGGCTCGCTAGAAGGACTCGACGCTATAGGCTCTGTTGATAAGGATACTTTAGCCTGGTATCTCAGCCAGGCTGCTTCAAGAAGACTCTGTCTTCCACGGCGTCCTTTGGTAGTCGTGCGCAAGACGCGCGTCTAGAGAGACGAGGCAAAGGCC
The DNA here is from genome assembly GCA_021554675.1 of Leuciscus idus. Lineage (NCBI taxonomy): Eukaryota > Metazoa > Chordata > Actinopteri > Cypriniformes > Leuciscidae > Leuciscus > Leuciscus idus. The sequence goes on from CM038621.1 coordinate 29,931,512, forward strand.
ATGGCTCCGTGTCTAAAAGGGACAGTACGGATGCTCTAGCATAGAGGTCTCTAGCCGCCCCGCTCTGACAATGGAAAGTGCACAGCCGCAATCTGGTGAGTGTTGTTTACCCCCCTTCTAGTCAGTCTTGACTACGGGGTTGCGCAGTCGTTACCGCTTATGCTGTTGACGCTGGGCCTACGTAACATTAAATTTTGATGGGCTTACAGCTTATGTTGTCAGGCTGCCCTGTAACGTTATCCTTCAGTGCAACTGGCCATGCTGATTTAACTACGTATTCACAGTTGTTGACGCTACGCCACTGACGCTGTGTTTATGTACACACTGCACACTATATGTGCTATGATTTGTGCCGTTATATATTGCCCTGTATCCTTCAGTGCAACTGGCCATTCAACTACGTATACACAGTTTGTTGTCGCTACGCCACTGACGCTGTGTTTATGTACTCACTGCACACTGATATGTGCTATGATTTGTGCCGTTATATATTGCCCTGTATCCTTCAGTGCATATGGCTATTCTGAATACAACATATTCACATCTCAAAGCTTTCTTTGAGATGGCCTTTCCACCTGCTCTCGCCCCAGCGAAGCACTTTGGAGACCTCCGCTCATTCTACGTGAATGATGTTGCATTGTCTCGGACCTAATGACTGCAGCGTCACTCTCCGTCCGATACCAAGCTGCGTTCCGAAGTCGCTTACACCGTTCAGAGCACAGATTTATCCCTGTCCGCCTTATCTGCTGAGCCGTCAGCCTCGCATGATGCCGATGCTCAGAGTGCTGTTGGCCCTGCAAGGGCTTTGCGGATGTACGTGGATCACTAGGCAGCAGTCTGACTACCTGTTTTGTGCTTGGTGGATGGTACTAGGGACGTGCTGTTTTATACTGAGACTTTCTCACTGAATTCGACGCTTTTCAATGTGGTTTAATGCCTACGGGATTAGGTATGCTGGCTGTCTTCTCAGAACACGTTCGCCAGGGTTTCAAGTTTTATAAAGCACTGCCTATAGCGTCGTGGGTTCGGTGAGTTTTATTAATGTACTCATGAACTGTTACCACCAGCTGTGCAGTAGTCTGCATTATGCAGAGTTACCATTGCTGCTAACTCTGTGTTATGACTATAATGTGTCTCCAGCTGGCGTTAGCCTATAAGATTTCAGTGAAAATGAGGAGGAAGGGAGTTCCCATATACGTCAGTGACGTAATGTCTCGTTCCCGCCTCTCAGGGAACCGAGGTTACGATAGTAACCGGAGACGTTTTGAATGAGGTATAGAGGAGAATTTAAGTTATTAATCCATGAAAATGTTAATCCGGCTTCGCTCTGTGTGAAGGCGCGCGCGCTTCTCCATTTCAAATGTAGTTTACCGACTGAAATACGGCATGTCGCAATCTGTGGCGAGAGCCAATGAGCGTTTGATATCACTGCCGTAAAACATGTCGTAACGCTTCTTGAGGGCGCAATTTTTGAATTTGAATTCATCACGAGCGCGGGATTTGACAGTTACGGACTGCGCTGCTGTGATAGCCTGTGAAATGGAGATGAAGATCACTCACTGGATAAAGGGCTGAATTTGGATCTCTTTCTTGCAAACGTATGGATTCTAAAGATTTGGATTATATCAAGCTAATAAAATTGATGTGAATTTATGTTGGGTTTTGGTGTATTATTGTTCTATTGGAGAAAACGCATTTTGTGTCTCACTGTAAATAAACTAAATATTACAAAATGGTTAAACGATTAAATAAGGTATTTTTAAGGATTTAAAGTGTATTCTTGTTTAACTGCATGTAGGCTAATCCTCCGAAACGAGCAGCAGAAAGCACGAACAGAGCGAAATGTTATTAGCCTATTTCTTGAGTAAACTGCATTTAATAAATGCGACTGAAAACGTAGGCTAATTGATAAGACATTTGAATGCAATAGAGTCAAAACATTAATGCCACGATTTTAATATGCATAAATAAGAATACGCACAAATATGTACGTCGGTAGAGTTGTTCATACGTAAATAATTTACGTTTTTGTGCTTTTAATACGTAAATGTTTTACGTTTTAGTGCTGTAAATACGTCAGTATTATACGTTTCTGTGTCTGCGTATAAAACGTAAGTAAATGTACGTATGGTAGAATTACACTTTACGTAAAAATACACACGTATTCTCATGTGATCACGTTGCATAGACTGGCATAAAGATGGCTTGATGTTGGACATTCGCACATTTAGGGACCGTCTCTAAAGTGTATACGACTTTGGTCAACACGTTTCTAACTTCGATAGCATTTGAATAGAATGACTTACAGTCATAAAACCAACTGTAAAGTGTTCATGTAGTGTCAAGCATAATGCGCACCCTTTGGATTTTTGATATTTATTCAAATAAATTTAAGTTTGCTATTGAAGTTAGAAACGTACATGCCAATGCTGTATGCAACTTTAGAGACGGTCCCTAAATGTGCGAATGTCCAATGTCAAGCCAATTTTACATTTAGTCATTTAGCAGACGCTTTTATCCAAAGCGATTTACAGTTAAACTAACAATAGGACAACAATATGCAAGTGCTATGACAGTTTAAGCTAATGCAATACACGTAGGCATACTATAGAGAGAGAGAGAGAGAGAGAGAATAGAATAGAATAGAATAGAATAGAATAGAATAGAATAGAATAGAATAGAATAGAATAGAAGAGAAAGTGTTAGTATTAATTGATCAAGTGTTTTATGCCAGTATATCACGAAACGCTCAGCATGAAACTTTTGCGCGTTAAGTTCATATTCTGAGTCCATCTTCTTGCCTGTAGCCTATATAGTAGCCTACAGCCTACTTCCCCAATAAGGTGCAAGATTGGTCTTTCATATCACTGTATTAGTCCATTAAGCTAGCGTTTTGTCCCAACGGAAGGGGAATCCTTGAGTATGAGGTATTGAGGGAAACCGATTATAATCCCGTTCATGGTAGAGAAAGCTGATGACATGTAGGCTACAGGGAAAGTAACAATGAAGTTATTGAATGAAACATAAACACAGCTTTTGTGTGTTTATCATCTTTTCCGCATATACTGACCATAGACTGTAAAAAATGATACTGACACAGATAATCATTTTCATTTTATGAATGAATGTCTTCGTCAACAAGCGCTTTTGCACCATCTGCTGGTGAGGTCGACTAACAGCAGATGGAGAGTATGCTCGGCAATCTACTGCTTTTCCTGCAGTTCCTGGACGTCAATGTTGAATTTACTGTCGAATTTGAACCACTGAATTTGTGGAAGCGAATTTGGAAAGCGAAATAAAATGGACCGAAAATTGTCTGTTGAATATTAATGGTTGTATTTTTAAACAGTTTGAATATTTTGTAAGTGAAATATGAAAGGTGAATATGGATTATTGAATTTTTAATAATGAAAAAGTGTTTGAAATGTTTTTAATTGAAATATTCACAGCTTAAATATTCAACCATGTTGAATTTCAGCCCATAAAAATGCAAGCCCTAAAAATACAATGCATTAAAATGCAAGCATGGTTAATGCAATGCCTTTTTTTTTTTTTTTTCAAGTAGTGCAATTCAACAGGCTTTTTATTTCAAAAACATTTTACATTATTTTACTTCCATATGTTTGCGGTATGTGAAAAAAAAAGACGTTTTGGCCTAAAAAACACGTGAGATCGCTTATAGCACCTTTAAGGTCTTACCACGGCATTCAACTTCCAAACTAGTCATGCATGTCACTGCACGAGCATTAAACTGGTATTCATCACAGTGTCGCGGTGGAGGTGTGGCTGTATGGCAAGCCAAAGTATTCATAAACTCCTGGTCGGGTGTCTGATTTATGGCAAGCCAAAGTATTCATAAACGCCTGGTCAGGCGTCTGATTGCACACTGACACGTCAAAAGCATGCGTTTTGACCGCCAAACGCGCGTCCCTGACGCGCGATTTGCCATAAAAGCGCACGTTCTTAACGCGCGCTTTGTGGTCACGGAAAACGCGCGTCACAAACGCGCGGTTTCTGCATCAAAACGCGCGTCCTCGACGTGTGATCTGCTATTTAAAACGCACGTTTGCAACGTGCGCTTTGGGGTCACCGAAAACGCGCGTTTTTGACACGCGTTTATAATAACAAAAATGGGCGTTGAAAACGTGTGTTTTGACTAGGACAAAACGCACGCTTTTGACGTGTAAACAGTTAACCCAACAGGCAGTACAAACGTGTGTGAAGTTTCCAACCAGGCGAAAAGGACGCGTGAAATACGAGTTACAATCAGTTTGAACGGGTCAGTGTCATTGGCTGCTGAAGGCTTGGGTCTAACCATTTCTGTGGGCTTAGGGGGGTTTAGCTACTGTTCATAGACTAGGCTACCACCATTTAACATGCCATAGATCAGGTTATTCAGCCTATCTATTTTGTCCTTTTTTGTAGAACTTATAGAAATAATATATTTAAATTGCAGTTTTATCAAAATTTTTATCAAAATAAAATTGCCTTGTTTTTCTTCGCTCATGCCTTTGTCCCTATGTGGTTTAGGTCTCTTGTATTATCATTAAACCCAAGCAAAACAGCAATGAATTATCGATGGCAAATTTTACAGAGGAGGGGATTATAATTGGTGAGTTATTATAATCCAATAGTTATCATTTAAGTTAAAAAAAAAAAGAAAGAGAGAGAAAACATTTTACAAAAAGGTTTCATACATTATTTAAGTACATTAGTTCACATGAATTAACAATGAACTGCACTTCTACATGTTAATTTCAAATTTCATTTCAACCTTTACTAATATTTATTAAAATCAAAAGTTGTTGTTAACATTACTTAATGCACTGCGAACTAACAGGGTACTAAAAGGGTACACTTCTCAGATTAGTAAAGTAAAACAAAGTTGTTAAAGTAGTTTAAGTTTATGAACATTTTAAATGTATACAATACATAATGTTGTTTATATATATATATATATATATATAATTATTTTTTTTTACAAAACATTTTCAACCCTAAAACTTCAAGAAAATCTATGTTAAATATCTGGACAAGTTCTGGGCCAGATTTTAGGTTGATGTCTCAATAAATGAGCTTTAGGAAAGATTGTATTGTGCGCAGTACCAAAATTTTCCACTAGATGACATCCAGACTCCACCGATGAGATCTTCGACTTCCATGTATGGTTTTTAGTGATCTGAACCTTATATTTCCATACTATTCCAAATATGTATGAAGTAGACATCCTATTCAGAAATAGTTAGGGCAGTAATGTTAATATTTGATTTGAATTCAATCTCTAAAACACATATAAAAATGTACGGAAAGAATCAAAGCCCGAGTTATAGTTTGCCTCCACATCACAAATGAAGAATCTATTGGTATTTATCTACTGCTGTCATTTCTTTTGATAATTACTTGTTTGGGGTGCTCCATGGTCATGTATTTAGACCAGTTACTGCTGTTTTAATTCTGTAATGGTAATGTATGTACAGTATTTCAATGTACAGTATGTCATATTACACCTCTTTAGATGCTATCTTCAGTCTAAAAATGTATTTAATCAAGTAAGAATATCCAAATATACAGAAATACAATCCAGATATACATCAAAATAACTTAAAGGATGCATAAAGTAATGCAAGAATGATTTAATGTAATTTCAGAACCGTTCTGAGATAGTATTTTTCATGTCGTGTATGTTGACATTTAGTAGGCTACACTATGATTGCCCAAAGAATTCACATTTAACTTTTTATTGTTAACAAATGTATAGGTAATGCAGAGGAGTACTGTGTGCTTTGCAGCATGCTGCAGATGAACCCAACAAATTGAAATGGTATACAACTTACAATACACACACCCAAAAAGCATTAGTTTAACTTTATGTGCCATGTTTTTAGGGCCCAAGCCCTGAAAGGGCGAAGGCCCTATTGTATTCGGTCTGTTTATTATTAGGGCCCAAGCCTTGAAAGGGCGAAGGCCCTATTGTTTTCGGATTGATTATTATTAGGGCCCAAGCCCTGAAAGGGCGAAGGCCCTATTGTTTTCCTTAGGATTATTTATTATTATTATTGTTATTATTATTTTTCTTACGACTATTCAGGCACTTTTGGGGCCTTTAACATGCTCGAAAACTCTTGAAACTTTGCACACGGGTCAGAACCCGCGGCCATCAGGGCCGGGCTGAAGCTGGTACCCGGGCGTGGCAGGGGGGCTCGACTGCGCCCCCTGGAACGGGGTCCGAAAACTCTTTTGACCCAGCCCTGCTCAAAATGTTGTAATTCCTGCTTTGGATTGGCAGGAAGTTGTAACAGTTCCTGCTAAACAATTCAGTCCAACCCAGGCACAGATGCAACAACTGCAGGATGTGGACATTCTTGCAGGACCTGTTGGTAGTCCGGCTATTGATGCACTTCAAACTGTAATTTATATTCTGCACCAGTAGATTGCTTTTGATTTGGTTCTACTGACATTTGAAAATAAACCTATCTATCGATCTAGATGTAGATGACTATCCATCTATCTAGAGATGTAGAGATGGATTATCCATGTTAATGGGTTGACTGGTTTTATTTGGTGCTAATTGAGGTGAAGACTTCATAACATAAGCCTTATAACATAGACAGTATTTATTTATATTTGAAACCTGGTAAGATGCATCACATTTGTAGAAAATAAATTGGATAAAAAATATAATTGATTGATCCCAGGATGTAAATTAGTTCTGTTACCATTGCTCACATTTAAGAAAAGAAATAAAAAGCATATGTTAAATCTTAAAAATTAGGATGACTTGTGCATGTTTGAAATAACATGAGGGTGAATAAATTTAGACAGAATGTTTTGAATTTTGAGTGAACTATCGGATGTTTCTGTAATTTGGTCCCTGTAAAGCATCTTGGTGGCACCCTGCTTGCAATAGTGATACATTTTATAGTCATATATATATATATAAAAAGGTTATGTTGCTTAACAAATTTTCATTACAACTGCATCGATCAAGAACCACATCTGTACACTTTTCCCCAATGAAATGTTAACTTTTAAAGTTTGAAAACTTGAGGTATAGATATACAGCTAGAATGGTATTAATGTGCAAAAGAAGGCAATGTTATCTTGGTAAAAAAAAAAATTTTTCATAAAATTGCAATCTAGATATTTTCTTTGGCCTACACAAGAAAAAGAAAATGGAAAAAATATAGGGACAAATTAAGTTCTTATATATGTCCTGCCCTGAGCACAAGCTCTCAATCTAATCCTGTAAGTCTTAAATACTTCTATAAAGTATAAAATACCCGATTTAAACACTAAGTCTTAAAAAAAATTTAAATGGATAATATCACCTGTGTACTTAATTACTGTTTGTCTGTGTTGAGCGCACAATATTTGAACAAAAAGGTTTCAATAAGCGCCACCCGCTTGTGATACCTTCAAATGTAAGCACAACGAAAGTCCACGTTGTTCTCTAAAGACAGATATTGATTAACCTGCATTGATTGCTTAACTCCACCGTAACTGATTTTCCCACACAAATGTTAATGATTTCATGTTAGAGCTAGAATGACCACTAATGTGTTTATTTACAAAAAGGCATGAGCGAAGAAAAACAAGGCAATTTTATTTTTATAAAAATTGATAAAACTGCAATTTAAATATATTATTTCTATAAGTTCTACAAAAAAGGACAAAATAGATAGGCTGAATAACCTGATCTATGGCATGTTAAATGGTGGTAGCCTAGTCTATGAACAGTAGCTAAACCCCCCTAAGCCCACAGAAATGGTTAGACCCAAGCCTTCAGCAGCCAATGACACTGACCCGTTCAAACTGATTTTAACTTCTATTTCACGCGTCCTTTTCGCCTGGTTGGAAACTTCACACACGTTTGTACTGCCTGTTGGGTTAACTGTTTACACGTCAAAAGCGTGCGTTTTGTCCTAGTCAAAACCTACGTTTTCAACGCCCATTTTTGTTATTATAAATGTTATTTTCGGTGACCCCAAAGCGCACGTTGCAAACGTGCGTTTTAAATAGCAGATCACACGTCGAGGACGCGCGTTTTGATGCAGAAACCGCGCGTTTGTGACTCGCGTTTTCCGTGACCACAAAGCGCGCGTTAAGAACGTGCGCTTTTATGGCAAATCGCGCGTCAGGGACGCGCGTTTGGCGGTCAAAACGCACGCTTTTGACGTGTCAGTGTGCAATCAGACGCCTGGCCAGGCGTTTATGAATACTTTGGCTTGCCATACTGATTGCACACTGGCACGTCAAAAGCATAAGTTTCGATTTGCCATAAAATCACGCGTTCTTAACGTGCGCTTTGTGGCCACGGAAAACGTGCGTCGGAAACGCGCGGTTTTTGCATCAAAACGCGCGTCCTCGACGTGTGATCTGCTATTTAAAACGCTTCTGGACGTGCACTTTGGGGTCACCGAAGACGAGCGTTTATCATAACAAAAATGGGTGTCGAAAACGTGTTTTTTGAGTGGGACCAAACGCACGTTATGAACGTGTAAACAGGTAAATAAAACAGGCAGTGCAAACGTGTGTGAAATGTCCAAACAGGCGAAAATAACTTGCTCGTTCCCTATAGTGTTCTCCTATCGCACGTCGAAGGTGTCATTGCTCGAGTCTGTATGTGGTTTTAAACCCAGGCAAAACATCATGGAATTATCGATGGCAAATTTGACAGAGGAGAGGATTATAATTGGTGAGTTATTATAATCCAATAGTTATCATTTAGGTAAAAAAAAAAAAAAGAAGAAAGAGAGAAAACAGACAGTTTTTTTATTTCAGCACCTCGGACAGTCCCCTAATCCCTTCGTTCGAGACACATGTCGCAAATTTTCCAGTTGTAATTTCGGTAACAATTTACAATAAAGTTTCATACATTATTTAACTACATTAGTTCACATGAACTAATAATGAACTGCACTTCTACAGCATTTAGTGATCTTTGTTAATGTTAATTTCAACGTTTACTAATAATTATTCAAATCAAAAGTTGTATTTGTTACAACTTTAACCTTTAAGATATACTGTGCTTGTAGATGTGTCTCTGGAGATGGTGAACTTATTTTTCAGTGAGTCCTTGTAGTATATTCTACCACCATCATGGATCATGCCAATGAACTCGAGGATCTTCCCCTGAGCTTGTCTAATCCAGGAAGGTGCCTTGGAGCCATCACTGAGAGCATAACCTGTCCTGATACTTTACAGGAAATGGTAAAAGATTCTCCAGGTTTTACCGAAAGTGAGCTTGGTTGGTTGTGTTCCACAGTGCTGCACACATCTGCAAATTAAGCACAAATATGTTCATTTTGAAATGGACTTTTTGTGGTTTTTATGGTTGTATCAATGTTGAACAGTTTAATGCTGCTCTAAAAACCTTGAAGAATTTTACTCACAAGGCATGACAGACATTAATTAGGAGTACAGACAGATAAAACATGATTTTATGAGTGGTTCTTCTTCTCTGCTTTGTGGGAGCACAATACATATTCACAGCCAAGGATGGGCTGGGTATATAAATACTGGAGAATTTGCGTTAGTATTGGAGACAGTTCCACCATGTGTGTACAGGGTGAATATTAAAGGGATACTTCACCAAAAATATTAACATTCTGTCATCATTTACTCACTCTCATATCATTTAATCTAATTTAATAATTTAAGTGCAAATATGTAGGTTTGAGGAGATTTTTCTTGTGAGTGTTTTTTGTGTGGTGCCATATGAATGATCCTGCGTCTCCTCCCATAGGATGCAGTTCACTGGGAGCTGGTCTTAATCTATAGCCATGTAAAAAACATGGAGAGTGACTGCAGGAGGTGCACTTAGGGCGCACCGTTAGATTGCCACTAACAGATGTGCGGAGGGGATTTGGTATTAATATACCATGGCTGGGTTTTGTTGGCGAACTGCGTGACACGGTTTCGGTTCACAGCAGCATTAAGACGATGGAAGGGGCATGTTCCTTTAGTATTTCATAACTTTGACATGATTCTTTTCATCTCATGTATTATTCATTAGTATGTATGAAAGAATGTCAGAAAGCATTGCGTCTCCATGAACTGTGTGGTGGAATTACATTCACAGCTCAGAGTAACAGGTTAAGTGATTTTAATATATGAATGAATATACATTGAAGTTGTGAAGAAAATGGTAAAATAGCATTACTTACACAAAGTCAAACAATAATAATGACATTACAGGTGGTCTAGCCAGAATAGAAAATCTCTGCAGGCTATCATGTTTCGGTCTAGGGCGTAATTGACCAGCGTTTAAAAAAATGTCCATGGTGATATCATCAGCAATTTTTGAAACCAATGTCACACATACATCTGATACATTTGTACACACTTCAGTAACTCCAAACTCATCACTACAATCATAAATCACGTCCACAACTTTTCTGAGGATTACACAGATTGGCTCTTTGTTGTTGATACACACACTAGTCAAATCAGGCCATGAATTTGTCAGGCCTCTTACGGCACCCATCTCATTTTTTTGATTTGTTACACATTTGGTATCCCCCATACAATCATTATTCGATGTTCAAAATCGATGTTACCGACATCTTAGTTACTCTCCATTAGGGTTGCAAAATTCTGGGAATTTTCAAAGATGGAAACTTTCCATGGGAATTAATGGGAATTTAAGGGAATTAACAGGAATTTATGGGAATAAACAGGAATAAACTGGGAATTTTCAAAGTTGAAGGTTGGCTCTTCACAGGGAACTTAAATATAGTTGAGGAAAGTATATTTTAGCATAATCTTGACTAAAACAAACAGATGCCATTCAAATACACTTGAATATCCATGCCATTCCTCAAATCACATGCACATAGCACACTGCTTACTGCATGGCTATTGAGACCACACCCCTTACTGGCACTGTGCACACATTTGAGCCTGTGGACTAAACAAAGTGAAGTAAGTTTTGATGATATTATGGGGAAATATATTTATTAAATGTTTAAATTGCAAATATCACATTCAAATGTATTCATCTAGTAGACAGCAAGCTGATAAGTTAGATGCTAAATAAGCTAGCATAACTTTATTTACCACATAAGTAGGGCTGGGCGGTATGGCGGTATATATCGTTACCGCGGAAGAAAATGTCAAAACATTTTCCGTAACAGATTTTTTTATTCCATGTATACCGCGACATGTAAATAAGTAGGCGTGGTTAACTCACGTGCAGCGTGCGTGAGACTGAGACACTGATATTTGTCAAAGAAACATGAAGAAAGACCAAGAGGATCCACAAAAGGAATTACGTTTTCAAAATGAACGTGATATTTTCGGGGGGGAAGGCGCAGAAGTCAACTAGAGCAGTGCAGCACACTGAAAGTTTAGACTAGAGAGACGCGTACATGCTCGCAATGGGGCTTACTTGACAACAAGTTCATATATCAATATTCTAATAGAAATAGAAATAACCTTAAATAATGTATCTATCCATCTCTTATGTGTACAGTTACTTTCAGAGTGGACGCGCAAGCGGTTGCCGTGGTAATGAATATTTCCAAAATTCCCCAGCTTAACTTCCCATGGAAATTTACCGGAATCTTTCCGGAAATTTACCGGAAATTTTCCGCCCCTTTGCAACCCTACTCTCCATCAGCCTTTGCGTAGCCATTTCAGAAATCCAGAAAGTTTGCGCTGATGCATCATCAAGCCTGATATTATAGTCACTTCCTAATCACTTCGGTTAGGAAACCCAGGTTGGTTGCGATAACCGAGCTCTGCATAGAGTTTATGAGGACAGTAGACTGGGGTCCGCTCAAGCCGCCTGTTGTTCGGGGTGTACAGGGGTTGTCATCAGGAAGTCATAAACAACTATCGCGTCACGATTCAACAGAAGTAGCAACATGGAGAAGTCTGCATATGTCTGCAGTTTATTATTTTCTCTCAGTCCAGTAATGATATTTTCATTAAAAATTATGAGGTAAAAAAAAACATGGATGAATTGTTCATAATAAGATCCATACCATGCATTTAGAAAGTAGATAGGATGGGATTTTTTTTGCGTGTTGATTTTAAGTTAACATCACATTTTTTTCTCTTTTGTCAAATCAACTTAGATAATTTATGTAGTTCAGATAACATAATATTTTGCGTTTCTGTTGATTTAAACCAGTCTGCTTTATTGTATTAACTAAATGTTTTAATTTTAAAGCAACCAGGTTACTTACTTTTTTTAAGTAAAAACAACATGTTTTAGATGATAATGTTAAATATGTAAAGATAATGTTAAATATGTAAAAATTTTTAAAGATGTTAAAGATGTTTTAAAAACTTTTAGCGATATTGATATATTAAAATGCAATGTATTGCATGCAACACATCAATAATTCTTCCAGCAAGTCTGGGCTACCCCTCGAGAAAACAAAAGGCTCTCCTGAGAATTCACATTTGAACTCTCTCTTGCATATGTAACAGCAACATCCGAGACACACCACAGAGTGCAGCTCACACCTCACTTTTACAGTCTCATCATCTCCCCCTGCTCCCCCCTTCTCCTCCTCACCTAAAACTCACTGAAATCCTATGCCATGTTAAGTGTGTACAAAAAGTAACTATATATGTTTGGTATAATTTAAAGTGTCTCAGTGCACCTGGTAAAATGGTCTCATTCTCCTAGCCATAATGAAAAGCTAAAATAAGTTTATATTCTAAAATATGAGAAATTTGGTGTGCCCCTTAAAGGTGTGCCCTCCCCCAGATCCTCCATTCAAACTACCTCCTGTATGTAAATCAGTATTCCCTTCCACAAATATCAAGAACCCATTCAATTACAAATTCTGATCTCACAGTTGTCAACCCCTCAATAGGGGACCAAAATCTAATTATAATGACAGACACCACCATATGCTAAGCATACTGAATTATCTGGGTTTATAAGGAAAATTGGCAAAAGGTTTGAGGAGTCTGTAGGTAGACTTCCCACACGATCACTGTGTGTAGTTTTCGTTTCCAGGTAAATATTTCTACAATTCCTCGATTTCTGAATCGTTGTTATTACATATGATTGGCCGATGATTTTATCATATGAATTGGATTTTGAATTATTATTATTTTATTACCTGGTCAATAAATTGTAAACATTTAGATTTTATTCTGACTGACTCTGAAATTGTTTTGCCAAGTAGATTAAACGGATTCGTATGTTACCGCAAGTCTGCGTCAGATTAGTGACGACTAATATTTGACACTAATTCAAGTGTACTTGGTTTTGCAAATACAATAAGTGAATTTCCGTTTAGAACAGCAAATGCTGCTTGACCAATCTAAATTTGGGTGTGTCTTACCTCTGTTTTCATTTAATGTTACTTTGTGTATGTGAGAAACCACGGCATGGCCAATCCAAAGCTATTATAAGAGAAGTAATGTTGGTCAGCTTATATCTGTAATGGTGGACATACCTCTACTGAAGTAAACGTTACGTTAAATTCAAGTGTATGCAATTCCATGGGGGCTATACCAAAGTATCTTTGAGTGTGTAAATGTGAATGTGACCGATCTCAGGTATGTAGCAATTACCTCTGTTTAGTGACCGAAGCTGGCAAGATTGTGATCGTGAGACCCATGTTACACAAGGCCTGAGGACCTCTGAGCGACATAGCTTCCTAACATGAACGGGTAAAATATAAGTAAAGAGTTAAAAAGAATAATCAAACATTCGCTCACATTTAATGATGCTCTTATATAATTAAAACCTTTTTCATTTATGGAGTCAGATGAAATAACGAGGTAATACATATGAGAAAATGTATTTCATTTAATCTTGTTGTGTTGCGTAAAAGGAAAGACAGGAACGCGCAGAGACCTTCACCCGTCCTATCGGAAACTCCCATTTGGACCGATAAACGGGCTTACATTGGCTTAGTTTTGTGCTCCCAGTTCCTGTGTTTATTTACTGTATTTTTAGTTGACCTTGGCTGTGTTCTAAATCGGCCCCCTATACCCTCATTCACTATTCCCTACATTACTCCACTAATACAGTCCACTTGATGGAGTGAATGAAAGTGAGCGAGTGAAATTGGACACTGAGTGCGCCGGAAAGGGGTGTCACTTTTGCATAGTTTGTACTTACTGTTTAATAATCATTTGAAACTTGGTAAACTGGCAGCTCCAGTTGTAATGAAAAGATTCACCTTGAACTCTGTCATGGAAACTAGCATGTATAAACCTTAATTTAACAATTTAATAGTCAATTAAAATGGAATTTATACCTGTATGACATTACACTGTAGCCACACTGGACCAGCGGTTTGGAAAATGGATGGATGGATGATTCAGCTGTGGGCACCATCTTCTGTTCAGACACGGGAATTAATTCTGTAAGAACTGATTTTCCTGCTAAGACAAAACTCACCTTGCAATAAAGCCATAAAACGCACCCTGGACAGAAGATAGCAAAGACAGAGCACAGGACATTGTCCTGTCCAAACTTTTCTCTTTCCTTATCTCTGCATCCCCCTCTCCCTCCACCCTTCCTCTCCCCCTGAGTCAAATCACCAAAAGTTCACTTAAAATGTCTATATATCACATATGATGTATCTTGTGAATCTATTGTTTTTCCTTTTCATGTTTGGTATCATTTTAAGTGTCTCAGTGCGATTGGTAAAATGGCCTTTATTTCATTGCAGTCATTGGTTTAATGAGAAAGATTGAGAACTTAGGAGAATCCTGTTCTCCTCTCTGGGTGATGTCTCTTCAAGATATCTCCCGAAACCAGGTGTTACCCCCTGGGCAGGGATGGGCAGTATTTCAGATACATGTATTTAAAATACGTATTTGAAATACAAAATACTATTTTGTATTTTGTATTTTAAAGCCTTTTGAAAAAATCAAATGTAATTTGTATTTAAATACATTTAAGATGAGTATTTTGGTATTTTAAAAATACATAAAATACTTTTTGCCAGTCATCCTCTTTATCAGGGTACTGATTTTGTGCATCAACTAGTTCAGACATTCACTAGCTCAGCATTGGATCAGCGATTTTTTTTATTTTTTTATGTCATGATCAATTCTACTTTGAAGTTAAAATAGTGCATTATTCACTTCAGTTAACATGAAAGAATAAAATAAAGAATTTTTATCAACCAGCTTGTCAAATGTGTTATTACTGCATGGGCTGGGTGATATGACACTACATATCATAGCGATGATATAAAGTTTGAATTGATGGAACTTCTTCTAAATCGTTTACATAGATGGGCCTATTTGTGTGGTAAGCAAATTTATCCGTGCAGCTTTTAGTGGGCAGGAATTATTGGAACGTTGGAGTGGAAAAAGAAGCACTGATGAATGATACTCCACAAAAATCTTCAGCTTTTAGTTTGATTGTACATAAAAAATAATAATCAAAAAGGGGTAAATAGTGTCAAATGAATCTAAATTAATTCTAATTTTAAATTTTAGATACACTTTCTAATTTTAATAAACTTGTAGAAACAAATAAACTTTACATAAACAAAAGAAAGAAAGAAAGAAAGAAAGAAAGAAAGAAAGAAAGAAAGAAAGAAAGAAAGAAAGAAAGAAAGAAAGAAAGAAAGGGCAGAGATGTGGTTAGGAATGAAAAAAAAGTTTTCTGAAATCATTATTTTAGTAGATTATGAGGAGGCTGGCGATACCGCAGCTCTGTGTCCAGGATAGGTCAAACTAAAGGCGCAGATGAACGGAGCAGTAGGTACGTCATCTGAAGACCTTTTGTTCTCTTACGAGAGGTTCTCTCGTATTGCGTAAGTTAGCTTACGCTACGGGAAAGTCATCTTTTCTCGAGATCTGAAGCCAAAAAATTATCCTTAATTTTTATAATTTTGTCAACGCAGTGCAGCAGCACGCAGACCTAGGGCAGGCTTACTAGCGTGCCCATTGGCTGCCCTGCGGCAACTGCAGCAGCCTATCGCTGAGCCTTAGACGTGACGTCACGTCCAATGAGCGCGCTTGGCGCGCCTCATGCGTCACAGCCCGCGAAAGAGGGGGTGTGGCTTAGCGTATACAAGCGAGGCTCAGAGGCTGCTTCACTGATTTCTGTCTCTTCAGCGACGCTCTCCGCATCGCTGGACTCTGAGGAAGCCGCCGCCGTTGAAACAAGCGACCAGCACGCCGAGGATATCAGCCTGAGGAAGCCGGCCGTCTTCGCCGCCTTCAGCCTTCCCTGCCTGCTCCGCTATCCGGCGGATTATATCCTTCTTTGCTCTGTGTTGTGTGTGTTTGTGTGTTCGCCCCGCGACACACTGCATCTAAAAGAGCGCGAGGCGTTGTTGCAAATGCCTCGCTCCCCCTGTGGCTCGTGCAGAGCCCCGCTCAGCGACAGCGACCGCCATGTGGTCTGCGCTCTCTGCCTGGGCCTCGACCACGCAGCCCTCGCCCTTACTTCGGGCGGCTGCGAACTCTCCGAGGAGATGCCGATGTCGACCCTGCGGGCTCGACTCGCCTTGTTGTACCCTCCTCCTGCCTCCGGACCCGGATGCAGTAGCTGAGCGCTCGCCGGAGCCCCTCCCGCGAGCCTCGCTATCTCCTTCTCCCCCCCACCTCCCGACGCGCAGCGGCCGGCTTTCGCCCGCACTGCCGTCGCCTCAGGGGATGAAGCAGACAACGCTGCTATCATAGACAGCTGCTTACCCCCCTCTGTCAAGCCGCGCAAACGGCGCCGCTCACAAGGGATGTCAGAAACGGACGGTCTCGGGCTATAGCTTCCTTTACGTTACAAGAAAGCTACCCCCCCCCCGTCACCGGCGAAAGGAGAGAAGAGTGTTAGCCCCACCCAGGTCGGACTAACCTCCATTCTCACAGATTTCTCAGTCCCCTCCTAAGCTCAGGCGACTGGAAATACATATATTGCAGTAAACGAGCCTGTTTTTTATACACGCACGCCTGCAAACAAACGCTGACGCAAAACATAGTGACGCTCGCTCCTTCCCGCGCTCTCCCTCTCTGTTCGAGCCGCGCAAACAGGCGCCGCTCACAAGGGATGTCAGAAGTGGACGGTCACGGGCTAGCTTCCTTTACGTTATAAGAAAGCTACCCCGCGTCTCGGTCGCGCGCGTCACTCACCTCCATTTCTTACACATTTCTCAGTCCCCTCCTAAGCTCAGGCGACTGGAAATACATATATTGCAGTAAACGAGCCTGTTTTTTATACACGCACGCCTGCAAACAAACGCTGACGCAAACATAATGACGCTCGCTCCTTCCCGCACTCTCCCTCTCTGTTCGAGCCGCGCAAACAGGCGCCGCTCACAAGGGATGTCAGAAGTGGACGGTCACGGGCTAGCTTCCTTTACGTTATAAGAAAGCTGCCCCGCGTCTCGGTCGCGCGCGTCACTCACCTCCATTTCTTACACATTTCTCAGTCCCCTCCTAAGCTCAGGCGACTAGAAATATCAATATTGCAGTAAACGAGCCTGTTTTTAATACACGCACGCCTGCAAACAAACGATGTCACAGCACATGATGACATCTTCCCGCTCTCTCTCCCTTTGTTCGAGCCGCGCAACTGCGCCGTTCTCAGGGGATATCAGAGCGTACGTCACGAGCGACGCTCTGTCATATGCTCGCGCTAACTGAAAGCTTATGTGTGCCCCTGTGGCTCAGTGGCAGAACATTAGGCTTTCGTGCCAGAGACCCGAGTTCGAATCCGGCCCTGGCGGCAGAGAAAAAAAAAAAAAATTCTGTTTGCTTCTCCGAGCTCGCGGCCAGCTTTCGTACATACAGAAAGCGAACCCGCATCTCGCACCCTCCCGCTCACAAGGATGGTGCTTGAGTATTTATGAGCCATCAAAGCGCCCAGCTCTGTCAGTCCCCTTACAAGAGGCTACTGCAGCAGCTTACATCGCAGCTAGCCAACGAGCCAGTAACACAACTCGCTCGCCTACACAAACGCCGTTTTTAAGGCGGCCCAGATAAATCTCATAAAGAGTATAAATTCGGGTTGTCCGGCTCACGCCGAAGGTGTCATAAGTGTAGAAGATGTGCCCACACCCTCGTGCTCACTGCTACACACAAACACGGTTCCCCTGGTAACGCGCTCAGAGTGCACTCTCATAAAGCGGGCACGCGCCGCTCGAGTGATAAGCGTAGAGAATGTGTCCACGACTCTGTGCCCACACCTACCCACTGCCCGCTCTGCCACACAGTTACCCCGGGTTGCAGACCTTCTAAAGCGCTCAAACACTGGCCGTGTGACAAATGTAAGCCCTGCGCCCGCTCACGAGTGCGCGCACTTACTAACAAACACGATACCCCTCATGCCGCTCTCGCGACACGGGTTTTTAACAGCTAAATGTGCCCCATCCATAAAGATCGAGCCGTCATACGCTGTACAGCCAGTCACTACTGTCTACCAGCCCCCATGTTCAAGCACCGGCGGCGCGTGCGTATCGCTGGTGACTCTGATAAGAGCTGTTTCTGTGCTATGGGAGGGACGAAAACCAGATTGAAATTTCTCATATAGCCTGTTGGATTTGAGATGATTATGGAGCTGGGTGGAAACAACTTTTTCCAGGAGTTTGGAGATGAATGGGAGATTAGAAATTGGTCTGTAATTCGACAGTGGTGTAGGGTCCAGGGTGGGTTTTTTGAGGAGGGGTTTGACTGTAGAATCAATACACAGTCCTGCCGTTCGGCCTGTCTTAGCACCCCGTACATTTACGAAGTGCATGGACACGGCTCTCGCTCCCCTCAGAAGACGGGGAATGCGTATACTGAACTATCTGGACGACTGGCTTATTCTGGCGCAGTCAGAGACAGAGCTTCGCCCCGCCAGTCAATCTCCTTCTTGGGATAGAACTGGACTCGGTGGCTATGTCGGCCAGATTATCGGAGCAGCGCGCGCGCCGCATCCGTCATCCCGCCGCATCCTTCCAGGTGGGCAGCCAGGCTCCGCTGAGGACATTCCAGCGAATCCTGGGGCATATGGCCTCAGCTGCAGCATTGCTTCAGCTGGGCTTACTGCGCATGCGCCCGCTTCAACGCTGGCTGAAAGCGCGCGTGCCTCACCGAGCCTGGGCGGCCGGCGACTCGCGAGTCAGGGTGAATCAAGGCTGCATTTCAGCCCTACAGCCCTGGCTGGCAGCCGAATGGTATCGCACGGGAGTGACGATGGGAGCGATCTCGCACCGGAAGGTTGTCTCGACAGACGCTTCCAACCAAGGTTGGGGAGCGCTCTTCGAAGGCAGACCGGTCTATGGCCGCTGGTCAGACCAGGAGAATCTCCTTCACATAAACTGTCTAGAGATGCTCGCGGTCGAGAAAGCGCTCAGGCACTTCCTCCCAGTCCTCCAAGGTCACCATGTTCTAGTCAGCACGGACAATACATCAGTAGTGGCCTACGTGAACCGCCAGGGCGGCGTCAGATCCAAAATGCTCTGCACCCTGGCGGAACGCCTCCTCGTGTGGGCTCAGCACTCACTGCGCTCGCTGAGAGCCGCGCATGTGCCTGGGCACCTGAACGAGGGTCCCGACAGACTGTCCAGGGACAATGTTCCCCCTGGGGAGTGGTCCTTGCATCCCCGAACAGTCCAGTCTCTGTGGCGCCGTTTCGGCAAAGCGAAAGTCGACCTCTTTGCGTCAGAAGACAACGCTCACTGCCCAAAGTTCTTTACGAAGAACGAGGACGCGCTGACCCAGCGGCCCACTATATGCCTTCCCGCCGGTCTCTCTGTTGCCACAAGTCATCAGGAGAACCAGGGAAGCGCGCCACACGGTGCTCCTCATAGCCCCGTACTGGGAGAACCAGACTTGGTTCCTGGAGCTAATACAGCTGGCAGACACAGTCCCCTGGCCGATTCCGGCGAGAAGAGACCTGCTCTCTCAAGCCCACGGCTCGATCTGGCATCCCCATCCAGAGCGCTGGTCTCTGCATGCATGGAGACTCAACGGATACCCGTTGACATGCCAGAAGGGGTTGTGAACACGATCACCCAGTCTAGAGCCCCCTCCACGAGGCGGCTCTACACGTCTAAATGGTCTGTGTTTAAAAGTGGTGCACTGCCAAGGGGCTGGATCCACAAGCATGTGGGGTATCGCAGGTATTGGTTTTCCTTCAAGAGCTGCTGGACACGGGCAGGTCCCCTTCCACGCTCAAAGTCTATGTTGCGGCCATCTCAGCTTTTGCCGGTTCGGCGCTGGGCCGCGCATTAGGAAGGAATGAGTTCGTCACCCGCTTCCTTAGGGGAGCCAGGAGGATGAACCCCCCGCGACCCCCCTCGGTTCCTATGTGGGATCTTTCGCTGGTCCTAGAGGCCCTGAAAGCGCATCCCTTTGAACCCATAGAAACTGTGGATATGAAATACCTCACGCTCAAAACCGTTTTTCTGATAGCTCTGTCTTCAGTCAAACGTGTGAGAGACCTTCACGCGTTATCCGTTAACGCCGTGTGCCTCGAGTTCGGACCTAATGGCTCGAAAGTCATTCTTAAACCGAGGCATGGTTACGTCCCCAAAATATTGGGCACTCCCTTCAGAGCACAGGTCATTTCTCTCTCAGCCCTGCCGCCTTCCGGCAGCGAGGTCGATGGTAATCTCCTCTGCCCGGTCAGAGCGCTGAGAAATTACGTCACACGCTCCGCCGCTATCAGGCGCTCGGAGCAGCTTTTCGTTTCGTTTGGTGGGCTCACCAAAGGTCTCGCCGCCTCGAAACACAGCCTGTCCAGATGGATAGTGGATGCTATCGCAGCTGCTTATGCGTCTAAAAACCTGCAGTGCCCTCTGGGCATCAGGGCTCACTCCACCAGAGGCATGGCCTCTTCGTGGGCTTGGTCCAGCGGAATTTGCATTCATGACATTTGTACGGCGGCGGGCTGGGCCTCCCCCTCGACATTTGTTAGGTTTCACAACCTGGAAGTTCCTGCCTTGCAGGCGAAAGTTTTATCAGTCTAAGTCACGCGTAGGCCGGCCCACTGTCTGTGTGCGGGCTACTGCGGTTGATTTAGCTCTCCTCAACCTGGTCTCACAGGATTCCGTGAAATGTCCACGGGCCCTTATCTCAAAATCCGTGGATCCATCACGGAATCGCCCCAAATTCCGTGATGCGGCCACGGATATAACTCCAACGCAAGTCAATGACACTGACCTTCCGTGGTCCACACACGGATACCCGTTTCAATGACGGAGTACAGAACTCACTCAACAGACGTGCTTTCTCATTTGGAAACGCAACATTTGAAGTATTTGTTTCTTTTCCAAAATCAAATGCCATAATGACGTTAACCTGACTGTTATTGTAGCTATTGCATTGTCCTGTCATCATAACATTTCTGTTTGTTTCAGTTAGCCTTAACCAAAGTCCCATGATGGCACCACGGACCTCAACAACCTGACCTCACTCATGGACGTTGTAATGTTGCTGGCTTGTTTAGGAACTTAAAAGCTTTATGTCGACTGTGTTGCAATGGCATGTAATTAACTTGACATTTTGTCTCGTCCTGTCATCATAAAATCCAGTTTGATGGCGTTTTACACCTATTGCTCGCTTGGCTATAGTCAGATCTAAAATCTGTGATAGGAGCATGGAGTGAGTCTGTGGTGAGACCACGGATAACTCCAACGCACGTCAGTTCGTGATATGGTCACGTAATGTAATCTATTGATTCGTGCCACGGACACGTTTATTTCGTTATTTTCGTAATACCAGCACGTTTTTTAAACTAATGTATTTTCAATGGGAAGCGTCTTTCGTGATCACAGCACGATTCTTTCTGCCTGTCGGCTGCAGCAGAGAAGCTGTTTAATCAACATTTATTCACGAGATCTTATCTTATGGTTTATGTATTTTTTTAATGTTATTATTTCGGTCTTATTGCCAGGGAAGCTGGATTGCTTTGCTGTTTATTGATCTGTTTTTAATTATATTTTATCAGAAGGAAATCGCGCTGAAGAAGTCTCGTTCCGAACACATCGCGATATTTGGCATCAGTTCACGTGTGTCAGATGTTGGTAAGTAGTAAATACCTAAAAACGCTGTCCTAATGTGTGATATAATGTTTTTTTCTGTTTGTCGATATTAATCTGCCATTATATCTGCCATCTCCACGGAGACTTTGCGTTTCATTGCTTTCTAATTCAAAATAGGGTGATTAAACACTGCCTGTCACGTGACGTGCTATAGGCCTAGATATTCATATCAGATTAAAAATAGTACAATTAGTTCCAAAGTTGTATTTGTAGTAGAAGCACAGTAAAAACAACACTTACCATGCTTTTACCACAGTAACATTGGTTTTACTGTGATAAGTGTAGTAAAAAGACAGTAATCACAAAACTTGCCATGATTTTACCTCAGTATTGATAGTTTTAAAGTGATATTTGTTGTAAATGCATATTAACCACAACACTTGCCATGCTTTTAATGCTTTATAATGTAACATCCAATATTTGTAAGGTAAATCAGTACTTATTCCTTTAAATAATCCTATATATTATACATAATGATATTTTCTTTTCTCTTTTTTCAGCTGAAAAGACCAAAAGGGCCTTTCGGACTCAGTCAGCCCATTATTGTTTGAGGAGAAGTAAACGGAGGAGACGGACAGCTGCAAAGGCAAATATTTGCAATGGTATGTATGTGTTGGTTTTAACCCTAAATCAAACATTTTATCAAGCATTTGTTGTTTCTTAAAACTTTTCTCACAAAACCCATAGCCCAATCAGTACAAACATAGTCTGAAAGTCTTAATAATTCACAAGATTTAACAAGTTGTCAAATTCGTATGGTACTCGTACACAATCCTGCAGCTTTTACTCCTAGTGCTGTCATTGGCTACTGCCTCAATTCCTGTACATATTTATCGCGATATTTGTAAATCAGTTGCGCCACTTCTTGGAAAGTTGTCGGATGTCACACACACTGTCAGAAAGTTTATATTAATTGCAAATTGGTCCCCGTCTGTTTATGTTCCAGTGATACATGATGTCTCTCCACACCTCATAACCTACCTCTGTTTGCAAGAGTGGAAAAGCTTATCTGACTTGTCACATGACAGCAGATACTCGATTATTTTGTCATAATCAGAACAGTAACACTGCTGATAACTGTCCCGTTTGCATGTAAATCATTTTCATATGATTATTGCTTGCTATTAAAGACATACTTTTATTCATAGAAATGCCCACATATCAGTGAACTTATAACATAAAAATGCTTTTTACATTTAATTATGCAACACTCTTTGCAGAAAACATATCCCACGCTTATGGATAAACTCACAACGTCATCATGCTGTGCTGGGCACATTGGGCAACAAGTGTCCTCCAACGTATTCGATCCATGGCCAAGTTCTTCACATCTTCCCATGGGACACTGACATTCTTCAGATCTTCGTGAAACATCTGTATCCGTGTCTTCCTTGGTCTTCCCTGTCTCCTGCATCCTCCTGGTGGTGTCCACTTCATCACTGTGTTTGGGTGGTGTTGTTTGGGCATGCGTAGGATGTGTCCAGCGAGGTGCACCCTTTGTTCTGTCTCAGTTTCTGAAAGTCTTCATGTGGAGTCCCACTCCTCCTCAGGATCTCTTTGATATATGCAGAACCAATATTGAAAATAGTGATTTATCTTTTTCCATATTGTTAAAGCATTTTGTTTTCTCCTTTCAGCTTCATAAACTGTACTTGATTTCTGCCTAATGCCTTTATAAAAAAGGGTCAGTGCTCATCAGGTGTTTTGCAAAAGGACATATTCATTGCCTAGTTACAATAAAAGTGACCAATAATCACAAAGATATACAATGAAAGTTGAGAATGTAAAATGTTGTGCTTATGTTTTTGCCTATTTGTTCTTTAAAGCGAAGAAACAAATGTATTTTCACATAACAAAGTTGAATCTCATTTCTTGGTTTGTAAATATATAACTTCATCATAGCAATTTTTTAATTTTTTTTTACGTTAATGTATGTGTCACTATAATAGATTGCCCCTGTATCTGGATATTTTTAATTAACTGATTTTTATACTGTTGTGCAGTAGTTTTGGCGCTACATTTGTCTTTAAACAGTTTGACATTAAATATTGGAATAAGCTTTCAAAATTGTGTCCATTCATTGTGCTTTTGTTACATTTATTTGAATATAATTGATATACCTTTAATATACTATACATACACTGTAAATGTTAGAAGCACTTTAGTACATGTAATTATCTTTAATTAAAATACAGCAAAACTACCCCTGCTTTAGGCCATTGCTTAGAAAAAAGTTTCTCTTTCAAATGTATTTATGCATCAGTCTAATCAAATAAGCTAATTTGTGTCATTGATCATGTGAACTCGTTTTTGGATGGTAACCACACAATGGAGTCTTTTGTTTTTAAATATGAGTTTTATAATTTAATTAGAAGGAATACATGTTTAACAGCCTAAATATAAAATATTTAAGGTATCTATCCCTGCAGCCGGAACCAGAAGAGATCTGTCATCATTTACCATAAATGGGCATGTAAGTGTGACGCATCTGTTCAGCTGGGTTGTTATTGGCTGTGACTTTATCGCAGAACTCGCTGTGATTGGACAATCGTTTAACCCATATAAAACGGTGCTTCATGTTACAAAGTATGGTTTGGTGTTATTATTACGTTAGTTATACATTAAGCTAACTATAAAGTGTCTCTATGTTGTGAGAAATTACTCCTCTACCGAGATCCTAACCCTAACCCTAAGCATGTCTGCACATTTCAATGCACTACAGCACAATGCTTCCTGTTCCATTGATAGAATGACAGAGATATGTGGGTAATGTAGTTTAAAACGTTTAGTAATAAAACAATAAATGTTAAATAAATAATATATTTAATGGACAACTGGATATCTAAATTTGTTCATTGTGCAAACCTTTATGACATATATGAGGGACAGGCTGAAATTTTATATTTTACTGTGAGCACTTTAAAAATAACCTTTATGCCAGCTTTCCATATATGTCTGAAAACTGTGGCCAACATTATTTATTAAACAAAGCATAAGCAGTTGTCCAGCCGATTTTCTCTTTGATACACAAACCAGACTTTGAGTTACAGCCATTTGAAATGTGCATTTGTTTGCTCTTCTGGGGGCCGTTGCTTGGCCCCTGGGGGTGGAAGGGCAGTACAATCTATACAGATCTACACACACTATTACTATTACACAAGGATAATGCACCATTCAGTAAAACAACAAAAAAAACAGTGCCAACATTTCCTTTTCACCCCCTCTGATTGCTGCTTATATGCCTGACATCAGTGATATATGCTTTCATTCGAAAAGCAGTTGTAGATGTGCTAGAATGATCAACATGGATCATCTTCAATTAAGCGTTAAGTATTTATAGCAAGATAGCCCACTTCAGCCTCTTGTTATTCACATCGCTTCCCTTTATTTCACTGCAAACTGGCATACATGCAAGTATGTGCAACTTTTGTTGCATTGTTGTCCCAAATATCATTAACCAGATCTACATTTTTTATGTCCCAAGTAAAAGAATCATGGTCATTAATTATATGTAGTTATTTATAAGTTATTCATTATATGTAGTTATTTTTAAATAAATGAAACTAAAGAAATAAGAAATTAAAATGTCTCAAATAAAAATTTCTATTTACTGTACCAAGCACCACTTTCAATACACAATAGTCACCATACTTTATTAAACAACACTTTATTGGAGGACAAAGCATAAAGTTGATAAAGTAGCATAAAGAAAAATGAGATTTAAGATAAATAAAGAGAATCATATTCAGTCACCTACAGAAAACAGATTTGATATTGTGTTGGAAAATAATGATTAATTATCACAGCTAAACTGGTTTCTTGCTCTTCCCTGTACATGTCTCTATCGTGTTTGTGTTCTTCCTCGTCTAAACAGTTTGTTCAGTTGAAGAACAGAAGAACAGAAGATGTGATCACTGATGTGGTGGAGCTTTTTCTCAACCAGAGGAAGAAGTCTCAACATTCCATTGTCAGGCGTTCTCCAGTCCTGGTCTGAAAGTAAAACAAAAAACACAAACCATTCAAATGAAGTTGTTTAATGGACAGTCGGGTCAGCTTATGTTCTGCGTTATTTAAAGCAGTGATGGTTTACTCTGGCCCTCAGCGTCCACTGTCCTGCAGATTTAGCTCCAACCTCAAACCCTCCTGCCTATTGTCTAGAAATAAACCTGAAGACTTTGGTTAAAATTTTCAGATGTGCTCAATTAGGGTTGGAGGTTAACTCTTAATTAACCTCAAAAAGTAGAATGCAAAGGGCCAGAGTTGCCTGTTCCTTACATACATTTACAAAGCAGCAGTCAGTACATTATATAATATACACATTGAAGTATATATATATATATATATATATATATATATACTTCAATGTGTATATTATATATATATATATATACGGAATTTATAGCTACGCTAGCGAAAGCGGTCATATAGGGATTGTCAAAGTTTTTTAGTTTTTTATTTCCCGTTATCTACCGCCACTCCCCCCCCGCGCTGGGCCCCCCGTGAATTTTTCGTCAACGATACCAGGGACACCGAAACACCGGGGAACATGAAATTTGGTGGGCATGTAGCCCCACTAGACTTTTACGGAAACATTTCGTTTGGTCCCCGGGGGCCACTCCCCCCCCCCCCGCGCTGGGCCCCCCGAAACCCAAAAAATCCAGTTTTTCCTAAATAACCACCTGAACCGTGGCACCGAGGATGAAGACATTTTTATGGTATGTTGGTCTTAAGGGCCCACATCAACCTAGCCCATAATCGATTGTCAAAGTTTTTTTTTTTTTTTTTTTTTGTCATCTACTGAATTTTCCGTCAACGATACCAGGGACACCGAAACACCGGGGAACATGAAATTTGGTGGGCATGTAGCCCCACTAGACTTTTACGGAAAAATTTCGTTTGGTCCCCGGGGGCCACTCCCCCCCCGCGCTGGGCCCCCCGAAACCCCAAAAATCCAGTTTTTCCTAAATAACCACCTGAACCGTGGCACCGAGGATGAAGAATTTTTTATGGTATGTTGGTCTTAAGGGCCCACATCAACCTAGCCCATAATCGATTGTCTCAGTTTTTTTTTTTTTTTTCATCTACTGAATTTTTCGTCAACGATACCAGGGACACCGAAACACGGGGGAACATGAAATTTGGTGGGCATGTAGCCCCACTAGACTTTTACGGAAAAAATTCGTTTGGTCCCCGGGGGCCACTCCCCCCCCCCCGCGCTGGGCCCCCTGAAACCCCAAAAATTCAGTTTTTCCTAAATAACCACCTGAACCGTGGCACCGAGGATGAAGACATTTTTATGGTATGTTGGTCTTAAGGGCCCACATCAACCTAGCCCATAATCGATTGTCAAAGTTTTTTTTTTTTTTTTTTTTTGTCATCTACTGAATTTTCCGTCAACGATACCAGGGACACCGAAACACCGGGGAACATGAAATTTGGTGGGCATGTAGCCCCACTAGACTTTTACGGAAAAATTTCGTTTGGTCCCCGGGGGCCACTCCCCCCCCGCGCTGGGCCCCCCGAAACCCAAAAAATCCAGTTTTTCCTAAATAACCACCTGAACCGTGGCACCGAGGATGAAGAAATTTTTATGGTATGTTGGTCTTAAGGGCCCACATCAACCTAGCCCATAATCGATTGTCTCAGTTTTTTTTTTTTTTTTTTTTTTTTCATCTACTGAATTTTTCGTCAACGATACCAGGGACACCGAAACACGGGGGAACATGAAATTTGGTGGGCATGTAGCCCCACTAGACTTTTACGGAAAAAAATTGTTTGGTCCCCGGGGGCCACTCCCCCCCCCCCCCCCCCGCGCTGGGCCCCCTGAAACCCAAAAAATTCAGTTTTTCCTAAATAACTACCTGAACCGTGGCACCGAGGATGAAGACATTTTTATGGTATGTTGGTCTTAAGGGCCCACATCAACCTAGCCCATAATCGATTGTCAAAGTTTTTTTTTTTTTTTTTTTTTTTCATCTACTGAATTTTCCGTCAACGATACCAGGGACACCGAAACACCGGGGAACATGAAATTTGGTGGACATGTAGCCCCACTAGACTTTTACGGAAAAATTTCGTTTGGTCCCCGGGGGCCACTCCCCCCCCGCGCTGGGCCCCCCGAAACCCAAAAAATTCAGTTTTTCCTAAATAACTACCTGAACCGTGGCACCGAGGATGAAGACATTTTTATGCTATGTTGGTCTTAAGGGCCCACATCAACCTAGCCCATAATCACTCATTTGTGATTTGCGCCCCTTCCCATAAAAAATGAAAATGCAATATTATTCTGCTTTAATCGCCCATATCTTCAGTTGAGATGTTCAGAACTGCACCATATTTCATGTGTATGATTAACTTGACATCCTCTGGGGGTATGCTAAGTTTCGTAGAATTTCATCCATGGGGGGGTATAAAATAAATTCATTTATGTGCACATTTAGTGACTGTACACTCATCGGCCTGTAGATGGTGGTGTTGAGTGAAGGGTTGCTGGTTTAGGATGATACTGTCACACACACACATGCAGGAATACAAACAAACGCAAGCATGCACACACACAGCGGCGGTCATATTTTGTACCGCCATGCGGTACATCTAGTTGAAAGTATGGGATACTCAGAATAATCAAAGATCTAAATTAATTCATAATCAATATTTATGACTATTTTCTAATCAGAAACACAATCTAAATTTGATTATCATTTGAAATTGGAGTCAGATTAAGCGCAGAGCTAAAGTAATATTGAAACTAAATTCCAATAAATTAAGTGAACTTCACTGGAGCGCTGAAAAGACATACACACATTATCCCTTCACCCAGGCCGTTGGATTCCGTCGTTTGGGCCAATGGGTGGTCTTTACAATTCGATGCGACTCTCACAGTGCATTCTGGGTATTCTCGAGCCGTGGAGCGTACATCTGTTGTGCACTTGTTATTGCGGTGCATTGTGGGATTGAATGAGTGTACTTGAAAACGTCCACTAGAAATCACTAGAAATCTTATGTCTATTGGTATGTCTTTGGTTCTCTTACGAGAGTACTCTCGTGTTGCGTAAGCTAGCTTACGCTACGGAAAAAAAACCTTTTCTCGAGAATACTGAAGCCAAAAAATTATCCTTAATTTTTGCATTAATTTAAAACGCATTGCTGCATAAGCAGACCTAGGCGAAGCAGCTCGCGCGCCTATTGGTTGCTCTGCAGCAACTGCTGCAACCTATCTAGGGTCTGCCCGTGACGACGTACCAATGAGGGCGCGGGCGCCCGTGCACGTCACGTCCCGCCAGAATGGGCGTGGCTAAAGGCTATAAAGGCAGAGTCCAGAAGGTTGTTCTTTGATTTTTCAACTCTTCAGCGAAGTGGACACTCACCTCGCTGTTCTCCAGAGAAGCCTGCGCTGTCGAAGAGCCTTCAGCGGGACGAGCCTTCAAGCCGGCCATCTCTCGCCGCTTCAGCCGCCGTTCCTGCTGTGTTATCCGGCGCCAATATGCTTTCTCTACACGCGTTACGTTACACGCGCTTTTCTAAAAGAGCGAGGCGTTGTTGCAAATGCCTCTTTTCAAGAAATGCGGCTCCTGCCGAGCCGCTCTCAGAGACGGGGACCGCCACATCCTGTGTGTTTCCTGCCTGGGACAAAGTCACGCGGACCACGCGCTTTCCATGGGCGGCTGCCCGGAATGCGAGGAGATGTCTATGGCGACCCTGCGGGCTCGTCTAGCATCCTTCAACGTGGATCCCGCTCCTCCGCTTCTCTCTTCTGGGCCGCGCCGTAAAAAGCGCCGTTCACAGAGAACGCCGGAGGCTTGCATGCCGGATCTCTCCCCGTGTGCATCGCTCTCTGGATCTCCCACCTCTATCACGGCCGGCCAGCTCCCCGCCGTGCATATCGGCTGTTTTCTGCCCGGTCGCCGCTCGACGTCTCACACGAGGCCCGCCCCCTTCCTGCCGGAGCTCCACGAGGAGCTGACTAAAAGCTGGAAGGTGCCATTTTCTGCCAGGCTGCGCTCTACTGTCTCTTCGACGCTCTCTCATGTTGACGGCGCGAAAGACAAGGGCTACCTCTGCATTCCTCCGGTCGAGGAACCGGTAGCCATGCACCTCTGCCCGCCTTCCGCCGGATGGCAGTCCAAGCCTTCGCTGCCCTCTAAAGCCTGCAGGACTACTTCGGCTCTGATCGGTCGCGCTTACGCTGCCGCCGGTCAAGCCGCGTCAGCGCTTCATTCAATGGCCGTGCTCCAGGTGTATATGGCTAACCTTCTCCGTACCATGGACGAAGCTGGCCCGAACCCGGAGAACTTCACGGACCTAAGGAGTGCGACGGACTTAGCGCTACGAGCCACCAAGTCCGCTGCTCAGGCCATCGGGAGGAACATGGCGTCTCTCACCGTCACCGAGAGACACTTTTGGTTAACCTTGTCCGACATGAAAGAGTCCGACAGAGCCACTTTCCTCGACGCGCCTGTGTCGCCATCAGGTCTCTTCGGCCCGGCAGTTAAGGGGTTTACGGAAAGGTATTCTGAGGTGCAGAAAACCTCACAAGCCATGCGGCACTTCTTGCCTAAGCGCACTAGTTCCGCGACGGGCCGCCCAAAGCAGCCGCCCAGCCGGAGATCAGCGCCACAGCCGCCCCCGCCGCCAGCTTCACAACGCCGTCAGCCGAAAGTCTCTCAGCAGCGCTCGCGCTCTTCGAGCCGCCACAGGCCGCCTCCCCCCCGGGGACCCCGGCCCAAGATAGTACTGAAGTCTGAGCCCTCAAAGTCTTCCTGACCACGCTAGGAAGACGTAGATGGTCGAGTCTCGCTGCGGCCGGACCGCCATCAAAATCAGCGCGCTTTGCTCTCTCAGTTCCCTCAGCAGAGGCGACTGGAGATGTGTATTTCACAGCCAACGAGCCCGTTACACAACACGCTCGCCTGTACCCAAAGGCCGTTTTTACGGCCACCCAAATAAATCTCAAAAAGAGCATTTTGTCTGTTTGTCCGGCTCACGCCAATGGTGTTATAAACGTAGGTTCTGTGCCCACTCCCCAGTGCTCACTCCTACACACAAACACGGCCCGTTCAGTGATACACACTCATTCACGGCCCACATCAATAAACCCGGCGCACGCCGCATGTGTTTTAAACGTAGAAAAGGTGCCCGCTGTACAGCGCTCACCCCTACACACAAACACGGGTCGCTCTGTGACACGCACTCACTCAGAGCCCCCGTCAATAAGCACAAAATGTGTTCTGTGTGCAGACAACCCTTCAATAAACACGAATTGTGTTACGTGTGTGCAGAGCGCGCGCTCACTATCAAGCGCTGTATTTGTGCCACACATACACAGCGACAACAGCCCGCGCACCATTCTCCCCTTAGCTTTTCACATAAAAGCATGGGAAATGATCCCGGGCGTGTCAGATTGGGTACTGAACACGGTAGAACGAGGCTATTCACTGCAGTTCGCTCGCAGACCCCCACGCTTTCGAGCCAGGGTCGAAACCACAGTGAAAAACGAAGTAGCACACCTACTTCGCACCGAGATTGCGAAACTGCTGAAAAAAGGGGCTATAGAAACTGTCCCTCAGACACTGAGCGAGTCAGGTTTCTACAGCAGATATTTCCTCCATCCAAAGAAGGATGGTGGTCTCAGACCCATCCTAGATCTCAGACGGAGACAAAGCCCTCATGCAGAGATCGTTCAAAATGCTCACGACCAGACAAATTCTCGCGCAAATTCGCCCGAGAGACTGGTTTATCTCGGTGGATCTGAAAGACGCATATTTTCAGATTCAAATAGCGCCCCATCACAGGCCTTTCTTGCGATTCGCCTTCGAGGGTCAGAGCTATCAGTACACCGTCCTGCCGTTCGGTCTATCTTTGGCACCTCGTACATTCACAAAGTGCATGGATGCAGCGCTCGCTCCCCTGAGACAGCAGGGGATGCGAATACTGAACTATTTGGACGACTGGCTTATTCTAGCGCAGTCAGAGGCAGAGCTGATAGCTCACAGAGCTCTATTACTCGACCATTTATGGGATTTGGGTCTCCAAATCAACTGGACCAAGAGTTCGCTGTCTCCCAGCCAGAAGATTTCTTTTCTGGGAACAAGACTCTGTGTCACTTAGACTCTGTGTCAATGACAGAACGGCTGACGTCACAACGCGCGCTGCAAATTCAGCGCTCGGCAGTGTCTTTCAAGGTCGGCAGCATTTTTCCTCTCAAGGGCTTTCAGAGGATGCTGGGTCTTATGGCTTCGGCCTCGGCAGTGCTTCGACTGGGCTTGCTTTTCATGCGCCCTCTACAGCACTGGTTGAAAACGCGGGTCCCGCTCCGAGCATGGACCTCCGGCCGTGTTCGCCTCAGGGTGACTCAGAACTGTGTCACAGCACTGAATCCCTGGAAGGTGACAGACTGGTATCAGTCAGGCGTGGATCTAGGCATGGCCTCGAGACGAAAAGTAATCTGGACAGACGCCTCCAACTCAGGTTGGGGTGCCCTCTACGAGGGCAGGCCGGTGTTTGGCCTGTGGGCAGCCCCAGAAAGGTGCCTGCACATAAACTGTCTGGAGATGAAAGCGGTCGAGAATGCCTTGGGATATTTTCTCCCCTTCCTGAAAGGCCACAATGTCCTAGTCCGTACGGACAACATGGCTGTGGTGTCCTATATAAACCGTTAGGGCGGAACGCCTTCTTGTGTGGGCCCAGCACAACCTGCGCTCGTTAAGAGCATCACATGTACCGGGTTGCCAAAATGTGGGCCCGGACATGCTGTCCAGAGACAATGTTCCCCCCGGGGA
Source organism: Leuciscus idus (assembly GCA_021554675.1). Classification (NCBI taxonomy): domain Eukaryota; kingdom Metazoa; phylum Chordata; class Actinopteri; order Cypriniformes; family Leuciscidae; genus Leuciscus; species Leuciscus idus. Next base: position 29,964,252 of record CM038621.1, read on the forward strand.
ATGGTCCCTGCACTCTCAGGTAGTCCAATTACTATGGGATACCTTCGGCAGAGCGGAAATCGACCTTTTTGCGTCGTCAGTGAACGCGCACTGCCCAATATTCTTCACGAAACACAGAGGGTCTTAGTCGGCTGGCCCACGACTGGCCCAGCCGTCCGCACTTTGCGTTTCCTCCGATCGCGCTATTACCACAGGTAATCAAGCGCATCAGGGAGAGCGAATGCTCTGTGCTCCTCGTGGCGCCGCTCTGGACGAACCAAGTTTGGTTTCCAGAGCTGATGCAACTGACGAGCACGACCCCATGGCCGATTCCGGTGAGGAAGGATCTCCTCTCCCAGGCCAGAGGCGCGATTTGGCACCCGCGCCCCGACTTATGGGCCCTGCATGCATGGGCCATCAACGGGTACCCGCTGATCTCCCAGCGGCAGTGTTGAACACTATTACTCAGGCTAGAGCACCCTCTACGAGAAGGCTCTACGCCTCTAAATGGTCAGTGTTTTCCGGCTGGTGCTCGGCCCCAAACGCAGATCCACAACGCTGTAGCGTTACGGAGATTCTCTCCTTTCTCCAAGGGCTTTTGGACGAGGGCAGGTCCCCGTCCACGCTCAAGGTATACGTGGCGGCCATAGCTGCGTTTACGAAACCTTTGCATGGCCGGTCACTGGGAAGGAACGACCTTATTGTCCGTTTCCTGAGAGGAGCTAGGAGGCTAGATCCCAAGATCTGAAGGTGAGGGCGATGTGAATTTTCTCTGCCCTGTCAGGGCATTAAGAATATACGTTGAACGGTCTGCTGCTTTCAGGCAGTCAGAACAGCTCTTCGTTTCTTTTGGTGGCCGCACTAAAGGGCTAGCCACGTCGAAACAAAGCCTATCCAGGTGGATAGTTGACGCTATCGCTCTAGCTTATAGGTCTAAGAACCTTCGATGCCCTCTGGGCGACAGAGCGCACTCCACCAGAGGCATGGCCTCCTTGTGGGCATGGTCCTGCGGAGTTTCACTTCATGATATTTGTATGGCGGCGGGCTGGGCCTCCCCGTCTACATTTATGAGGTTTTATAACCTGGAAGTTCCTGCCTTACAGGCTAAACTGTGGTCAGTCTAACATAACAGGTTCTGTTTGCTCGAACTCTGATCGGCGCAGACTGTTATCAAGTACGTGCTGCCGCATGGAAACTAGATCGACAGATCAGGCTTTCCCCTGACTGTGAATATACATTTACATCTGTCCCTCCGGCTCAGGTGTCTGACAAGCAGTTATAAAATCATTCTTAGATTCAGCCCACAGATGTCTATCCTGGCTGTTCTACTGTATTAAGCACCCATTTCCCCACTCAGGAATGGTTAATTATATTCTCTGGCCCACCCCCGTCGGCCCAGATATTACCACTATTATGTGTATCCCCGGGCACATGCCCTTGGGAACGTATATGTGGACTTCTCTAGCACGCACAGCGTTTTACATTGGGTTCCCGTAGCGTAAGCTAGCTTACGCAACACGAGAGTACTCTCGTAAGAGAACGCTCTCGGTTACTAGTGTAACCTCGGTTCTCTCTAGATGAGGGAACGAGTGTTGCGTAACCCTGCCGTGCTTGTGCTACTTCTGGTTCGCTTCAGAATAAAAATCCAAAGAACAACCTTCTGGACTCTGCCTTTATAGCCTTTAGCCACGCCCATTCTGGCGGGACGTGACGTGCACGGGCGCCCGCGCCCTCATTGGTGCGTCATCACGGGCAGACCCTGGATAGGTTGCAGCAGTTGCTGCAGAGCAACCAATAGGCGCGCGAGCTGCTTCGCCCAGGTCTGCTTATGCAGCAATGCGTTTTAAATTAATGCAAAAATTAAGGATAATTTTTTGGCTTCAGTATTCTCGAGAAAAGGGTTTTTCCCGTAGCGTAAGCTAGCTTACGCAACACTCGTTCCCTCATCTAGAGAGAACCGAGGTTACGCTAGTAACTGAGAGCGTTATGGGTGTTTCTCTCCTGCGTTTTATATTCTCCTGATATGCTGAATGTTTGTTATTTTGATTATTTGTTTATTAAAGTTGACTGCTGCATCTAGATTCTGCCTAAACTCTCCTTGCTGCAACCACACCGTGACAGTAGCATAGAATGATAACGTTTATATGGTTGTTTTCAGATTTTGTACAGTACTGTAGTTGTATTTGTCACTGTGACTCTCTTGCACAATAATATACAGCAGTGTCTTCATTATTCATATTATTCATCTGCATATACATCTGTTTCTTGCTGTTGTCTCTGGAGATGGTGAACCGTCCCTAAACAGACTGAGAGTAGTATATAGAACTACTGCTAGATGAGATGTATGCCAGCCACTCCAGACCTCCTCCTGCAGCCTGTCTGATCCAGGACAAGGGCTGGTCACCACTAAATCCAGAGGCTGTACAGGTAAGTCTGTGAGATCCTCCAAGTTTAATAACATTTACAACAGCACACATGAATATACATCTGATTGTCAACAGGTTTTCAGGAGCCTTTCTTACATTCTGTGAGAGCAAACATGAAGATAAAACACAGTTTAGACACAATATCCATTGCCCTGTTATGAAAATAGGAACTTGATGCAGGGAAGTCACAATCAAGTTTTGTGTCTGTAGATGAATAGAGTGGGGGCTTTTAAAAGGAATTAATGGCAGCTCTGAGTCTTCTCCTATAATGCCTGATGAGTTTGGAGAACACCTGACAAGAGATCAGAGACCATTCCTACATACAGAATCTCTCCAGATCCTTCAAAGTCCTAGGTCCATATTGGTACACTGTTCTCTCAGTTCATCCCACTCATCTTCTGTAGGGTTGAGGTCAGAGGACCGGGATGGCCATTGCAGAAGCTTCATTTTGTGGTCAGTAGCTATGTTTCAGTCCACCTATTTTTATGCGCAAACAAGGTTTGTTGTTCAGGAAAGAAGGAGGCAGGAACCAGCAAACATTTCAACATTTTAACAATAAAATAAACCAACACAAAACGAAAGTAAAGCGGCAGCCCCCATACGGTTGACTGCCGCACACACATAAACAAAACATAATGTAAATGTCCCAGGCCTGGTCCTCTCTCGTCTTGCCCTGTCATTTCTCCTCCTTTTATTCATCCAGATCACCTTCCGTGAGACTCCAGGCCAAGAATTCAAGCAGAGGCTTGACATTTTTATCTGTTTGGTATTTGCTATGTATCTGGCCAAGATGTTCAGGACCTCTGGCAGAAAAATAGGCCCACATCATTAAAGATCCAGCAGTGTAACTGTGGTCATGGGGTATTTTTTATCCCTGTTTGCACCAAACCCATCTGCCAAAAATATATATTTTTTGTTTCATTTGACTATAGAAGCCAGCTCTGTTTCTTCGAGTAGCGTCTGACAACTGAATATGCTGGAGTTTGTTTTTGGATGAGAGCAGAGGATTTTTCTTGAAACCCTCCCAAACAATATGTGGTGATGTAGGAGCTGATCAGAGCTATATTCTTTGGTTTTAGTCATTGCGATGGATGATTACGGGAATTTGGCCTTATTTCCTCATATACTCCTGTGGAACAAGAAGTCATGGCTGGACAATTTCATGTTCCTAGTCACCCAGTTTTTTTTTAAATATTAATGGGAATATACTTCAGAGATATTATACTCATAAGAATTTCTATGCCAATAATCGTGGCCAACGTGTTTTGGAGAACAACATATATTTCATAATGTGATCTATGTGATGTTATTTTCACAGTCATCTTTGATCATATTTACCAAGGGTGCCAATCATTCTGACCATGATACTAAAATATCATACACCAGCTCAGGAACAGGAACAGACACCATGACAGCGGACATCTCTGCTGAGGGCTTAGGTTCAGGCGTGTCGGCGGCCATCTCTGCTGAGGGCTCAGGTTCAGGCGTGTCGGCGGCCATCTCTGCTGAAGGCTCAGGCGACGTGGTAGCGGCCATCTCGTCTGGAGACACTGGCTCGGCGGCGGCCATCTTGTCCGGAGACACTGGCTAGGCGGCGGCCATCTCGTCCGGAGACACTGGCTCGGCGGCGGCCATCTCGTCCGGAGACACTGGTTCGGCGGCGGCCATCTTGTCAGACACTGGCTCGGCGGGCGTGACGTGAACAGTCTCTGGATCGGCAGAAGTGACGTGAACAGTCTCTGGATCGGCAGAAGTGACGTGAACAGTCTCTGGATCGGCAGAAGTGACGTGAACAGTCTCTGGAACGGCAGAAATGACGTGAGCAGTCTCTGGATCGGCAGAAGTGACGTGAGCAGTCTCTGGATCGGCAGAAGTGACGTGAGCAGTCTCTGGAACGGCAGAAGTGACGTGAGCAGTCTCTGGAACGGCAGAAGTGACGTGAGCAGTCTCTGGAACGGCAGAAGTGACGTGAGCAGTCTCTGGAACGACGTGAGCAGTCTCTGGAAAGGCAGAAGTGACATGAGCAGTCTTTGGAACGGCAGAAGTGATGTGAACAGTCTCTGGATCGGCAGAAGATACGTGAGCAGTCTCTGGAACGGCAGAAGTGACGTGAACAGTCTCTGGATCGGCAGAAGTGACGTGAACAGTCTCTGGATCGGCAGAAGTGACGTGAACAGTCTCTGGATCGGCAGAAGTGACGTGAAAAGTCTCTGGATCAGACGTGACGTGAACAGTCTCTGGCTCGGCAGGACTGACGTGAAGCTCTGGCTCGGCAGGACTGACGTGGAGAAGCTCAGGCTCGGCAGGGCTGACGTGGAGAAGCTCAGGCTCGGCAGGGCTGACGAGGAGAAGCTCAGGCTGAGGTGAGTAAACGATGAGCCGCTCAACAAAAGGGCCAGATCAATATAGTGCTCTAAAGTCCCGTGAGGATCATGCAAGGGTATGAATGAACTGAGCGGTTCAGATAGCCCTCCCCGAAAAAAGATCTAAAGGCATTCTGTGTTCATTGAGGTGAGATGTGCCAGTTCAATGAACTCTTCGATATACCTCTCAATCGTCCGATTCCCCTGACGGAGACGCAGGATTTGTACTGCTGTATCTGTTGGCATCGCTGCTGGATCTAGGTGTGGCGAAGTTTTCTGTTACGAACCGCTCTGAGACACGAGGGTAGAGGATCCAAATGCAGCTTTTATTAACCCTCTGGGGTCTACGGTGTTTTTGGGGTCCTTGAGAAGTTCTGACATGCCCTTACATTTGTGCTTTTTTTCAGTTGCTTATAAACATATTAATGGCAAAGGTATAATTACACTCTATTTAGCACAAACAGGGCTACCATAATATGTGAGCAACATGTATGTACATGTTTGTACAAAGCCAAAAAAAAAAAGCCACAGAAAGCCACAAAATCACTTTCCAGAACATTCTCATTCACAGTTCCATGCTGGTGGAACGCTCTCCCCACCCTCATCTGGAATGCAGAATCCCTGACAACATTCAAAAGACAGCAGAAAACCCATCTCTTCCATGAGCACTTAACCTCATTAAAAAAAAAAAAAAAAAAAAATCCCTTCCCCTTCCCTTTAAAACCTCACTTGTCGGGTTTGTGCTACTCTGAATAATGCCTGAACTTTGTATTTTGAGCACTTCTTGCGTTGTTTTTGCCTCTTCATGATGACTCGCTTAATTTAGTCCTAATTTGTAAGTCGCTTTGGATAAAAGCGTCTGCTAAATGACTAAATGTAAATGTAAATGTTTGTATTTTTGAGAAAATAATGTTTATGCATGGTTATTGAAAAAACTAAAAATGAACATTTCTGAAATAAGGCCACAAAACACATACTAAATATGTGTCAATAAGACTTCTGAATAATGCATTTTGTCGCCTAGAGTTTTTTCTTCAAAATGATGTGAAAATCATCCTGCCTAACCATTCACATAAAACAATACATTGATTTAAATTTTGTAAGACACTTTTTGTTTGGAAAGGCAATATGCGGGTGGGCGTGGTTCACACCTGAGGAGACAATGGGGCCCGCATAATGAGGCTGCATACTTAATTAGCCTTTCATTCAGGTGTGTGACTGAGCCACGAGAAAGAATGCAAGGACAATATATATATATATATATATATATATATATATATATATATATATATATATATATTGTGCTTGCAAATTGTATAATATCCAAGGTAAACATTTCTAGTAATTGTGCAGTTAATTGTTCTCATACTGTATTTTCAGATTTGGAATATATTCTCTACCCAAATTCATTCATTCACACACAGAAACGCGATTCATATTTAAACAGTCTTTTTGCCAGCTGTAGTAGCTCCACAAAAGCACGCATCTGTGCGTTCATTCATTCACACACAGAAACGCGATTCATATTTAAACAGTCTTTTTGCGTACAGACACTTGCGATTAGAACAAAGCAAATAGAACTGACCTATTCCTCAGCCAGATCCATTTGCTCCTCGAAATGAAACTTCCAGAACTTCTGAGGTAAATTTTCCAGGATTATTATCAAGATAGTATTATTCCTCACAGCGTAGTAAAGTACACGAGTCTGAAAGTGAACTCACGGTGTGTGTTATCCAGCTGATGTGGGCATTTCACAGGTCTGTATGGATCGCCTCAGATAATTTGCGTTTGAATAGCGCGCGCTCTCCGTGGGCGGAGTCACATTAAATTTAATGAGCTGAGATGAGAACGACTGACATCTCTCTCTTTTCATACATATTACATGAACTGTGAATATTTGTTTTTTATAAAAATTACTTCGTTTAAAAGAAGAGAATTCAAGCTTCATGCCTGTATGTCTGTATGCCTGTTTGACTGAGTATTCGCTGAGTTACAGTTAATTTTCGGACGCGTTTCAGAATGGACTACACTGACAGAGAGAAAGCAGAACTCGCATCATGTTTATTTTTCGTTATTTGGCAAAAAGCACAACACTTTGTTTTTATTGTTAATATACACAAAAATAATACACACGTAACAGGATCGATTGATGTATGAAACGTGTATGGAAGATAAAAGTCAAAGGGTATTTAGACTTTCTATTGCACTGATAAGGAAAAACGCGAGCTGGTATCGCCGGCGATACCGCCGACCCCAGGGGGTTAAAGGGGTTATCCAGAATCGTAATCCAACAAGTAGAGGGTCAAGCACAGGAAGACAGTCCAAACAAATCAACAAACAAACAAACAAACAAAACAAAACAGGCAGGGGTCAGAGGCACAAGAGTAATCCACGGGACAGGCAAGAAATCCAAAAAACCAAGAGACAAGAAAACCAGGAAAACGCTCAGAAGTGCAGTGCAACAACATACAAAACTTCGCAGTGAGTGATGGGGTGAACCAGGCTATATGGGGTGAACTAAACAAGATAATGAGTTACAGGTGAATGTGATAATGAGTGCTGATGAGTCCAGGCAGAGAATAATGGGAGATGTAGTCTGTGAGTGAACAAGATAGTCTGGTATGGAGTGCCCTCTGGTGGTTCTCAAGGGCACTCCAGCTGGTGACCGTTACAATATGCTTATACTTGCATACTAAGACATACTGTGGGAAACAGACATCATTATGATTAAAAATAAGGAATCATTTTAATATTAACAGGTTTTTGTATTTAAGGCGAGACACGGCAGGCAAAAACATCGATTTTTCATGCAGTGGTCAGTTTTGAGATTTTGGCCGAGTTTACTCCTTCAATATGTATTATTTCAAGCTGCTATAAAGAAAACGCTGAAAATATACATTACAATGTTTATTTTATTACATTTTGTTTACTTGCGGCAGTAAGTTTCTCCCGAATTTACCAGGAAGTTAGTATTCCATCGCGACATGCCGAGCTCCGTCTGTTCACTGAAGTCTGTCATGTCCAGGATCGTTGTAAAGCTCTGAGTCTCCTGCACAACGCTATGTAAACCAAATATGGGCATTTCCTTTCTATCAGTAACCAATCGTGAATGTCCAAAGGGGGATTTAAAGCTAACGACGAAATCTCATTTAGAGCTATTTAAATCTTTAACTGCCGTTTTCTCAAAATAATTTTTTTGCGTTTTTTTGTCATTCTCCAGTAGAAACATCTCAGCCTATGTAGCACCTGTGTACACCAAACTTTCCAGTTATACACTTAGCAGTATTCTGAAGATCTGTTCAGAGGGATTTGTTAATAAATCATTCCTGGCCTGATTTATGTGACATTTTAATAAAAAAAAAAATTCGAAAATCGATATTTTAAGGCTATGGACAGTATATTTTGATTTCCTAGGTAATGAAAGCATATATCCTGAAATCCCTCTGAACATCTTTTGTCATCTTGTGTGTAATCAAAATGAAAAAAAAATTTTGCTTCTGGCTTTATCATATTTTCAGATATATCTACTGAAAAAATATGTAAAATTGCACATATTTAATGAGTTAATACCTAATTTGCATAATTAAACATAAAAATTTCAAAAACTTGTAAAACATTTTTTGTATGAACTTGTGTAAGTAATGAACTGAGGAAGTTTCATGGTGATATCTATTATTTTCAAATTGTACCCTATTCACCTGTAGTGTCTCGCCTTAATACATTCAAAACACTTCAGACAGGCATTATGTCACTTCAGAGGCTCTTCCCTTTTTTCAGTGTTACCCAACCATGTCCACCTCATTTCTCATGAGTTTTTGTACAGCTGCCTGTATTAGTGTTTCTACAGTGTCTCTTGCACAGTAATACACTGCAGTGTCTTCAGTCTTCAGCTGATTCATGTGCAGATAGAAATTAGAGCTGTCCTTAGTTGCTGTGAACCTGCCCTGGACTGACTGAGCTGAGTTCTTATTAGAATCTGAATAATAATAAATAATCCATTCCAGTCCTTTTCCAGGTGCCTGACGGATCCAGTGCATGTAAGTGCTACTAAGAGTGAATCCACTACATGCACAGGTCAGTTTGTGGGAACCACCTGGAGCCACAACTACTAACTGTTCAGACTGTGTGAGTACAACCTGAGAGTCAATACCTGTGGATAAAAAAAAAACAAAAAAGTACAAATAATTAGTATCATGTATGTATTTACAATAAGAAAAGAGTTTATTTTGTCCAGGGAATATACTTACCAGACACTGCGGCCAGCAACAGCAACAGATACAAAGTGAACATGATTTATATCAAGGCTGAACTAGTGATGAGTTCTCCAGTCAACAGTGCAGTTGTTTAAATATGTAACAGACATCAGATAATTTGCATAGAAACCCCGAATTAGCAAAAACTAGATCTTGTGGCCATAAAGGGTAATTTCATGAACAATAGTGCCACATCTTGATATGGATATAACAATGTCCTTCTGCAGCATGAATAAATGTGATTATTTTCAAAGCAGGCAGGAGCATGCAACCTCATCTGAGTTCTATTAAAAACAGATGTGATGTTGTGTTATGTTTATGTGAAAGTGAATAAAGGACTGTAGCGAAGTTGTAGAGTTCAGTGTGCAGTAGTTGAATGTGTACAGGCAAACAGATCAGCCCTTTTCCACCATTGAGCCGTTGTTCTCACGTCTTGTTTAGCACAAATAGTGGATCAGACACCTATGAAATCAAAGGCGATATTGCGTGATTCACACTCATGTGCTTTGTTGTTAATACATTGGATATTATTTCAATTCTGTTGCTTTTAAATGAAAATAAATAAAACAAGACACCCAAAAGTACTGCCTTGACACCAACAGATTGAAAAACAGTTCAACATTAACATTTAAAACAGTGCACATGAATAAGTCTGATTGTCAACAGGTTTTCAGAAGCCCTTCTTACATTCTGTGCGAGCAAACACAAAGATAAAACACAGTTTAGACACAATATCCATTATCTTGTTATGTAATAAGTAAACTGATGCAGGAAAGTCATAAATGAGTAGATGAATAATGTATATTAATGAATACAGTGGGGCTTAAAAGGGAGGACAACTTTGCATAGGCTGCCCTCTAAAGGTTTCTATTTTCTGTAACCTTAATAACCTCTGTAACCATGTCTGCCTTTCAACATATTTTTATTCTTATTTACTAGTTCAGAGACATAGTAGCTAATTATGGATTTTTACAAAAATGTTTATATATCGTTTCCTAAAGCTTCTTTACTACTTGTTGCATGATTTCTGTCTGAAAACCTGCTCAAAAGGTCAGCATTTAAAGATATTCAATAATGTGAATGTAACATTTAACTTTCCAGTTGTTAAAAAAAATCACACATTGGAATGTCATAGAACTCAGCTGCATTTTAATTTGTGAATGTTTTTTGTTTTGTTTTGTTTTGTTGTTGCATGAATTCGGGTATGGGTCCGTGTTTAGAAAGACCTCCATGAAGAAGTAGATAAGGATTTAAATCAATATTTTAATAAAGTAAAAATCAATAAAGTGGCTTGTTACAAAAATATCAAGTGCTCTTGGGTCCTCAGAGATCACATGAATAGTTTTTGTTCAGCCCTGCAGTCTTTTGTCTTACTGTGAATCTCTTGCACAGTAATAAACAGCTGTGTCTTCAGTCTTCAGGCTTTTCACCTCTAAATACAGCATGTTTTTGCTGGTGTCTTTGGTGATGGAGAACTGGCCCTGTAGAGATTGAGCAAAACTAGTGCCAGTGCCACCATCAATGCGGCCGATCCACTCCAATCCTCTCCCTGGTTTCTGACGGATCCAGCTGTAGTAGCTGCTCATTGAGATTCCAGAGACACCGCAGGACTGAGTGACTGATTCTCCTGGTCTTTTCACCACAGAATCTGAGGAGGTCAAAGACTGACCACTAACACCTGAAAAACAGAGAAAATGAATGTTAGATGATTTAGAACAATGAAATAATAATCTACTACAAATGGGAGTTTCTCACATGCAATAATCATCAGTAGGAGTCCATATAGTAGCATCTCCATTACAACAGAAAAAGCCAGTAAAACAGTTATAGTTACACTGAAGCTGTTTTAGTCACTGAACACATGCACTGACTGAAAGTTCAGCTTATAACACAATCTTTCAGGAGTCGGGGAGACGTTGACCCTTCCCACAAAATAATTTGCATCTTTGGATGTTTGAAGTCTTACACTGTAGTTTAATCTGAATATCTAAATGTTTTTACAGTAAATAAGGGGAAAAAATCTTAACTTGCATTTGATAAATGATAAATATTTGAAATTGACCCAATATGTCCTGTTATTTTAAACAGTCCAGTTTTTAGCTCAGGGAGGATTTTTATACCAGAGGCATTCATTGGAAAGGAGACAGTGTCAGGAAGGCTCTGAAAGAATGATTCATAATTCTTTTTTCTTTTTTTTTCATCTTTTTTTTTTCTTTCAGATTTTAATATTATGCATTTGGAATAATAAATGCATTTAACAGATTTTTTACAAATAATTTCTCTAATGTGTCTTGATTAAGAAAAAGGAGACAAACTTATTGCAACAGAAGTATTTTAAACAAAAACCTTTTCATCGTTTACAAAGGCCTATATACCTTGCACAATCTGAAGAAAAACAATTATTATTTTTTTAAATAAGGGATCATAATTTGTGATTTAAATTATATAATTATTATTTAGTTCTGCCCTGGTGAATCTTATTCACATAACATATGTTTAAATAAAGTCCAAAAGACAAAATAATCATTGGAATTACACAAAAATCGCCCAGTTCAAAGGTTGACATTTTTATTCTTAATAACCAAAGAATGTGCAGGACATCCAGGAAATGACAAAGTATTAAGAATCAACTTAAGCATACATTGAAAATGTACTGGTAATTCTCTGCCAGGACATTATCCAGTCATTTTACTGTAATGTCCATTAACCCTATAGCAATGTGTAATTCAAAATACAGGTAAAACATATATATATGTTATATATATATATATATTTGTATTACTATTATGTAAACACACAATCTCAACCGTACATACAGGCTACTTGAAATACAAGTTGCCATATGCTGAAATTTTTCCCCGCCTGGAAATCAATTTTAATGTTGTCTGATATTTCTTTCAGTTATTGTACATCAATGGTTTGAGTGCATCCGACTAGAGATTCGAGAGTGATTGTGAAACAGTCGTTATTTGCTCATGTGATAGTCAGTGGCCGTCATGAGAAGCAACTGCACAAATGAGGTGATCGGAAGCCTCAGAAAAAAAATCCAGTGAGAGTTATGCCAGAGGGCTGAAGAACAATAAATCCTGAACGATAAAAAGTGCTGAGCTAGCATGTCTGTGAGGGAGAGTTCAAAGCGTGTGTGCCACGAGGCCTATATATGCCGCACTATATGCATATGGTGCATCTAACTCATTTTAGATCCAGCTGGTTGTGATTCCACATTTATCTGCCTTGTAGGCTGGATTTGCATCTTATCAAGATACATTTAAAGAATCATGGATTTATAGGTGCATAATGGTGCATGTTCGGTTTATTATTTTAAAAAAATCATTCTATATCTTCAGCTTTTTTGTTAAAATAAGCTCCATACTGACAGCATATTGGAGGTAATTAAGTGATAGAAAGGTCATTAGAAAAAAAAAAACTTTTCAGTGTAACAACCATGTCCACCTCATTTCTCATGAGTTTTTTGTACAGCTGCCTGTGTTTCCACAGTGTCTCTTGCACAGTAATACACTGCAGTGTCTTCAGTCTTCAGCTGATTCATGTGCAGATAGAAATTAGAGCTGTCCTTAGTTGCTGTGAACCTGCCCTGGACTGACTGAGCTGAGCCTTTATCAGAGTCAGTATAATAGTGCAAGATCCATTCCAGTCCTTTTCCAGGTGCCTGACGGATCCAGTGCATGTAAGTGCTACTAAGAGTGAATCCACTACATGCAGGTCAGTTTGTGGGAACCACCTGGAGCCACAACTACTGACTGTTCAGACTGTGTGAGCACAACCTGAGAGTCAATAAGTCAAGTCAAGTATATTTGTATAGCGCTTTTCACAATACAGATTGTATCAAAGCAGCTTCACAGTATTAAATTAAAATAATACAACAAAGTTTGTTTCAAGAGGAATTTATTGATTGATAAAATTAAATTAAATATCCCCAAAATATCCCCAATACCTACAGAGACCAACAAATAGAAAATGCTTTACACAGAATCACAATACTGATCAAATTGAATTGGGTTTTACATTTCAACTCCCTCAAAACTTCCTAAACAAAAACCCCTTAACTCCTTCAGAATTTTAAAATATAAAACACACTCACTGTGTGCAGTTGCCAACAGCAGAAAGAGCTTTAGGGAGAACATTGTTTTTCCTCTTCAGATTGAACACTCATTTACTAGTTGTTTAAATAGGAAATATGACAGTTGAGTTTGCATTTACTCATGCGTGTAACAGAGACGAGTAGGTGTGTTCAAACAAAACTGGTTCATCACAATCACCAGTTATTCATTTAATGAGAAAGGGTGCACCCTTCTGGTGTCTGAATTATTTTTAATGGTAAAACTTTACAATACGGTTCATTAGTTAACATTAGTTAATTACATTAGGTAGCATGAACTAATAATGAACTGCACGTATACAACATTTATTAATCTTTGTTAATGTTAATTTCAACATTTACTAATACTTTATTAAAATCTTGTTAGTTAACTGTGAACAAACATGAACAAACAATGAACAGCTGTGTTAACAAAGATGAACAAATACAGTATGTATTGCTCATGGTTAGCTTATGCTAATTAATACATTAACTAATTAACCTTATTGTAAAGTGTTACCTTTTAACTCAAACTTAACTCAAACTTTATTACTTGCCATTTGGCAGATGATTTTAATGATTTTTACTTGCCATTTGGCAGATGATTTTAATGTAAAGACACTTAAAGAAAACTGATTTACAAAGTCTAAAACGTCACCTGACCTATTCCGTGTACAAAACATTTATTTATTGACATACAAACTTTGTTTTTTTGTCATTTGACATTATAATCTACACCCATTAACTCTGAAAAGTTTAATATTATGTCAACAAATATATTTTTTTTTTATTGAAAATGTCATCACTGAAGAGTTCTTGTGCAGGAACTGTGGCAGTTTGTGGCACAGTGTATAGCGCCCACAATAATTGTCACGTCTTGGTTTGGTCCATGTTTCATGTCTTGTCATGTGATTCCCTGGCCCTCATGCGATCCTGCCATGTGTTCTGTGTTGTCATTGGTTGATTGTCTTGATTATGTTCACAGGTGTCCCTTGTCTTGTCATTGTGTATTTAAGTATTTAAGCTTGTCATGTTTGCCTTGTTCCTGTAGTGGATTTTTCCCTAAACCCAGCTATTTAGAATAAAACTGTTGCGTCTACAAATCGACACTTAATAAATAAAACTGTTGCGTCTACTCATCGACACAGAGCGTCTACAAATCGACACTTAATAACTTTTATACTCCAGCTCATGCGTCTTCAGTCGACAAATGGCCGAGTCTCTTACCCTAACTTACTTGCTTCCCTAAACTGACCTGCTGCGCAGCAGAAATTAACAGACAGACATCAGCAAATGTCCTCCAAATGCTTTAATAACGGCCGGGAGAGTCTTCGAGCAGTTCTCAGAGAAACTCTCCCAAGAAGAATCAAGGCCGGAGGATCTCAGACAAATTCCATTGAGAAATCCCACCGTAAAACACATATACAACAGTTTTTATAGAATCGAGAAAACAAATAAGACTAACATGTCACCTTCGATATGATTGGTTCAATTGGTTCAAAAGCCCCAACCTTTTTCCTCTGTCACTGGCACAAGCAAACTGTTTTAATGATGACTTAATTCGTTAATCACAAGATTCTAACAGACTGTCTAGTTTCATTTCCCAAACTATGTTATTTTTACATACATACATACGCACACAGTCAAAGTTTTCCATTGGTTTTGTCATAGTACATCCTGTTCAAATTGTTAGATGTTAAAGTTATAAGGTTAGATGTTAGAAACATGGTTAGTTTAATATACAGTTTAAAATTTCCACGACATTCCTTGTCAAGTATTGTTTCCCTGTAACTACTGTTGGTAAGCGCCTTGTCCTTGTTCATGATTTTGTTTTGAGTGCCATGCCATGCCATGCCTTTATGTTTTCAGTAAATCTTTGACACCATTGCTACTGGAACTATAGAACTATAGATCCAGTTTGTGGTTGAATATCTGTCACAGAATGGATAATTGGAGCGAGCACTCAAGTGCAGAAAAAATATGTTTATTAAGTAAATAAAACAAAAACAAAAACTACAAACAAAACTCCCCGTGGGGGAAAACGAGACAGGTCTCAGATGGGAACAGGAACACAAGGGAACATGGACAACG
Organism: Leuciscus idus; assembly: GCA_021554675.1. Lineage (NCBI taxonomy): Eukaryota > Metazoa > Chordata > Actinopteri > Cypriniformes > Leuciscidae > Leuciscus > Leuciscus idus. The sequence goes on from CM038621.1 coordinate 29,979,463, forward strand.
AACCAGGCCAGGACTACAAACACAGGGAGACTAAATAGGGAGCAAACAAAAGAGGGTAACGAACAAGGCAAGTGGGGCAAATTAATCAATAATCAGGTAACAAGATGGGAGGGGCCAGAAAATTGACAGGAGTGCACATGGCACAAGGAATACAAGACAAGCCATGTGCTCACAACAAACCAGACTAGACACATGACAAACCGGGAATGTCAGAGCTCTGTCACCAAACCAGATACAAACCAAACAGAGGTGACAGAACCCTGACAACCCTGTCTCTGGATCAGCAGACGTGACGTGAACAGTCTCTGGATCGGCCGACGTGACGTGAACAGTCTCTGGATTAGCAGACGTGACGTGAACAATCTCTGGATCGGCAGACGTGACGTGAACAGTCTCTGGATCGGCAGACGTGACGGAATAACTGGGTCAGGGACCACCGAAGTTGGGTCCTCCGGGACAACTGGGCTTGGGACCACCGAAGTCGGGTCCTCCAGGACCCCCGGGCTTGGGACCACCGAAGTCGGGTCCTCCGGGACCACTGGGCTTGGGACCACCGAAGTTGGGTCCTCCAGGACCCCCGGGCTTGGGACCACCGATGTTGGGTCCTCCAGGACCACCGGGCTTGGGACCACCGAAGTTGGGTCCTCCTGGACCACTGGGCTTGGGACCACCGAGCTAAGGGGAGCCACAGGAGCCCTCCTACTTCTGCACCGGCGAGTGCGAGGCGTGGTGGGAATGACCGCCTCTGGGGTCTCTGTAGCTCCTTCATCTACCCCAGGATAGGCGGCAGATGGGTCGGAGCTTCTCTTCATCGGAGGACTGGGGACTTGGGAGTTTGTGAGGTAAATGGGAGGTGGGCCAAGAGGCGGAAGACCACCCTCCCATCCTCGATGGTAAACATACCCCACAAACTGCCAGAATGATAGTATCCCCAGCATTCCCATCTCCCAGGCAGGCACAGGATCATTAAGGCTGGTGTTAAAAGTGTCCTTGAGCTCTGCGTCGCTGATGTTGAGCCCCTCCACTACAACCACAAACTGGTGAGCAAACTCCTTTACACTGGCACCCCCTTGTCGAAGAGAAAGGAGTTTGCTACATTGATCCATTCGTTGAGCGGAGGGGCAGGGAGATGGGAAAAGGAAGATGCCCATTTCTTCTGCTGAGTCCTCAGTTGGCTGGTTCATTCTGTCACGGAATGGATAATTGGAGCGAGGACTCAAGTGCAGAAAAAAAGATGTTTATTCAGGGGTCAGACAATTGACGGAGAGCACATGGCACAAGGAATACAAGACAAGCCATGTGCTCACAACAAACCAGACTAGACACAAACACATGACAAACCGGGAATGTCAGAGCTCTGTCACCAAACCAGATACAAATCAAACAGAGGTGACAGAACCCTGACAATATCCAGTTGATATTCATGAATATCCATATCCAGGCTGAATATCCAGTGATCTTACAGGCGATGGTGAACGTTTTACTACCATGACAGGATGCTGATTCAGCTCATACAGAAAAGACCTACAATCATTAACACTAGAAGTGCCATGGCGGTTATTTTGACCGTTTTGAATTTTATATCTGCAATAACTTTGTTGAAAAAATAAAAAAAATCCTGCCGGTACCTGACTTTTCCTAAAAGTGTCTGTATTTTCATTTAAAATGTTTTTCATATAAATTGCACATAAGGCAAAAAAACAAATGAACATATTTACCTATTTCGGCCATAGACGGTCATATTGACCGCACTGAATTTCGCGGTATTATTATAGGCTATACCAATATACACAACAATAAAATGTGGTAAAAATACACAAAACATATTCAACAACAAATAATTTAAATGTAATGATATTCAGAACAGAACAAGAATGAAAAAATAACTATAAACAAGCCAAAATGAAATACTTTATAAGCGAAAGTGAAAGTAAGCGGCGTTAGGCTCACGTAATTCTCTAATTAGAATCAAAATGTTTCAACATTTGCGATGTATTTGGATGGTAAACTATTTTAAACTAAACTACTTTATTATAGGCTTTGTACTTCACTCACGTTCCAATATCGACGGAAAAAATCATCCTCTTCACACGTGCAAAATGGTACGAATTGTACGAGGCTATACTGACTATATAAACAGAGCAGTGGAATTTTTATATGTTAGGTTGACTATTTTATTATGGCTATAATGAACAGGCTCCAATGTCAAGACTGCAATGCTGTAATATGGTGTGTGTGTGTGTGAGTGTGTGTGTCGGCGGGCGCGATTGAACAGTGGAAACATGAAAACATAGGCTACTCCGTTATTTTGTTCAGGACATCTACAGATATTATTTATAAATGTATAATTAAACTTGTTTAAATGTACAGTTTGGTGTTGTTTTGTTTTTAAAATATATCCTAATACAATAAATGCATTAATCTCTCAATTGGGTATGTATCATTAAAGATATAGAGTTTGGAATCTAGCGGTCAAAATGACCGCTCGCGGCAGTTCTAGTAGTTATGGAATTCTGGCACTTCTAGTGTTAAAGCATTATATCAGTAATACAAATTGAGCTCTGTTTATAATGTTTATAATTACACCAAGCCATTCCAGTGTTTTTCCAGTTGTTCTGTCACCCTTGTCTGGGTTTTCTCTTGGTTTAGTGACAGAGCTGTGACACTCCCGGTTTGTCATGTGTTTGTGTTAGTCTGGGGCTCGTTCTTCGTACGTTGCTTATTACATCCGAGATCAAATGACACATCCAAGATGATATCATCGTGCTAATCATGATCTGGCTAACTCGGTTCTTCGAACACACTTGCCGGATATGATTAGTATAGCTGGATTGAGTTATCTGAGATAATTGCGCGTTCATGCGCTGGTTTAAAAGGGGATATGTATCGATAGTAGAAACATTGATCAGCAACGCTGCTATTGGCTGCTCTGCGTGGCCAAAGGGCGGGCTCAGTTTTTCTCCTCAGCAGAGCAAGAACTAATAGTCCAAGTTTATTCAGAATTTTAATGTTTAATTAAAACGCCAGGGAACACCTCAAAGTCTGCAAAAGCCAGGAGAGAGGGCTGGCAAAAAGTAGCAGACAATTTAAATCCGTTAGAAGTGGCCATGTTAGATGTCTTTTATCACTTAACCCCCTGAGGTCTACGGTATCGCCGGCGATACCAGCTCGCTTTTTTTTTATTAGTGTAAAAGAAACTCATAAATACTCTGTTGACTTTGATTTTCCATAGGAGTTTCATACATCAATCGATTCTGTTAAATGTGTATTATTTTTGTGTATACTCACAATAAAAACAAAGTGTTGTGCTTTTTGCCAAATAAAGAAAAATAAACACGAAGCGAGTTCTGCCTTCTCTCTGCCAGTGTAGTCCATTCTGAAACGCGTCCGAAAATTAACAATAACTCAGCGAATACTCAGTCAAACAGACATACAGACACACAGGCATGAAGATTGAATTCTCTTCTTTTAAATGAAGTAATTTATATAAAAAAACAATTATTCTCATCTTGTGAAATCTGTATTAAAAGAGAGCGATTCCAGTCGAGCTCATCTCATCTCATTACGTTATAATCGGCCCCGCCCACGGAGAGCGCGCGCTATTCAAACGCAAATGGCTGAGGCAATCCTGTGAACGCCCCCATCAGCTCGAGAAAACACACAAGTTTATTTAGATCATTGTTTACACCGTCTTGCAGCGCTGTGAGGAATAATACTAATGGAAAATGTCCCTCAGAAGTGCGGGTATATCGAGGAGCGAGCTGAGGAATACAAGTAAGTTTTTTCCTTCTCACGTGAATTTCTTCACGTGGGTTTCTGTTTATGAATGAATAAACGGCATGAATGCGCGCTGTTTACCACAGCTGGCAAAGACAGTTTAAATTTAAATCGCGTGTGTGAATGAATGATGATGTTTTAGCAAACTGTATTGCTATACTGAGATAAGTAAACATCGACTGAATGTTGAAATAAAATGTAGGCTATTTGTATAAGCAACGTATTAAACTGCAAATTAACAATATGCCCTAATATTTCATGAAAACAACGTTACAGTCAGACGAAATATGAAAGACAACATTTTGTTGACCAGATTTGGGTACAGTTTTTACTGTAGAATATACTGCCACATCAAATAAGCTTTTGTTTAGCCATTTCTATATATAAAATACTATTTTTGTCAAAAATAAAGTCATCAACTAAGATGTTAGCTGTTCCAATGTTGGTTATATTCAAACTAATGAATACATAGATTAAATGTAGGGCCTATAATCATTTTTTTTTACAAAGAAAGAGTACACTTGAAATATTGTTGAAATTGTAATTATTGTTGTAATTGTAACCGTTTTAATAAAATAGCAAAACATATGTACAAGATAGATGTAAGCAAAATCTTAAATGGTCAATATAAGTCTTCTTCTAAATATATCTTTTGTCCTTGCATTGTGGCTCAGTCAGTGTCACACCTGAGTGAATGGCTAATTATGCAGAGTGGGTGTATTCTAAGGTGTAAACCACTCCTCGTTCACGCCCCCTCGCATATTGGCTTTCCAAGCAAAACCTGTTTTACATCAATTTAAATCAATGTATGGTTTTATGTGAACGATAAAGCAAGACTATTTTCACATAATTTTGAAGAAAAAACTATAGGCGACGACATCCATAAGTCAAAAGTCTTATTGCCACATATTTAGTATGTGTTTTGTGGCCTTATTTCAAAAATTTTAATTTTTTGTTTTTTCGATAACCACGCATAAACATTATTCTCTCAAAAATGAAAACATGTACATACATGTGGCTCACATATTATTGTAGTCCTGTTTGTGCTATATAGAGTGAATTTACACCTTTGCCATTAATATGTTTATAAGCAACTGAAAAAAGCACAAATGTCAGAGCATGTCAGAACACCCCCAGGGCCCAAAAAAACGCTCAGACTCCAGAGGGTTAATAGCCTATATATTTGTATTTTAATAATTGCATAATTACTTTGTTCATTGTAATGTCAGAGTCACCACACTAGAACATGGGAACAAATAAAAGTGAAGTACAAAAATATTCTACATAATGGTAATTTTTAGTTAGCCTATATTATAGTCTCTTTTATAAAAGGCAGTGTTAAATAAATGGTTGTCTGTTTATAAAAGCAACCAAGAAAAAGGCTGAAAAAAAGAAGAAAAGATCTTAGTAGCCTACACTGTAAAATCATTTTTGCTGCATTAAATTAAGGCTGTATAGTCATTTCAACTGTTAAATCTTGAGTAATGATGAAATGCTTTGACTTGAAAGTGAAAACTGATAAACTTATGTTAATGTAAAAATATTTTGCCATGAGTTATTGATCACATTTTTCCCGAGTGTAGTTCATTGTAATGACATTGTGTTTTCCTCTTTTGTGCACTTTTACATAATACACCAACACTTGAATCTGTTCCCAAGAAAGTGGTGGCTGAAATATGTGCAGTAAGTGGACATTTTCTAACTTTCCAAAGGAAAGAAAGTATAAGACTTTGTAATGTCCATTTGTTTCCATTGCACTGGACAGTGAATAAACCCTCTCAGATAACTGTCATATGGAGGAACTAGCCTACCTGCAAGTGCATAAATAACGTTAACATAAATTACTTAATTTATACTTGTATACTTTATGGCAGCAATTTAAGATGCAGGATTCCACATCTAAAGAAAGGCCTACAGAAGAGTCTGCACAGATAGAGGAGACATAGGCCTACAGGTGGGCAGTGGATAGCCAACTTTTCCTTTTTATTTGTTGCATGATGCATGTGTCTAATATCTCTTGTTGCAGGCACTTGACCACTGGCTTTTCTTTACAAAGAACAATTGAAATAAAACTCAAGGAAGCATATTTGTCTTTTATTGAACATTTAATGAAAAGTGTTTTTTTTTTTTTTTTTGTGGCAATGTTGTGTAATATGGCACATGCAACAATGTCACAGGCCCTGTCAGGTGTGCAACCATCAGACTTATCAGACACTGAAATCTTCCCTTTAGCCAAAGTTCATTTCATTGTGTGCCCTTGTCCTGGCTAGAGCTGCATTGTAACTGGTTTGGGTCAGGGAATGGGGTCATAAAACACCTGTCTGCAGGCAGGAACATGTCATAATCACCTATGAAAAAATGCAGTTCTGTTAGGGTCAGCATAAGTGTATGTTATACAGTGAGCTTGATATTTAATTGTGGAACTGTCCTTACCACTTTCAAATAATGTGCATAATGTGAATCTCTGAAAATTCTTAAGTCATGCACAGATCCTGGACATTTTGCTTTCACATTTGTAATATGGAAGATTTTAGTCAACTGCCTTTTTTTAATTTGATATAATATTACTAATCTGGAATATTAAGAATCACAATAGTAACTGGGCTGCACATTTACATTGTGAACCCCCTTTCTGTTCACATAATCCCCTTCATTGAGGTCTTGATGGCAGTCTATGGTCTACCTATAGTCTATGGTACCAATCACGTTAGTGAAGCCTGAGTGACATACTGTAATCGGCATGGTCATGATTGCATGATCTTCATAAAAAAATTATGATAGCCTAAAAAAACTGCTTTACAACATTGGGTCTTAAGTGGCTTGGAAATGCCACAAAAAAACCTAAAACTGTTTTTTAAACCTAAAAGCGCCAGGTAAACTCCGAATGACACGACAGACAGCACTTTCCATCAAGTTCTCCGCATCTCCAATAGTGTAAAGGAAAGAGCCACTCGCAAAAAATCTTAGGGCAATGCAAACAGTTTGTGCTGTAGTTAAAGCCAGACTCCGACAAGTCGAACATAAATGTGCGTTTCCAACAAATTAATAATGTAAACGACAATCTCACGAGTCACGAGAAAAAATATATATCTCAGAAAGTACACTATCACGCTGCACTGGACTTCCCGTTTCAGCTCCGCTTATGAAGCTGCAGTCTATCCTGTTAACATGAAATAAGCCTGCTCCCGAGCAGGTTTAAGATCGCGCACCTGTTGACAGCAAGTCCAGGATGAGCGTCGAAGAACCAAACAATCCAAGATCATGCCAAATCGCCAACAATCAAATCCAGCTAACCAGGGCTGGACTGGCCATCGGGCATACCGGGCATTTGCCCGGTGGGCCGACGTGCTTTTTGGGCCGATACATCTCATACATACAATTTTATTTTATTTTTTTATTTTTTTACGGCCCATAAAATGTGTACATCGGCGGCCCATTCGTTTTGTTTTGCTTAATTGGCGGCGCTGGGTTTGTGCCGGTGTAATGCAGTGGTCAAAAAAAGTCAGTGTTAGTTTTTTTTTTTTCTGACAGACCAGCCCATGAAACACGTAGATCAGCGGCCCATTGGTTATTTTCTTGATTGACACTGGGCTGGCCCAATCACAACTTTAAACGAGTGAGCGAGCGTGTAGCAGTGTCAGTGTGTATCTGTCAAAATAGTGTGGAATAACAAATTTTAAGAATCTATTTCAGATATGCTTCCTTAAATAAACATCACGGTGAAGAATACTGATTTTAGCATGTGAGGCATAGATGATGACATTTCAAAGAAGATTAAGTCAAGCAACCCAGGTGTTGGACATTAACCTTTGTATCCGGAATGAAGGTATGGGTGATGCTGTCAGGCTGATTGGATCATTTGAATGATAGTGTTATGCTGACTCTTGATTGAATCAACTCATCCCTATGTCTTGGTTTGAGTTTGTCTCCACCTCTATGTAATCCCTCCCCCTTGGAATGTATATAACTACAATGCATACTGTATTAGAGTTAGACTTTTGAAGAACTGCAGCCACGTCAACGCGAAGTCCTCAATAAAGAATAACTTCTTCAACGTGATCCCAAAAGTCTCCTGGTCTTCGATTCTGAGTTTACAACAATTTGCTGCCGTGACCCAGATGGAGAAACTGAAACTCAACAAAGAACTTCAAGCTCAAAGATCTGAATCTTGAAACTTCAAGCTCAACAAAGATCTGACAAAGATTGCCAGATTGAATCTTTCCAGCTTCCTCCAGATTGAAAACTTCAAGCTCAAAAAAGATCTCAAAGCCTGACTGAGTTCCAGACTGAATCTTGAAACTTCAAGCTCAAAGATCTCAACAAAGCTGACTGAGTTCCAGACGAACGTTTTCTGTACAACCAACGATTTGGTGAGTTTCACTCTATTCAAAGAACCAATGCAGACCAGTACAAATTTGTTTTCCTCTGCGCCGACAGAGAAGAAGTTAACAAACAGCTGCAGGGTTTTGTTGGAAGGTTAACAATAGTTGATCTGTGTTAACGTGTACCCTCTGTTGATCAGAGAAGTTTAGTGTTTGTTTGTGTGGTAACATAGAAATTCACAAAATGTTTAGGAAAAGTACTAGACTGATTCCCACAACTGAGAAAGCTGGACTAGCTACACCTTTATGGACAGATAGAGAATTCAAGTCTTTGTTATCAGAGCACATGGACTCCATCGTGACTGAGCCAGTCAGATTGAATTTAACAAAGAAATTTGGCATTGATGCAGACAAAGTATGGTCAATTGAAGATTGCAAGAAAGTGTTGGGTGCATGTATCAGGAAGAAAAATGTGAAAGTTATTATCTTCTGTCACAGAGAATTTAGCTTATCCATTGTACAAGAACAAGCTCGTTGTATTGATAAGTTAAGAGAACAGAACAAACAATTGCATACTCAAGTGTCCTGTTTCAAGAAAAAGTTGGGCCATAACAAGGCCTCAACCAAATGTGACTCAGAAGACCAACAGTCAGATGAAAGCTATCCTGATTTACAGTCTTTTGATATAATAGAAGACAATGTCAATGTAAATACAGTTGAAATCTATGGACCAAGACAAAAAGCTCAGGGAAAAGGGGTTGATCCAGTTCAATCTGAAACACCCATACTAGCAGTCAACACAGCTTTATGTCCTAAAGATATAGAGAGACTATCCCAGAGCTTACCCTCAGCACGCACAAATTTTCCTGATTTTAGAAGAGCATTGATCAGTAAAATGCGTCTCTATGACATGTCGTTGCCAGAAGTCACACAGCTGATATCACAAATTCTAACTGAATCTGCATTCAACAGTTTTGAGTCTGCTGTTACGTCTGAACTACAACATGCCAGTAAAAGCGATTTGAGAGAAGGTGTTTTGAAAATCCTAAAGAATATCTTAGGACCCAAAATAAATTGGTCTAGAATCACTAACTGTGTGCAAAAGAAGGGTGAAACTGTTTGTGAGTACACAGAAAGATTTTGTCAGTCAGCTGCAGCATACAGTGGTATAGCGGACACTTCAGAGAAGGTGTTAGAGGATAATGGCCCTTTAGTTCGCACATGGTCTGATGGGCTTTTGTCAGAACACAGAAAGGCGTTGCCTTTCTTAAACATCACATGGGCTACGAGAACTTTGCAAAACAACTTGGACAGTTTAGCTACTTGGGAAAGAGACTCTGATGTTAAAGAAAGAGTAAAAATTGCAGCAGCATCCTTTAAGATTAACACAGAAAATGAACAGAAACGCAAACGTCCTAAGAGAGAGGGCAGCTGTAATTACTGTGGTAAACCTGGCCATTGGATGAGAGAGTGTAGGAAAAACAAAAAGAACTTTAAAGAAGTTAACAAGGTTACTCAGCTTCTGCTCAGCTTGCTTGCTACTCTGAAGCAGCCCCTCCCCTCCTCATTAAACGCATGGGGCCACTTGATAAGGTGTTAACCATTTGGGCTGTGAGTGCTTAATGTCCCCAGAAACAACAACAAAGACGAAAGACTGATTTTTGTTTTACAATAGACTACAGAGTAGCCAATAAACATATTGATAGAATCACCCCGCTAGTGGCAGATCCATCTACAATTTGTAATGGCTTACCATTAGATTGTACGATTTTTTCAGTCAAAGCCATACCTCCGCCTACTACCATTAAAACACTACGCTCATTTTTAGGAACAGCAGGTTACTGTAGATCGTGGATTGAAGAATATGCCTCGATTGCTCAGCCTCTCTATGACTTGTTGAAAGGCCATGGTAAAGATTCAGATATTGTTTGTATGGAAGAACTTCATCTCAAAGCATTCAATGATTTGAAGAGAGCACTATGTCAAGCACCAGCATTAGGAATTGCCCAATCTGATAGACCCTTTGTGCTTTATGTCCATGAACACATAGGTTTCATGACTGCATGTCTAATGCAAGATCATGGGGGCAGTTTACGCCCAATTCATTACTATTCTGGTAAACTTGACATAGTCACTCAAGGTATGGGCCCATGCCTCAGAGCAGTACAGGCAGTTCATCTAGCTCTTCAGGCTTCATCAGCAATGGTGATAGGTCAAACTGTAAACGTAAAATGTCCTCATGCAGTATCCGCACTAATGAATCAAGCAAAAGTCACTTCTGTCACTTCCTCTCATTGGGGAAATTGGTTAGCAACTCTCACAGCCCCGAACATTGTTTTACAGCGTGCACCAGTCACGAACCCCTCCTCATGTATGATGTCTGCAATGACTGAAGTTGTGTTAGAGGATGAAGGCGAAATGACTCATGATTGTGTTACGCTTACATACACAGCGACAAGTGAAATAGCAGAAACTCCCATAGAAAACGCAGAATTGGAGTTGTTTGTTGATGGTTCAGCTCAAGTTATTGACGGTAACAGACGAGCAGGATATGCAGTAACTTCCACCACTGAAGTGGTTGCTTCAGGTCGTCTTTCAGATCATTTTTCAGCTCAAGCTGCAGAACTAGTAGCCTTAACAAGAGCATGCACGCTAGCTTCAGGATCAGTTGCAAATGTCTACACAGATTCCAGGTATGCTTTTGGGGTAGTTCATGATTTTGGTGTCATTTGGCAAACCAGACAGTTTCTAACTTCTGCTGGATCCCCCATTAAGCATGCTGGATTAGTGAAAGATCTAATGTTTGCCATGAAACTTCCAAAGAAATTAGCGGTGATCAAAGTGAAAGCACATCTCACAACTAATACTGTGGAAGCTAAAGGTAATGCTCTTGCTGATGTAGCGGCTAAACAGGCTTGTTCCTATGCGACTGTACAAGTGAGTTCAGGTAGTACAGCACAGAAGACAATTCTGCCTCCTGAATCCATCATAGATCTGTACAAAGACGTTCCTCTATATGAAGCATGGACATGGTTAGACAAAGGAGCCGCTGTGGATTCATCCGGCTGCTGGACCAAAGGGGGAAAGTATGTTGCTCCCGAATCACTGCTGCCATATTTGGCTCAACAAATACACAATTTGGGTCATAGTGGTCCAGCAACGATGAATCACAGGTTCTCAAATCAATGGTGGAATCCAAAATTCAGAAATGTAGCCACAGAAACAGCCAAGAGGTGTGTTACATGTCAGAAAAACAATGATGTACCAGCAGCCATTACACCAGCAGCACATACCCCAGCTCCACCAGGACCATTTCGTCACTTGCAAGTTGATTACATCTCGTTGCCCCCTTGTAAGGGAAAAACTGACGTTTTGGTAATAATTGACAAATTCTCAAGATGGGTAGAAGCTTATCCAACAGGGCGTGCTACCGCTGCACATACTGCTAAATGTCTTGTCACTGATTTCATTCCCAGATGGGGATTACCAGATTGCATTGACTCAGATCAAGGTACACACTTCACAGGACAGGTAGTTAAGGAAGTGTCTAAAATGTTGAAGATTAAGTGGAATCTTCACTGCCCCTACAGGCCACAAGCATCAGGACAGGTTGAACGGGCGAACAGAACGATCAAAACCAGGCTAAGCAAAATACATCAGGAAGGAGTGTCATGGGTTGAAGCGCTGCCAGCTGTACTGTGTAGTATGAGAGCGTCACCTAACAGATCAGTAGGACTGAGCCCTCATGAGATTATTACAGGACGCCCAATGCAGATGTAACGTAAATGCCTCTGGGTTAATGCGAATTAGCTCAAGAATATAGGGAATTTTGGCAATATTAATATTTATAACGCATGGTCATAATTCATAAATCGCATATGCATTTACTTTATCAATTATAGGAAATGCCTCGTTCTGTACTGTCTGATCATTACAGTTAAGAAGAAGTATTCCTGTTTACAAAACTCCAAGAAAGTTTATCTTCTGGCCACGAAGACAAAACCTCTTTGGGTTTATAATTTAAAACTATTCAAAGTAGTTTTATAATATAGAGCCTGTAGCTTTATAGATCTTTTGTTTCATTGACTTTATAAAAAGTGGGTTTTCAAACACAGAGACAGTTAAAAGTATAAATGGGTTTATTAATAAAATGGCACACGCTAGAGATTATAAGCTACAAATATAAACGTACGTAAAATGCAAACGATAAAACAGACAAACATTTAACCGAACAAAAACATAAAACATAGCATGACGTGATCGGAATGAATGACATGAAAGAAAGAAAGAAAGAAAGAAAGAAAGAAAGAAATAAAGAGTTAAGAGATAGAGGGTAACTTAATTCGCAGACCTACAAGCTAAACACCAGGAATCAGCTGTTAGAGAGAAAGATACTTGCGAGATATGGTACTCTTTCAGTGTGATGCTGAAAAGGGGGCGCGCGCATGCGCGTGTCCGGCTGGTTTGCGTCTAGCTTCTTCTTCTGGGTCGTTTCGAAAAACGATGTAAAGGCTCACTTGAATTTAACGTTACCGGAAAAGTTCAGATTCGTCTCCCGGGATGGGAGAGGCTGGAAATCTTAGTTGCAAAGACCGGCTGTTACGACTCGAACATGGGTTCGTTCGATGGAGAAGGCCAGGGCCTCCTTCAGATGTTCCTTGGAGAAGCGCTGCGCCGGGGAGAAGAAGGTCCGAAGAGAGGAAGTTGAGTTGGAAGCGATAAGAGCGGAGGAAGAGAGAGAGATGAGGGGGCTTCTGCCTTTTAACAGACATCTGTTTACGCCCTGTTTTGGGGACAGAGCGAATCAAAACTTCTGATTTGTAGCGGGAAGAAGTCTTCTTTGTGTGAAGAAAAACACGCCCCCTTTTACCATATGTCTTATGAGGGAAAGGATTCATACTTAGAAATATGATATTTCCTGGAACAAATGCATATTATTGTACTTTGCAGTCAAGATTCGTCTCCGTGAGATGGAGAGGATTACAGAGATATCAATTATGACAGGTAAAGATTGGGGAAACATAACGTTACACTTATATGCATAATTACACACCAATAAAGTTTGATTAAACACACAATAAAGTTGTCAGTGTTTCCGTTATGGCAAGTGACGACACTTTGAGAAACATAGGAATACATATCAACATTCAGTGGCTTGTTATGTGGGGGAATATCTGTTTCAAAGTCCAGAGTGTGTGTGTGTGTAAGGCTGGAATGCCTGCTTTCCTGGGTCGTAAAGTTTTATGGTCTGAGGTAGGGTTACAACAAGACACGACTGAGGAATTCCCTTCAATGAACATTTAGAATTCAAAACTATACTCTAGCAAACCAAATCTCTATCACACGTGCATATAGGAAGGTACACACATTATAAAGGAAAATAACAGATATTTCTCTTATTCTCAGTTATACACAAAAGGGTGTTTGTGTGTGTGTGCGGAATGCCATGAGGCTGTAAAGTTGGGGGATACCAGTCACATGGGCGCTGGTAAATTGGTCCTCGTGGGGCAATTATTAACCAGCAAGGACAAAGACGATGTGTTTTGCCATCACATGATCCACTTAATGCGAAAAGCAGATGCCATTGTTGTTACATATTCCCCCTTTTTGTTAGATGAAGTCCGTGATGGACTTTATCGAACAACAAATAGGCACAATGAATGGCCGGTGGATTATGATGGTGAAAGAGCAGGTGGTTGCTAGGCTGATGACTCAGCTCAAATGAAGTTGAGGTGGTCGATGGTGTGGGACCCCTTCCTTTTCCAGGGTTCGTAGGAAATTGCCAGACACGGCTTTGTGAGCTTGGCTGTGGATGCTCACGTCTCGTTGAGTCTGGTACAGGATGAAAACCAAGACGAGTGTCGGGGCATGGTCAGTGACCGTGGAGGTGCACCGCACCGTGTCATCTGGGGTCCAGGTACGGACACAGGTGAGGTATTCAGGCTGGGCGGTTGCCCATGCTTGGAGGGCTGTGATGGGAGCAATGTCTGTACTCAGTGTTGTGAGTTGCTCTGTTAGCTGTGAAAGTTCAGTCTGAATGTCGGCCACAGGCTGTCTTACTGTGACTATGTTTGCTGTTTGAGGTAGTGTGCTCTTTCGACGTTGCTGGGATTGAGTCGAACGTACACTTTATGAGTGAGAATCCTGCCTTGGTAGTCAGGACCGGGGCTGCTCTCTCCATGCGATGCCGGACCTGGTGAGGTGATGTCCGATCGTGGCTGCTTTCTCGCGAACCACCACAGCATCCTGTTAGAGGAAAGAGGGAGAGAGAGAGAAAGGGAGGAAAAATTTCAGCGATGGAGGTCCTTAGTTGGTTTAGGACAGTCTTTTTGGTTCGCTGAGGTTGGTATGCCACATGCTTTGATGTCCCATGCATGGCTTTTTGGCACATGTGGCGTCATTGTTACGCCTGGCCCCCCCTTGTGCTTTGTGGCTTTACGAGCTGTGGCGCTGTGATGGCAACAGGTGCACAATGCGTATTGAAGTCTTGTGAACGCAACATGTGCGTGGTGGCAGACAGCTGTCTGAGGCACTGGTCGTCAGTGAGCTCAGATGGCCTGCGAGGGTGGTGGAGGGGTAAGTGGTGGCATAGGAAAAGTCTGTTCATCAGAGGCCCGCATGACTTTCTTTGTACACAGCGGAGGTAGCGTTTAGCGGCTCTGAGGCGTGCAGTGTAGTTGGTAAAGTTCGTTTGTGCTGTGTAATCACTGCAATGGTTAGGGTGGGTGGGTGGTTTGTCTGTATGTGGCGCAGACATTGGTTTGGTTACTCAACTGCAGGTCAGTCAGGACCTTGAAGCAGTAGGTGTCAGTGTTCGTTTTCTGTGTCTGTGTCAGACGTGGCTGCACTGTCTTCATCTGTGATGTAAGAAGACTCGGGCTCACCAGTGTTCTGGAGAGAGTGGTTACAGGTTCGACGGTCTGGGCTTGGAGTTCTGGACGGCGGGTGGTGCTGGTTCCAGAATCTTTCTGAGCGGTCGGTCCGACGCTTTGGACGGGCACCGTCACAGTCGTGCCGCCACCTGCTGTCTGGTTCTGAGCGGTGCTCAGAGACGGAGTGAATTGTGTGTGTCTTTACCGTCTTTTCATCCATAGCCCTTTGCTTGGTGTAAGCCTTGTGGGCTAAGTCTCTGAGTTTTCGAATAGACATGGTTCGTGGGCAGACGAGCACACCGAGATGTTTACTCACGGTGCTATGCAGGTTCCGCAGAAACAAGGTTCTAAAGGTTATATCTTCTTCCATATCTGGTGTGTTGGTTGCTCCGAAGAACGTTTGTCGGAGTCGGCCATAGTAGGAGTGTGGGTGTTCAAGTCGGGCCTGTTTGACGACAAATGCCGTGATAAACCCTTGGTCTGATTCTGGGTCAGAGAATTCGCGGATCAACGCTTGTCGCAGTTGCTTGTAATCTGCTTTGACAGGCTGTGGTTGGCGATCCAGAAAACTACGCACCTCTCTGCTTGAGGTGATTCTTACCAGGTACAATTTGTCCCAAGCTGTCGCGTTGGCGACAGTTTGCAGGTGAAAGTCAATGTCTTGAAGGTACGCATGAACACTGCAGTCTCCGGCAAACGTAGGAATGTTTCTGGCCAGCTTGTCAAGGCTTGTTGGAGGAGAGCTGTTGCTGGGGGCCCAATCCGTCTGGAGAGGATTCTGACCCTTTACAGCTCTTGGAGTTTGGCTGACAGGCGTGGTGTTGTGCAGTGGGCTTTCGCCCCCCTTTTCAGCTCTGGGTGTGTGGCTGAAAGGTGCAGACTCGCTGGAAGGGGGAAATGGTGTGAGATGTTCTTCCCCTTCCCGGTCGCGGTTGAAACTGTAAGCATGTCTCAGTTCTCTGCGAACCATGTCTAGTTCGTCTTCGAGATCGTGTCTCTGCTGAATGAGCTGATGGATTTTAGTCTCTGCTCTCTCAAGGAGAGCTTCAGCCCGTTGGAGCCTTTCGTTGAGTTCCTTCCGGGTGTTTTCCTCCGACTGCTGTCTTTGATCTGTGTGCAGACGAAGATCGTCCAGGGCTTTTTGAAGTCTTTCAACTTCCTGTTGTAGCGTTGTGTCCGTCTCGTCCTCTTCCTCGGTCAGGAAGATTAGCTGGTCTAGCCGACTCTGTGTGTGGGCTCGGTCCTTCTGGGCTTCTGTGGCCTGGAGCTGTAGTGCGGCTGCCTTCTGTTCCATGTCGAGGCTGAGCCTTTCGCTGGCCCGGGCCTTGGTGACGAGGTTGAGTGCGAGTTTTCCGAAGATTTTGGCCAGCTGCTCGTGGTCGTACTTCTGGGTTGGATCGCAGGTCTCAAACTGGTCCAGGTACTGTGGGTCAGCAGCATCCTGGGGTAGGATGGTTGCTGTCATTTCTCGCAACCGTGTCTCGAGGGCGTGCCAGCGGACTGCAGGACTGGGTGAGCTCGACATCTCTGCTTACTGTGGTGAGAGAAGCACAGCACACACAAAAAGAGACAAAATGCAAGTTTGTTTTAGGGTTAATGAGCTATACTCATACGGGCTATGCCGTTTATGAGAATTTCGGGGCTAACTGATGCCGACAGTTAGCTGAGCCAATTTCGTGGGTATGGATGAAACCCACAATAGAAATTTGGACAGGCGGTAGCCTGGGGGTCGTTTTAGCGACGCCCGCTTTGATCGTCACTCTATTATTCAGCTTTTCCTGGGGTCTCTCTTAGGTTCTGTGTCTAAGTGAAATGAAAGAAACAAATCACAACAGAGTGGAGAAAGAGACAAGGTTGAAGGTAGGGAAGATCAGAGGGAAACACAACACAAGGAAGTGAATTGGTCTGCAATGAAATGTCACAAACAATAACACGGGGAGCGTTATTTAAGGAAAATAAATCAAATAAGATAAAATAAAATAAAATAAAGAGGCCTAAGCCTTATTAACACTGCGAGAGTTCCTGATCGGGCCAGGAGATGCGTGGGTTATCGGGACAGGACCTCGAAAGAAGGTGTGTCTTAGAGAGAGAAAGGTGAGTCCAAGCACTTAAAATACACCCGAAGGAATAGCTAGTATTCTGTGGTTCCTAATAAGTGGATGGGTTCTATCAAATTTTAGTTTACCTGGGGTGAATAGAGGTCATCCAGGTGGAAACCAGCGGGCGCGGTCAGACTCTCCGACGGTCCCAACACCAGACAGAGCGCAGTGTCAGTAACGCCGGACAGATGATCCCCGCCCACCGGAAACCACCAGGGATGACTTTTGGATTACCACAGTGCACTGACTGAGTCCTGCCAATAGATACACAATAAGGGATTAAAATGTTAGACTTAAAGTAAATTAAGGCTTTCTGGTTTCATCAAATTGAGTAAATAGGTATGCAGGAGTCAGAGGCAAAGGCTTTACTAAAATAATGATACAACAAAAGGAAATTACGATAATTGGTTGTAATTATCAGAATAACCTACCCCCCCATATGTCTTATGAGGGAAAGGATTCATACTTAGAAATATGATATTTCCTGGAACAAATGCATATTATTGTACTTTGCAGTCAAGATTCGTCTCCGTGAGATGGAGAGGATTACAGAGATATCAATTATGACAGGTAAAGATTGGGGAAACATAACGTTACACTTATATGCATAATTACACACCAATAAAGTTTGATTAAACACACAATAAAGTTGTCAGTGTTTCCGTTATGGCAAGTGACGACACTTTGAGAAACATAGGAATACATATCAACATTCAGTGGCTTGTTATGTGGGGGAATATCTGTTTCAAAGTCCAGAGTGTGTGTGTGTGTAAGGCTGGAATGCCTGCTTTCCTGGGTCGTAAAGTTTTATGGTCTGAGGTAGGGTTACAACAAGACACGACTGAGGAATTCCCTTCAATGAACATTTAGAATTCAAAACTATACTCTAGCAAACCAAATCTCTATCACACGTGCATATAGGAAGGTACACACATTATAAAGGAAAATAACAGATATTTCTCTTATTCTCAGTTATACACAAAAGGGTGTTTGTGTGTGTGTGCGGAATGCCATGAGGCTGTAAAGTTGGGGGATACCAGTCACATGGGCGCTGGTAAATTGGTCCTCGTGGGGCAATTATTAACCAGCAAGGACAAAGACGATGTGTTTTGCCATCACATGATCCACTTAATGCGAAAAGCAGATGCCATTGTTGTTACACAGATGCCAGGTGTGATTGATCTTAGAAATGCTGATGTTCACATTGCCTCAGATGCCCTGATCTCTTACTGTGAACACCTTACAAATGCAGTACAGAGTGCTAGAGAGAGAGTTGAGTCATGTTGGCAGACTCCACCAGAGGGTGGACACACAATCGTCCCAGGTCAATGGGTCATGATAAAATCATTCAGACACAAGCCGTTAGAGCCTAAGTGGCACGGACCACATCAAGTGATGTTGATTACAGCAGCTGCAGTATTGTGTCAGGGAAAGAAAACATGGACTCATTTTTCACAATGCAAGGTTGTTCCTCCCCCTGCAGGGATAGGATAGGATGGACACATGGACCAGTGAGGAGCCCCAGGGAAGAACCGAAAGCAATATGCTTCGGGGGCCCACCCTGCGGTGAAGACTCCCTCATAGGCCTTCCCAACCACTAGTCCATCCTCACCTCACTGTTCCTTTTAGGTGTCTCATGAATTAAGAAATAGGGAAAGATGGAACAAAAATAGCAGACTCAGATTGAACAGAGGATACAACCCTAATGTTTGCAGTCTTTACAACGAATACTGCTCTGTTGCCGTTGTTCTCTTTTGTTTTCTTTCTTAACTCTGTGCAGATACCACTTGACGGTTATCCCGAGAATCATATGCACTGACCTACACACCTGCATATGAAGACCCAACCTTCAGGAAACAACTAGACCAACTGCAGAGACTACAACCAACACAGAAGAAAAAAAAATACACAACGCAGAGACTCACCTACTGGAACTTCAGTCATCCATCAGAGAACTTGAACAAAATACAACAAGACATTCTTGATCTTTCAACAAAATTACACCAGATGATTGAAGATAACTTTTCATGGTTCGGAAACCTGTTAGTATCAAGTGTGTCAACCAACAAATAACTCACGTCCAGCACAAGGAAATAACAGTTCCAGCCAGAAAAGACTATTACCCGTAAGGACTTCACGGACCCTAATTGCATGTTTGTTTCTGTGTCAGCATGCAAATACAGAAAATCAACACAGAACATGTGCTATGTGCCTGTAACGATCACAAGTTACAAAAAAGAACTTTTAAGTGTTTAAATTTGTATTTTGTGAGAGTTTTTTTAGAACTCTCAAACGGGGGACTGTGGAATAACAAATTTTAAGAATCTATTTCAGATATGCTTCCTTAAATAAACATCACGGTGAAGAATACTGATTTTAGCATGTGAGGCATAGATGATGACATTTCAAAGAAGATTAAGTCAAGCAACCCAGGTGTTGGACATTAACCTTTGTATCCGGAATGAAGGTATGGGTGATGCTGTCAGGCTGATTGGATCATTTGAATGATAGTGTTATGCTGACTCTTGATTGAATCAACTCATCCCTATGTCTTGGTTTGAGTTTGTCTCCACCTCTATGTAATCCCTCCCCCTTGGAATGTATATAACTACAATGCATACTGTATTAGAGTTAGACTTTTGAAGAACTGCAGCCACGTCAACGCGAAGTCCTCAATAAAGAATAACTTCTTCAACGTGATCCCAAAAGTCTCCTGGTCTTCGATTCTGAGTTTACAACAATTGTCTGCGAGATGGAGAAGAAACGCAAGGATTGTGCAGAGAAATAGCGTGAAAAAATAGAACCAGGCCCTTAAAGCAGACACTGTAAAATGTGTCAAAATATATGTTTTCTGCCCTTCATCAGCTCCAGTGATGATGATGATAGTGAGGAGGATTAGGAGAGAGATGAGAAAGTGTAGAGCCTGCGGTAAGCAGAACTACTTTCAAAACACTTAAGCTATGTCATGATCGAGTGTAGGAACCCATAACCCAGTTACAGATTATTTCCACATCTGCATAGTTGACGATTACATAGACATAAATATAAAGACGATTACCGCAATTCACTAGAAATGTAATGAGAGGCGTTTGTAAACCATGTTTTCCGCCAAAATAAAAGCTTGATGCAGTTTGCGTCAAAATAAAAGATCATGTGCTTATCTCTTTCAAGTATAGAAATTGGTACAAAACTAATTATGAAAGTTTCCTTTATTTTTTAGTGCATTTGTTTTACAAAATATGGCTATTACTGTCATTGGATTAAATTTATAACTATTATTATGTAGTGTAATGTAAATAAACACTGTTACTAAAAGAGGTTTGAATTTTTCGTAGAATTTGCACACTGAATATGGGTTGGAGTTTTTAATTTTGAACTCTCAAAGTGCACCAGATTGATGAATTTAACATTAAAATGCACAAAATTTTCTCACGGGGGGGCATGCCCCCGGACCCCCCTAGAAGAACCAAGGTCCACCCACCACAGTTTTACCAAAAATCCTGTGAGAAACACTGGTATTGCTATGACATTGCAGCTTATAGCTTGTTTTAGGATTCATCACTGTGGAGTATAGTTCAACTGTATTAATTAATAAATGTCAAATTTTCACTCGTTCCTATACTCACTCATTACATGGCATTAGTGGTTTTAAGGAATAGGAGTTGGTATGCATATAATTAAGGGCGTGCAAAGATGGGTGGTGTTTATGATCATATAGTGGGCCAGTCTGGGCCAAAATGCCCGGGCCGATTTTTTTTCCCAGTCCAGCCCTGCAGCTAACTGAGTTAGCGACGTACGAAGAACGGGCCCCTGGATGAGCTTCGAAGAACCAAACAATCCAAGATCATGCCAAATCGACAACAATCAAAACCAGCTAACTGAGTTAGCGACGTACGAAGAATGGGCCCCTGGTCTGTTGTGAGCACATGGCAGTCATGTTATTTCCTTGTGCCATGTGCTCTCCTGTCTATTGTCTAGCCCCTCCCATGTTGTTATCTGATTATTGGTTAATTTGTCCCACCTGTCTTTCTCGTTACCCTCCTTTGTTTGTTCCCCTATTTAGCCTCCCTGTGTTTGTAGTCCTGTGCTGGATCCAATTGATTAAAGAAAAGCATAACGATACAAATGGATTAGGAAATTTATGTATACAGCAATATATTGATCAAACTTATTATAGTGCAGTGCAAATATACACTGATGGTTCAAAAGACCTAGAATTTGGGAAAACAGCAGTAGCTGTATATATTCCACTTTTGAACATTAGAATATCAAAAAGAACCTCAGATAATATTTCGGTATTCACTGCAGAAATAATAGCAATATGTCTAGCACTTCAGTGGATAGAAGAAATACAACCAACAAGGGCAGTGATTTGTACAGATTCTCTATCAGCTCTAAATAGCTTGGAAAGTGGAACATCATCAGCAAGGCAAGACATGATAAATGAAGTAATGCAGAGTTTTTACAGAACAAGACAGTATGGACTTCTGGAAAATCTTGTATGGGTTCCATCGCATATGGGTGTGAAAGGAAATGAGGAGGCTGATAATCTGGCTAAACAGGCAATAAATCATTCACAAATTGACATTGAAGTGGCATTAAGTAAAACAGAAATTAAAGTGATAATAGCGAAACAAATACAGGAAATTTGGCAAAAGGAATGGAATGAAGGAATAAAAGGTAGACATTTTTACTGCATTCAAGGAAAAGTTGGTTCAGAGAGAAGAAGATTCGGAAACAGGAAAGAGGATGTTTTAGTAACAAGAATGCGTATTGGACATTGTTTATTAAATCAAAGCTTACAAAGAATTGGTAAACATGAGAATGGAAATTGTGATAAATGTGGGTTAGTTGAAACTATAGAACATGTCCTTTTAGAATGCGAAGCTTATGAAAGAGAGCGGTTCCAGTTAAAACATGCTTTAAGAAATGTAGGAATCAATGAGCTGACACTTCAGGTTCTCCTAGGACAAGGTACTAAACAAGCAAGAATTTTTCATGAGTTATTTATATTTTTAAAGGAAACAGGATTATTTAATAGGATGTAAAACCTCATTATGTGTAAATTTTATATATATATAGCCAATTTTTTTTTTATATTTTTTTTTTTAACATTTTTTTGAAAGAGTAGATCTAGTTTAAACTTCCTTTCCAAATATGCGCTTCACACTCCATTTCAGTAGGTGGCGGGAATGCACCTTTTAAGTTGGTTTGCCAACCGCCATTAAATCCTAGAAGAAGAAGAAGAAGTCCTGTGCTGGTTCGTTTGTCCAAGTTACTCGTTCCTGGAGTTTCCTTCCCGCTTGCTATCTGAGTTTTTGAGTTTTGTACCTTGTCTTAGGGATGGGGAAATGAAGCCTCATGAATCACTGAGGCTTTCTCCTGACTGTTCCGGGAAAAGATTCAAAGCTTCGAGAGTGTCGAGAACTGGTCGAGAACAGCGCCATCTGGTGGTTATTTAAAATAAAGCAGCCAGAAGCCTGTGTTAGAAGCTCTGGCAGATGAAGCAACCACAACACACTCCATAGTTTCAATGTTATGTGTACAAATAAAAGCCTTACATGTTTGTGTTTGATTTGTTCATTAAATAAATTCATTTTCCCATTAAAGTGTGACAATAAAATATAATATAAGCTTAGTTGATTCAACAAGATTTAATGTAGGCCTTCTCTCTCTCTCTCTCTCTCTCTCTCTCTCTCTCTCTCTCTCTCTCTCTCTCTCTCTCTCTCTCCACACACACACACACACACACACACACAAAATGAATAAGGACATTGTCTGATAGGATCATCTGTTATTAAATGTGCTAATGACACTTGTTACTAATAGTGCTTAACTGTAGGAATGACAGAAAGGTGATAAAGTTTTTAATTATATTTATTATTTTTGGCTGTTGCCATTGCTCTAAATACAAACCCTTCACCAAACACCAACACCCTATCCCTTCCCCCCTAAACCCACCCTAAACCCAAATACCAACACCAAATTACCTAAATTCACCAAAAAGTGCAAAGATTTTACAAAAAGACACAAAAACAATGAAAAAATTATAGCCTAAGTAGTGAAAAATAAATGTTGGTTATTTAAATGTAATATATTGATTAACTTTCAAAGTACAGCACTCTCCTCACAAACACATCAACCAGACTGAGGCAACATGACTCGTTAAATAAGATCTGGAGTTCGAGCCTTCTGACACCCAAAGCGAAACGCGCACGTGATTTGACAGAAAGTGAGGCTTCGTTTGTCATCGATCACGTGACTCTAGTAAACCAATACACACCCCGATACGGGGGTTCACTAGAAATTGTGTCGCTTGTGTGATACGCGCATCGAAGCTTCAGTGTAATATGTAACATCACTACCTTGTCTGCCAGTCACCAGTCAATCCTCGTCTCACGTTCAATTATTTCGTGACAGAACAAACCAGCCCAAATATGTGGATACAGCAGAGCGAGATTTTTTCTCCGGGAAAGGATAGGATCTTCAATTTCCTTGTTTGACTACTTCGCTAGGTGCGCTCAAAGGACTGAGGAGACCATGACCTCCTGAGAGGAGGTAAGCCCAGGACTGCGACTGGCAACTCTTCTAAAGCTCCTATTCACCCGCAACGCTTTGAGGGAACCCGCTTGGCCAGATTCTCTGGGACTCGGGAAGGTCGTAGAGGGGGACATGGTCGTCAGGAGCCCCAACGTCATTCCAGAGTCCAATCGCTCTTTAGCCAGGTGCATGTGGTCCCGTCCAGCGCAGAGCCTTCACCGCTGGTCCCGTCCAGCGCAGAGCCTTCACCGCTGGTCCCGTTCACCCCTGGCGAGCCGGCGCTTCACGTCCCGGCTGCCCAGCCAAGCCCGGTGGTCCGAGAGGACCCGACGTCGGGGGTCTCAAGTCCGGTAGTGGCCAAAGAGGCGGCAGCACCGCCACAACCTCGTAAACGGCAGAGGAGGAGGAGGACTATCCCGGAGCCTACCGTTCCCACCATCAGTCCTGCCATGGCCAAGAGGGCTGTCTTCACCTTCTACGCATTGGCCGTTCTGCAGGCATGGAAAAAGCACATGGGTTCTCCCGAGCCAAAGACCGTTCACGTCCCGTCTGCCGAGCCAGAGACCGTTCAGGTCACGTCTGCCGATCAAGAGACCGTTCAGGTCGCGTCTGCCGATCCAGAGACTGTTCAGGTCAGGTCTGCCGATCCAGACACTGTTCAGGTTACGTCTGCCGAGCCTGTGTCTCCGGACAAGATGGCCGCCGCCGAGCCAGTGTCTGTTCCTGAGCTGGTGTCTGTTCCTGTGCCTGAGCCGGTGTCTGTTCCTGTGCCTGAGCCGGTGTCTGTTCCTGTGCCTGAGCCGGTGTCTGTTCCTGTGCCTGAGCCGGTATCTGTTCCTGTGCCTGAGCCGGTGTCGGTTCCTGAGCCGGTGTCTGTTCCTGTGCCTGAGCCGGTGTCTGTTCCTGTGCCTGAGCCGGTGTCGGTTCCTGAGCCGGTGTCTGTTCCTGTGCCTGAGCCGGTGTCGGTTCCTGCGCCTGTGTCGGTTCTTGTGCCTGAGCCGGTGTCGGTTCCTGCGCCTGTGTCGGTTCCTGCGCCTGTGTCAGTTCCTGCGCCATGGCTGCTAAAAGGGTTGTCTCCGCCCTGGTCGTCTTCGCCATGGCTGCCCGAACGGGTTTCACCGCCATGGCCGTCCGAACTGGCTTCACCGCCCTGGCCGCCTGCTCCGCTCTGGTCGCCTGCACAGCCGGATCCGCCCTGGTCGCCTGCACAGCCGGATCCGCCCTGGCCACCCGATGGACTGTCTGAGCCACCCAGGTCTTCAGCCAGGAGTCCGGACCCGCCCTTCCCCCCCTGGCTCAACCCTCCCATCCCTCCCTCCCTCCTCTCTGTGTATGTGTTTTTCAGGCATGGAAAAAGCACATGGGTTCTCCCGAGCCAGAGACCGTTCAGGTCACGTCTGCCGATCCAGAGACCGTTCAGGTCGCGTCTGCCGATCCAGAGACTGTTCAGGTCAGGTCTGCCGATCCAGAGACTGTTCAGGTCAGGTCTGCCGATCCAGAGACTGTTCAGGTCACGTCTGCCGATCCAGAGACTGTTCAGGTTACGTCTGCCGAGCCTGTGTCTCCGGACAAGATGGCCGCCGCCGAGCCAGTGTCTGTTCCTGAGCTGGTGTCTGTTCCTGAGCCTGAGCCGGTGTCTGTTCCTGTGCCTGAGCCGGTGTCGGTTCCTGCGCCTGTGTCGGTTCTTGTGCCTGAGCCGGTGTCGGTTCCTGCGCCTGTGTCGGTTCCTGCGCCTGTGTCGGTTCCTGCGCCATGGCTGCTAAAAGGGTTGTCTCCGCCCTGGTCGTCTCTGCCATGGCTGCCCGAACGGGTTTCACCGCCATGGCCGTCCGAACTGGCTTCACCGCCCTGGCCGCCTGCTCCGCTCTGGTCGCCTGCACAGCCGGATCCGCCCTGGACACCCGATGGACTGTCTGAGCCACCCAGGTCTTCAGCCAGGAGTCCGGACCCGCCCTTCCCCCCCTGGCTCAACCCTCCCATCCCTCCCTCCCTCCTCTCTGTGTATGTGTTCTGATCTGCTTGTTTTGTCTGCTCTTTGGTCTTGCACGTTTGATGTTCTTGTCTTGTTTTTGGTGTCCCTCCTTGGGAACGCCAGGTGGCGCCAGGTAGTGTCACAGTTATGTCACCCTTGTCTGGGTTTTCTCTTGGTTTAGTGACAGAGCTGTGACACTCCTGGTTTGTCATGTGTTTGTGTTAGTCTGGTCTGTTGTGAGCACATGGCTGTCATGTTATTTCCTTGTGCCATGTGCTCTCCTGTCTATTGTCTAGCCCCTCCCATCTTGTTATCTGATTATTGGTTAATTTGTCCCACCTGTCTTTCTCATTACCCTCCTTTGTTTGTTCCCCTATTTAGCCTCCCTGTGTTTGTAGTCCTGTGCTGGTTCGTTTGTCCAAGTTACTCGTTCCTGGAGTTTCCTTCCCGCTTGCTATCTGAGTTTTTGAGTTTTGTACCTTGTCTGCCAGTCACTAATAAATTTCCTCTGCATTTGAATCCTCGTCTCACGTTCAACTATTCCGTGACACCAGTGGGTTGACGTATCCAGTTAATGCAATAGCTTGATTCTGAAATCCTGCAGGAGATGGAGAATGACTCTTGAGGTTTCAGAACCAAAGATGGAGGTTGAGTGAGCTCGACACAGTAAACATCACCTGAAAAAAAACAATGAAATGCATTATTAATTGTCTCAAAATATGCATGTTTACAGTTCAGCTTATTTGATTTCTTTAGCGTTTAAATGAACCATCAGTGAAGCTCACATGATGCACCTGCTGCCAACAGTAGAAGAGCTGATGAGAGGATCATGATTTAAGATGACAGGAATTTTTCCTTCTAACCCCGAGGCACACTTCACTTTATTACGTAAAGCCGATGGATAATTTGCATAAAGTCGTCCAGTTGCCTAAGATGTAAAACATCAATGCTTTTACCATTTAATCTGTACTTGTTTGATATCTGGAACAACTGCTAGATGTCCATTCATGTATTCTGAAAATAAAGATAAAGCTTTTTTGGTATTTGGATCTGTGCTGTCAGCAAATACAGCCATACAATTGCAGCTTAAAGGTGCATTGCGCAAGTCTCTGAGTTTTTGCAGAACTATGCCCCCTCTGGCGGCAAGCAAAACTGCAACCAGAAGTGTGCACGCTCACGGACAAAAGTTTTCTTTTTTTTATCTTACGTGGAGTTTGCGTTGGTGTTTGAAATGAACTACAAGCCGGTCTCTTAGAATCCATCTTCTATGGAGAATGGCGGCGAATACACAAACCTGCCAGACATAGCCAGGTGAGCGTGCCGTGAACGCGCATGACGACACGCCCAGTCTAAAATTCCGGCCCGAATCCCTCTTATTTATTTTACTTTACAGGATTATAGAGACAATCTCAGTGATCAGAGAAGGGCTCATTCAGCCCATCAGGCATTTGTTTAAGCATGTATGGGTTAGAAAACGGGTATTTTTAACATGAAAAGTTGCTTAATGCACCTTTAAGAAGAAAAAAAACATCAGTTTTGCATGAACTCCTTCTTCCACTACATGCGTTAAAAAATTTTATGGGTGATGGGTGCAAGCAATCTCGAGCATATCAGAATAAGATTTATATTTGTAAATGATGATGATTATTATGCGAGATGGTTTTAAACTAAAAACATTTTTGTACAGATCTGTCTTGTTCAGTCACTGGATCTGTCTTCAGTCTGAAAATTCTTTCCCTGTAGAAATGTGTTTTTGGACGTGTCCTGGGTGAAACTGATCTTGTTTTTTACTGAGTCTGTAGTACCAGTGCTACCATCCATGCAAAGATATCCCAGTCACTCCAGGGGTTGAGTGAGCTCAACACAGTAAACCACCTGAAAGCAACAATGAAAGAATATTAATTATGCCTCAAAACTTCTGGTAACAGTTACTGACAGTTAATCAGTACTTCAGACTTATGTGCCCTCCAGAAGCTTGCATTCTGCAAATGAACAGTGTGTTGTGGTACCATCCCAAAGAGGCACAAAATCACTTTCACAGACCTTCACATTGACTGTTCCATGCTGGTGGAATGACTAACTCAACCCAAGCTGCTGAGTTTTTATTCATTTTCAAGAAACGTCTGAAGACACATCTTTTTTCGTCAACACTAGACCCATTAATATACACTAACAATTCGATATATCTATTTAATAATAATAAATAAATAACACCACATTGCAGTCTATTTTGCTTATTGTAAATGAGTCATTAAAATGATAAAATATCTTCTGTTTGTTTCTTTTAGACAGCGGTTTTGTTAAAAATGATAACAAAGATGATAAATCTAATTATAGAAATTCCATCTGTCATTATTCAGCACATGAACAATTTACAGATCTCAACGCAGCACTACAGAAATAAAATTTTGGTGTACTTTTAATCTTTTTCCTTTTTAAAAAAATGGCCAAACATATCCTGTGGCACTTATTGCATTGATCAAAGCTGTTAATTAACTGATATTTTATAAATAAGTTATTAAATATACTTTTTATAAACACACTGTAACAGATCGGTGGCTGTAATGAGCGCACAACGCAGGAGAATCCGAGCAGTAATTTACAAAATCCAACAGAATCATGTAGGAAACACAGGATCAACAAGAATGCACAACCATGTAAATCAAAAACGCTTACAATACCAGAAAATGAACTAAAGAAAACGACTAAATACGCTGTAGGGCTATGCCAGGCCAGTAGTTGGCGAGATCACTTTGAAAAGAAACACTACATGCGCCTATAGACTGAACACGTAATACGCATGCGCATGGCGCCACAGTTTACACATATTTGCGTTTTTATAGTTTACACTGAGATGATAACTGTATCATTTTCAAAAACTTGCACTTTCAAACATGTTTTCAAATGGCCCTTAAAACGTGTTGTCGTGTTGTTAGTTGAAAACGGTGTCGTCTAAACGGCCCCAAAGGAAAAAGGGAATACAGAAACTACACTGAAACAGAGCATACATGTGACACACAAAGTCGAGAACCGATTTTATGATGAAGCTACTCTAAGGCTGCTGTTGTATGAAGAATTATTTATCTTTCTTCAGACTTTCAAAATTGTACTGCTGTTTCTTGGTCAAGAAGACAAAAGTTCATTGAATGATCCTCTAGCTAGCCTCCGTTTTGTTTGACAACAATTCGAATGTCAACAAGAAGTTACGACTCCCGGCATCGCTTAGAGCACCTTTAATCTAAGCCCTGTCTGTGAAACCAAGTCTAAATCAGAAGTCTTAAGGTAGCTTAACCATTAAAATATGTTCTTGTGTTTGTGTGTTTGTGAAAACAAAACAAAAAGAAAAGGTTTTTCTTTGTTTCTTTGACTCTTTTATTTTGATTTATTTATTTTTGAAAAATATCTGTAAATTATCATCTTTGATCAATGCAGCAGGCGTATATAGATTTTACACACACAAAAAAAAATCCATACATAAAAAGAAAGCAAAGAAAAAACAAAAGTTAATTTAGTGATGCTCAAAACAGTCAGATAAGACTGCTTGACAAGAGTGCCACTGCTTGGAAATGCAACGGTATATCTGGATCATAAGTGAAGTCAACAGGAAAGGAAGTGGTTTTTGTATTGCTTTGACCCTGAACTCATTCACAGTGACTCTCTAGCACAGTAATACACAGCAGTGTCTTCAGTCTTGAGGCTGTTCATCTGTAGATACAGTTTACTGCTGGAGTCATCTCTGGACACTGTGAACCTTCCCTGGACTGACTGGGAATAGTAGATATAAGTACTGGATGTGCTGATAGTTGCAACCCATTCCAGGCCTTTACCGTGACCCTGTCTCACCACAGCAGCCCAGTCGCTGTTGAATGTATATCCAGAGGCGGTACAGACCAGCCGAAAAGATTCACCAGGTCTTTTTACCTCAGCCTGAGATTGAGTGAAGGTCTGACAGTGAATATCTGTGGAAGAGAGAGAAAAAAGACAAAAAAGTCAGAAAGATGTAAAACTATGAAAAAAAAAAAAAATTACCTGTTGTAGTGTGCTTTCTAAAATTATTTATACATATATTAATTGTTATTATTTAGAAATTAACAAACCATGTAAAAGTAGTAATATCGGGACAATAATCGAACTGATTATTGTTGTCATTGCTGCTTGATTCTCGTCTACAGGAACCACATACAGTCAGTGAACACGAACACGCAGAAATACATCACAGTTTTGCATGAACTCCTCCTCCAGTCTGTCAATGCTTGTTTGTACCTATGTGTATGAAAAACAGGATTTTGTATACACAAATATATAGAAATTATGGTAGGAAGCAAAAAACTGATTTGTTGCATAAATGTTTCAGAAAGTTTCATAAATGTTAAATGATTATGGCTATTTGATATTTTAAAGCATTTTTTGGATAGATGAAAAGTGTGGATAGATGGATGTGTGATGAGGGATGGTATATCTGATTAATGTGTTCAGGTTTTTGTACAGAACTGCGTCATGTTTAATCACGGTGTCTCTTGCACAGTAATACACAGCAGTGTCTTCAGTCTGAAAATTATTTCCCTGTAGAAACACTGTGTTTTTGGACGTGTCCTGCGTGAAACTGATCTTGTTTTTTATGAGACAGTTTCACATAGGGCAGGCATATTTGGTGCGTGACATAGTGGGCATTCGTTCCCCAAAGTGTTTTTCTTACGACGTAGTGTGAGTTCCTTCAGTGCGAGTTCCCTCGAAAGGAACTTTATACTTCCAGGTATGCCGTCACAAGTTACGTCATGACGCAACACCAATCAAGATTGGAATAGTTTCATTCATACTTCAGAGGCGTACGCTTAGGGAGCGTCCCCAAAGTGTCATTCTTATGACACTGTGTCTCGTTCCCTTCTAAGGGAACAAGGGCTATACAGACGTAACCCGAGACGTTTTATCTCAAGATGCATTTACATTTAGTCATTTAGCAGACGCTTTTGTCCAAAGCGACTTACAAATTAGGACTAAATTAAGCGAGTCATTGTGAAGAGGCAAAAACAACGCAAGAAGTGCTCAAAATACGAAGTTCAGGCATTGTTCAGAGTAGCATAAGCCCGATAAGCGAGGATTAAAGTAAAAGGAAAGAATTATATATATAATTATATATATATATATATATATATATATGTGACCCTGGACCACAAAATCAGTCTTATGTGTAATTTTTTTAAAATTGAGATTTATACATCATCTGAAAGCTGAATACATAATCTTTCCATTGATATTAGGTTTGTTAGGATATGACAATATTTGGCCTAGATACAACTATTTGAAAATCTGGAAACTGAGGGTGCAGAAAAATCAAAATATTGAGAAAATCGCCTTTAAAGTTGTCCATTTCTATAGGCGATTGTGCTGCATCCACTCACAAAAATACATTTTTTTTATATATTTAAGGTGGGAAATTTACAAAATATCTTCATGGATCATGATCTTTACTTAATATCCTGATGATTTTTGGCATAAAAGAAAAAGCGATAATTTTGACCCATACAATGTTTTCTTGGCTATTGCCACAAATAAACCCGTGCGACATAAGACTGGTTTTGTGATCCAGGGTCACACATATATATATATATATTTTTTTTTTATGAGGTTAAGTGCTCACGGAAGAGATGGGTTTTCAGCTGTCTTTTGAATGTTGTCAGGGATTCTGCATTCCGGATGAGGGTGGGGAGAGCATTCCACCAGCATGGAACCGTGAATGAGAATGTTCTGGAAAGTGATTTTGTGGCTTTCTGTAATGGAACCACGAGACGTTGCTCGTTGACCGATCGTAGGCTTCTGGTAGGGATGTAGGCTCGTAGGAGTGAGTGAAAGTAGGAGGGAGCTGAGCCTGTGCTCCCTCCTACTTTCTACTGATGTGCATCCCTCCTACTGAGATGCACACCAGTAATGTTTTTTTATAAGGTATGTTTCACTATTATGCGTATTTGGCTTGCTGTCCAGGGGAGGGCTCCAAGCTCGGAATTTTGCCCGAACCCAGAGTACTCCCCCTATACTGGGGTAGACCCAGCCGAGTGTGAGGTGATGGGGTAGTGGAGGGATGCTGAGAAACCTGTCATGAGACAGAAGGTGAGGAAAAGCTTTATTTATACCGGCTTCCTCTTGAGTTGATTGGTTGATTACCTGAACGTGCTCCTCCCGAACTTTGTTACATCAAACTTCATTTATAAAAGCTACTTAAATGTCCTAACTGAACTAAGGCCTTTTCCTGGCTTAAAGGAGCTCTAAGTGATGCCACGCGTTTTTTAGGCCAAAACATTTTTTGTCACATACAGCAAACATCTCCTCACTATCCGCTGGCTGCCTGTCCCCTGAACACACTGTAGAGAAACGCGGTCTCTCTAGACACCACAGGCTCCACAAATGGCAACAAAAACAAACTGGGCTCACCCGCACCACGAAACACAACACACAGTGTTCCAGCCAATCACTGGCAAGAAGTATCTGAGGGTGGGGTTTGGGGGGTTAGTGCGCGTACACATGAAGGGGGTGTGGAGGAGAGAGAAGCATGAAGAGGGAAGTTTGAATTATGGCCGACACACGACCTAAGAGACGACGTTCCGATGAACAAATTGCAAAGAAGAGGGACAAGGACAAGGAATGCGTGAAGTACCGAATTTACATCGGAAAAACCTTTGAAATGTGGGAGAACTCCGCCGGCAGAAGGGCTTCCAATCCGACATTCAGTTGCTCTGTTTTTGCTGGACAGGGTAAATCCATCTTTCTTTCTAAACTGACGTTCATGTTCGCCAAACCAACACAAGGATGTAATTAGCTAGAACTATGCAGTCAGCGTTAACTTTGGTCAACAGGCCCGTCGCAACAAGGCAAGCAAACCAAGCAATTGCTTGGGGCCCCGAGCTGGCCAGGGGCCCCAAGACAACGACTGGTTAAGAATAAAATGCAACAACAAACTGTGTGAGCGCCCCTTTGATAGTCAATGCAGTAAAGTGCAATGACACTGTTATCGGGTTCCCCCTCAAGGGGGCCCCTCTCAGTAGTCGCTGACAGCAGCCAGCCAACCACGTGATCTCTGCTGCCGGCAAAATACAAAATACGATTCGCAGTCACTCGCAGTCTCGCACGTGTGACGCATCACACCTGCTGTGCGTGCTGTACTATTCTGTAGCTTAAGTGCAACATGGAGCTTGAAGAAGCAAGAAAAAAATTTAAACAGGAGAATTAACTTTGAGCAAGTTTGGAGGAAAATCGGAGGTATGGAAACATTTTAAACTAGTCGTGGGTGACAACATATGAGTTGGCTTTGTCTCGTGCATTAAAGTCCGCGTGAACCGGAAGTTGCAAACGACTTTTCTCCAGTGCTGTGACGTATTTCCCAGTGAAAAGGAATATTGAACAGAGGGCAGGGTTTTACTCTAGCGCTCCTCCTCTCCATCTCTCGCTCATTACAGACTAACGATTTGAGGGGAGTGGTTAAGCGTTTCCCAAACCAAGCCGTCAAACCTACGTCATCAGGGAAGGTCCTCCAATGCAGAGAGGAGGGGCATTTTCAGATTTTGATTAAAGATTACGAAGCCAAAACATTTTTTTCTGTGTTTTAACTTGCACGGATTAATTGTTCACCACAAGACTAATATGTGCTAACAAAGTAAATAGGGTCCATTTTGATTTCAGTTGGACTTTAAATGCGGCACGCTGCTCGCCTATGACAGCAAAAAAAAAAAAAAAACGGGGACTTCGACGATGAACAAACACATGAAGCAGTCTTGTCCTGACAGAAATGATGATAGTAGTCAGCCTCAGCCCTCAATGTCCTCTTTTGTTACTTTTCCGATCCATTCAATTATTTCTGAATAAACAAACAACGCAGTTTACATGCTTCTTCCTTGTCGCATTATTCATTAAGATAATAATTAATAAATGCACGCACAATTATGAACTTGATAAATGTTACAGATATGTATTACTATGCACAAACAAATGCCTTTCAACTCACATTAAATTAGCTTTTTATGTATTAAATTTGGAGGTTAGGGTGGCCTCCATGTCCATTTTGCTTGGGGCCCCCAAATTCCTTCAAACGGCCCTGAATACAACATATATGTTTCTAGCAGCTAGCGATCAATCTCTATTGTAAATGATCAAACAAATTCACAGTAGGGCGACAATTTGTGTGAATGATTGTTTTCACCCACTGTTTGTTATGAATTTGAATGTTCATTTATAGGCTATTGACAACTTTGACTAAATTTGTTTACAACGCCGCCGTTGTTTATGCTGACTGGGAAACGCGAAGCTAACGTTATCTTGCTATTATTGCATCCTTGTATGGGAGCTATAGTTATAACCTCAGGTGGCGAAACGATTTTAAGATAATGTTTCTCTTTTTCTGCATTCTGTTCTGCAATATATAAAAGCATTTATCTAACTTGGCGACATTACACATTGAATGAAGTATCAGTAAAACTTAACTTTGTTTGTAGTGACTACTTTGACTTTCCTTTATGCCGGAAGGGAGGGGAGGAGGGAGGAGACGGGATGAGGAGGAGGGAGGGTCTAGCTAGCCTCCGTTTTGTTTGACAACAATTCGAATGTCAACAAGAAGTTACGACTCCCGGCATCGCTTAGAGCACCTTTAATCTGAGCCCTGTCTGTGAAACCAAGTCTAAATCAGCAGTCTTAAGGTAGCTTAACCATTAAAATATGTTCTTGTGTTTGTGTGTTTGTGAAAACAAAACAAAAAGAAAAGGTTTTTCTTTGTTTCTTTGACTCTTTTATTTTGATTGATTTATTTTTGAAAAATATCTGTAAATTATCATCTTTGATCAATGCAGCAGGCGTATATAGATTTTACACACACAAAAAAATCCATACATAAAAAGAAAGCAAAGAAAAAACAAAAGTTAATTTAGTGATGCTCAAAACAGTCAGATAAGACTGCTTGACAAGAGTGCCACTGCTTGGAAATGCAACGGTACATCTGGATCATAAGTGAAGTCAACAGGAAAGGAAGTGGTTTTTGTATTGCTTTGACCCTGAACTCATTCACAGTGACTCTCTAGCACAGTAATACACAGCAGTGTCTTCAGTCTTGAGGCTGTTCATCTGTAGATACAGTTTACTGCTGGAGTCATCTCTGGACACTGTGAACCTTCCCTGGACTGACTGGGAATAGTAGATAGGAGAACTGGATGTGCCAATAGTTGCAACCCATTCCAGCCCTTTACCGTGACCCTGTCTCACCACAGCAGCCCAGTAGTCGCTGAATGTAAATCCAGAGGCGGTACAGACCAGCCGAAAAGATTCACCAGGTCTTTTTACCTCAGCCTGAGACTGAGTGAAGGTCTGACAATGGATATCTGTGGAAGAGAGAGAAAAAAACTTAAGAGTCAGCAAAATGTAAACTTGCTAAAATTATATATGCATTCATAAATTATTATTTATGAATGAGTTACAGACCATGAAAAAACAGAAATATCAGGATTGAACTGATTATTGTTGTCATTGCTGATTATTGCTGCTCCTCTACAGGAACCACATACAGTCAGTGAACACAGACACACTCCACTGGTACAAAGCACTTATGGGAAATATGCATCACAGTTTTGCATAAACTCCTCCCCCAGTCTTTCATTGCTTGTTACCTTTATTTATGAAAAACAGACATTTGTAATATATATACATATATATACAGTATATGTATATGTATATGTACAGTATATGTATATACACGTGTCCTGCGTGAAACTGATCTTGTTTTTGTGGAGTCTTTAATATCACTGCTACCACCACTGCAAAGATATCCCAGCCATTGCAGTGCTTTTCCATTGGGTTGACGTATCCAGTGAATGCAATAGCTTGATTCTGAAATCCTGCAGGAGATGGGAAATGATTCTTAAGGTTCTCGTCAACACTAGACCCATTAATACTAACACTAACTATTCTATATATCTATTTAATAATAATAAATAAATAACACCTTGCTAAATGTACTGAGCAAACTGTCACAGCACTACATATTGTTGCCCTATTGTTGGTTTGGTCACTTCTATTGTTCTCCTCATTTGAATAAAAAGTGCCTGCTAAATGATGAAATGTAAATGTAAGTTATGAAGCCCATTTTATTGCTTTAGAATTTAAATAAATCATCAGTGAAGCTCATGCAGGCAGTGTAAGAGCTAATGAGAGGATCATGATTTGAAGTGAACACAGCTTTATTACTCCTACAGATCTACAAAGTAGATACTTCTCTTTTGAATAAAGAACAAGTAGAAAAATTGCATACAGCTCTTCAGTTGTCCAAGATGAGGCGATTGGTCATTTATAGGTGCTTTCTACATAAAAGAACAACATATGTGACCAAATAAAAAGATGAAGGAAACATACTGGAAAGACAGATTATAAGCACTTTAATGCATTTTGTTAACATTTAAGATTGTTTAATAAACATATATTTTAACTTGTCTGTCGGGTTCATCTGATTCCAGTGTCTAGTGAAAGTATTGGTAAAATAAGTGTAGGTAGAAATATTCATTCATTCATTTTATGGAGAACTGTAGTAAAATCCTCAAGTTCTCAAGAATTTCACATGGTTCACACAAAGTTGCATGTCCAAAATTCTGTATTTTGTATCTAGTGAGAATTGTGTTTTATTTTCATTCAAAACACTGAACTATTTGCCGTATAGTTGCAAATTCCTTCTAATTTTTTTCCATGTGAAGTTAAACTTCAGGGCTCTTGATGACACACAGCTGTTAACCTGTGCTGCCATTCAAACGCAAACTGTGGGTTATATAACAGTGTTTCACTCAATTTTAAAGAACTTTTTAAACCAAAAAGGTTCTATATAAGGAGATTATAAAAAAAAAAGTATGTTCATGAGCTGTTTAATTCATAAAATGTAATTATAAAAAAAAAAATGTATGCATTAAAATTACATCCAAAATGATGCATGATGGGAACCTCTAAAAGGTTAGCGCCTGCAAAATCCTTTAAGGAGAGTGTATGATGCCAGATGATTTCCAGTGATAAAAAAATGTAGGAGTGTGATTTATGAATTTATGGAGTAATTTATTAAGTTTACTGGGTTTGTAGAACACAGAGAATCTACACATGCAGTTCTGTCAGCACCAAATAGTGCAAAATGTCTAATGCAAAAACAATTAATGTACCAAGATTGAAGCTGAAGAAGCAAATAAATGATGCAGCAGTCACATAACACCTGAAGAAAGACGTTTTATCTTTTATCTTTATCTGCAAATAAATGATAAATGAAATATTCAAGAAACTTGTATTTCCAAACAGTCTGGTATGGAGAAAATATAAGAATTATTGCACAGGTCCCCAGACAATTTGTGGCACTGTGTATTTCGTGCACAATAATATACCGCTGAGTCCTCAGTCTGAAAGTTTTGACCTCGTAAGAAAACTGTGTTGCTGGAAGTTTCAGCTGTGAAGCTGATCTTATTCTTCATTGTGTTGCTGGTGCCTGTATCACCAGAACTACAGAACCAGCCTATCCATTCCATCGCTTTAACTGTTGTATCCAGTTGGTACAGCCTCCTGACGCTGAATATCCTGTAATCTTGCAGCCGATGGAAAATGATTCCCCAGGTTTTACCACCATTAGAGCAGGCTGATTCAACTCAATGCAATTACCACCTGGGAATATCCATTTAAAAAATATTGTCATTGATTGAATTGAGTTATGCACATTGTCACTCTCAAAATTAACCTGGACTGGTTGTATTTTAAAGGACAAGCATCTGAAATACATTAATAAAACAGTTTCACGAGTTCACATATTAATGAAATCTGATGTAATATTATAATGCGTATTTGGCTTGCTGTCCGGGGGGAGGGCTCCGAGCTCGGAATTCGGCCCGACCCCAGAGTACTCCCCCCTATGAATGTATAGCTCATAGGTATCTATGAGTAGACCCAGCCGAAAGTGAGGTGATGGGGTGGTGGCGGGATGCTGAGAAATTAGTCATGAGACAGGAGGTAAGGGAAGGCTTTATTTATACTGGCTTCTTCTTGTGCTGATTGGATGATTACCTGAACATGCTCCTCCCGAACTTTGTTACATAAAACTTCATATAGTGTTACAGTGTTGATTCTGAAACTCACTGAGCGCAGTAGATAAAATCATCACCAATAATATAAAGTACATGATTCTATCTGTCTGAAGTCTCTCAGATGGGACCTGTTACTCTCCACCACAGGACTTGAAAAGCTCTTTATTGTGTCTGTATGCTTCTGTTTACATAAGGAAGGAGATTTGCATCAATGCTTTTTAGTGAACAAATTAAATTTAAATGACAACCCTAAAATGAAAATGTCCCTAAATAAAAATGACAACATTGAAGTCTATTTTGCTTATTATAAATGAGTACAAGGATGATAAATCTAATTATAGAAATTCCATCTGTCATTATTCAGCACATGAACAATTTACAGATCTCAACACAGCACTACAGAAATAAAATTTTTGTGTACTTTTAACCTTTTTCCTTTTTAAATAAATGGGCAAACATATCCTGTGGCACTTATTGCATTGATCAAAGCTGTTAATTAACTGATATTTTATAAAATAAAATATTAAATATACTTTTTATAAACACACTGTAACAGATTGGTGGCTGTAACGAGCGCACAACGCAGGAGAATCCGAGCAGTAATTTACAAAATCCAACAGAATCATGTAGGAAACACAGGATCAACAAGAATGCACAACCATGTAAATCAAAAACGCTTACAATACCAGAAAATGAACTAAAGAAAACGACTAAATACGCTGTAGGGCTATGCAGGGCCAGTAGTTGGCGAGATCACTTTGAAAAGAAACACTACATGCGCCTATAGACTGAACACGTAATACGCATGCGCATGGCGCCACAGTTTACACATATTTGCGTTTTTATAGTTTACACTGAGATGATAACTGTATAATTTTCAAAAACTTGCACTTTCAAACATGTTTTCAAATGTTTGCGTCTCAGGCCCTGACAACGTGTTGTCGTATTGTTAGTTGAAAACGGTGTTGTGTAAACGGCCCCTAAGGAAAAAGGGAATACAGAAACTAAACTGAAATAGAGCATACATGGGACACACACAGTCGAGAAAAGATTTTATGATGAAGCTACTCTAAGGCTGCTGTTGTATGAAGAATTATTTATGTTTCTTCAGACTTCCAAAATTGTACTGTCTGTTTCTTGGTCAAGAAGACAAAAGTTCATTGAGTGATGCTCAAAAAAGGCAACTAAGACTGCGTGGCAAGAGCGCCACCTCTTGGAAATGCAACAGTACATCTGGATCATAAGTGAAGTCAACAGGAAAGGAAGTGGTTTTTGTATAGCTTTGACCCTGAACTCATTCACAGTGACTCTCTAGCACAGTAATACACAGCAGTGTCTTCAGTCTTGAGGCTGTTCATCTGTAGATACAGTAAGAACGACACTTTGGGGACGCTCCCTAAGTGTACGCCTCTGAAGTATAAATTAAACTATTCCAATCCTGATTGGTGTTGCGTCATGACGCAGTAAACACTGTCGTTGACAGGTTTCAGGAGGCGAGGAAGCAATCTGCGAGCATTCCAGCAATTTCTCCCTGCTGTACCGAGTGTTCAGCCTCAGCCGTCAACAAGCTCCTTGTACCGTTGGTACGTATGGCGTCCGTATGGCGTCCTCTAGGGCCCTCTACTCGGGAGTGCCCCTACAGGAGATCTGTGAGGCAGCCGGTTGG
Source organism: Leuciscus idus (assembly GCA_021554675.1). Taxonomy (NCBI): domain Eukaryota; kingdom Metazoa; phylum Chordata; class Actinopteri; order Cypriniformes; family Leuciscidae; genus Leuciscus; species Leuciscus idus. Next base: position 30,018,785 of record CM038621.1, read on the forward strand.
GCTACCCCACACACCTTTATCAGGTTTTACAGTCTGCACCTCCCCAACACGCCGGGTGCACGAGTGCTCTCGTCCTAGCTTGTGCCTGAGACAGTATCACATAGGGCAGGCATATTTGGTGCATGGCAAGTGGTCATTCGTTCCCCAAAGTGTCGTTCTTACGATGCAGTGTGAGTTCCCTCAATGTGAGTTCCCTCAGTGCAAGTTCCCTCGGAAGGAACTTTACATTTCCGGGTATGCCGTCACATGTTATGTCATGACGCAACACCAATCAGGATTGGAATAGTTTCATTCACACTTCAGAGGCGTATGTTAAGGGAGCGTCCCCAAAGTGTCGTTCTTACGACGCTGTGTCTCGTTCCCTTCTAAGGAAACAAGGGTTACAGACGTAACCCAAGACGTTTTATCTCAAGATGCATTTGCATTTAGTCATTTAGCAGACGCTTTTGTCCAAAGCAACTTACAAATTAGGACTAAATTAAGCGAGTCATTGTGAAGAGGCAAAAACAAAGCAAGAAGTGCTCAAAATATGAAGTTCAGGCATTGGTCAGAGTAGAATAAGCCCGATAAGCGAGGATTAAAAGGCTAAAAAAAAATTTTTTTTATGAGGTTAAGTGCTCATGGAAGAGATGGGTTTTCAGCTGTCTTTTGTCAGGGATTCTGCATTCCTGATGAGGGTGGGGAGAGCATTCCACCAGCATGGAACCGTGAATGAGAATGTTCTGGAAAGTGATTTTGTGGCTTTCTGAGATGGAACCACGAGACATCGCTCAAGACAGATCGTAGGCTTCTGGTAGGGATGTAGGCTCGTAGAAGTGAGTGAAAGTAGGAGGGAGCTGAGCCTGTGCTCCCTCCTACTTTCTACTGATGTGCATCCCTCCTACTGAGATGCACAACAGTAATGTTTTTTTTATAAGGTATGTTTCACGAGTTCACACGTACATGAAATCTAATGTAGTATTATGCGTATTTGGCTTGCTGTTCAGGGGAGGGCTCCAAGCTCGGAATTTTGCCCGAACCCAGAGTATTCCCCCTATACTGGGGTAGACCCAGCCGAGTGTGAGGTGATGGGGTGGTGGAGGGATGCTGAGAAACTTGTCGTGAGACAGAAGGTGAGGAAAATCTTTATTTATACCGGCTTCCTCTTGAGTTGATTGGTTGATTACCTGAACGTGCTCCTCCCGAACTTTGTTACATAAAACTTCATTTATAAAAGCTACTTAAATGTCCTAACTGAACTAAGGCCTTTTCCTGGCTTAATCTAAGCCCTGTCTTTGAAACTAAGTCTAAATCAGCAGTCTTAAGGTAGCTTAACCATTAAAATATGTTCTTGTGTTTGTGTGTTTATGAAAACAAAACGAAAAGGTTTTTCTTTGTTTCTTTTATATTTATTTATTTATGAAAAATATCTGTAAATTATCATATTTGATCAATGCAGCAGGCGTATATAGATTTTACACACACAAAAAAAATCCATACATAAAAAGAAAGCAAAGAAAAAACAAAAGTTAATTTAGTGATGCTCAAAACAGTCAGATAAGACTGCTTGACAAGAGTGCCACTGCTTGGAAATGTAACAGTACATCTGGATCATAAGTGAAGTCAACAGGAAAGGAAGTGGTTTTTGTATTGCTTTGACCCTGAACTCATTCACAGTGACTCTCTAGCACAGTAATACACAGCAGTGTCTTCAGTCTTGAGGCTGTTCATCTGTAGATACAGTTTACTGCTGGAGTCATCTCTGGACACTGTGAACCTTCCCTGGACTGACTGGGAATAGTAGATAGGAGAACTGGATGTGCTGATGTATGCAATCCACTCCAGTCCTTTACCGTGACCCTGTCTCACCACAGCAGCCCGGTAGTCGCTGAATGTAAATCCAGAGGCGGTACAGACCAGCCGAAAAGATTCACCAGGTCTTTTTACCTCAGCCTGAGACTGAGTGAAGGTCTGACAATGGATATCTGTGGAAGAGAGAGGAGAGCAAAATGTAAAACTTGCTAAAAATATAAGCATTCATAAATTATTATTTAAGAATGAGTTACAGACCATGTACAAATAGGAATAAGAGGAGTGAATTGATTATTGTTGTCATTGCTGATTGATTCACCTCTACATACAGTCAGTGAACACCGACACACTCCAAAGGTACAGTGCAAGTCATGGGAAATATACATCACAGTTTTGCATGAACTCCTCCTCCTGTCTATCATTGCTTGTTTGTACCCATTTATGAAAAACAGAAATTTGTAAAAATATAACTGGCCTAAATTAAGTAAGCAAAATTATATTTGTGTTTATGAAATGATGTTGCCTAAATTTTTAATTATTGTCGTTTTTTTTATATTTGAAAGCATAATTGGATGGATGGCAGTAGTATGTATGTATTCAAGTTTTTGTATAGAGCTGTCTTGTTCAGTCAGAGCACTGTAAAAAATGTCTAACCTCTCCAAGTAAAAATTTTCTAGTGACTGTCACATCAATTTTTAAATTGGCCCAAGTGCAATTCTTGTTGCAATAGTCTGTTAACATTGGCTCAATGAGAAATAATACGTCATACTAATTGAAAAATGTAGATGTGATCAGTCACTAGAAATTTTTTGACTTGGGGATGTTTTTGTTTTTTTTGGAGAATAATAAAGAAAAACAACAGACAGACATGTATAATCATAATTTATTTATTGAGAAAATGTCAAAACCGGTACCAAAAGTCGTTCACGTGACGATGTGTCGCAGTCCTCTCTGGCAGCAGAATTTAATTAAAATCCATGAAAATGTTAATCCGTCTTCGGTTCGCTCTGTTCTTTTGCGCGCTTCTTCATTTCAAATGTAGCACCGACTAAATAAACCATGACTGTGACGCAATCTGTGACGAAGCAGGCGAGGCGAGAGCCAATGAGCGTTTGATATGCCGTAACCATAGTAACCTGTCGTAACGCTTCTTGAGGGCGCAATTTTTGAATTTGAATCATAACGAGCGCGGGGTTTGACGTTTACGGTCAAGATGAAGATCACTGGACAAAGGGCTGAGTTGTTTGTATCTTTTTCTTGTAAATAATAAATGGATTCTGAAGGTTTGGATTACATTAAGCTAATAAAATTGATGTATTTTGTGAATCGATGTTGTGTATTATGGTTCTAACTTCTATATGTGACGGAGTAGTACCAGGTTTCAGACACAAGGGATTTCGACTACGCCACCCATGGGAATTTCACCCCGGGAAATATGAATGATACCTAAGAATTTAGGTCACTGCCAGAATTTACTGCCATCGCCTGCTAAAATTCTCAGCATTTAACTATGTGCATAACACTTACCGAACAAGTGGAGATGAGCTCTATTATCCATTTACAGGCACAGATATACGGTATTCATATAACTGCCGTTCAGCTGAGATACAGGGAATACTGCACACAACGCGAAACATCAACTAACGTTAATCCCCAAACCCCACAAAGCCAACCAATCTGCTTTTCATAAAACAGTCCGCACATACCTGAGAGGTTAGTAGTCTTAGCATCCACTGAAAACAAGCCGAGGGAACCAGGAAGGAGAAAAGACAGGCTAGAATGCGCCATGAATCGTTACTGTCATGCACACAGCAAACAACAAAACTTGCTACATGCTAATGAAACATACCTGTGTCCACTGTCAACAACGGAAAACGAGGAGGAGCCGGACGTGACGCATCCCAGGCCATAACCAACCAGCTCTTAAATAGTGGATCCTCCCTGCTGATTGGTGCTCACAACCGTCAATCACCATCACTCGTCCTATTCATTCGGTTACATATAGGAACAATAAATAAATTATTGTGATTATATTGTCTGTCTGTTGTTTTTCTTTACAATTGTAGCCTACGTAGTTTTAAGAAATGGTTATAGGTTTAGGGGTAGGATTAGTGGCTCAAACTATATCTTTTAATGCTATATTGTTCATAAAACTGCCATTCCCCTAACTTACACATATTTGTCCATTACGTTTTATCATTTTAATATTGTCTATAAAATGGGTATGTTTAGGTGTGGGAGTAGGGTTAAGGGATCTTACATTTATAATCTATAAAATGGTAAAAGCGAAATTGTAGACAGATATCTTCATGATATGGCAAACGTGTAAGATTCACGTATAAGTGTGTTAAACTGTGACATCTACACGTTTTCCAAAGTACGTGGACCAACGTGATTATTTCACGTCTTGTCGTGATACTGGGTTGCAACCACACAATGCATTCTATGAGGAGGTGATGTCCACTAAAGCGCGAGTCGTTAAATGAGCATCAATTAGATAGGAGACACGATAAAGGTGGGGGTTACATTAACTAGTAGTTCTCTCATAATGCATGCATGAAATAAACACAAATGCAATGGCGCTTTTCCACTGCATGGTACGGCTCGGTACGGTTCGACTCGGCACGGAACGGTTCGACTCGGCACGGAACGGTTCGGCTCGCTTCGCTTTTCCACTGCGTGGTACGACTCGGCTCGGTACGGCACGGTTCGGTTCGCTTTAGCTCGGTTGCTTTTCCACTGCAGTTAGTACCACTTCAAAGTGGGTGTGATCGTTATAGTTGCCGTCTCTACTGCCATGACATCATCATATTAAATGCGAATTTTTCATTCCGGGTTTCCCCATCCGCTCCTCGGCAACCAACAAGAGGAACGTCTGCACCTCGTCCACTGACCACGATTCAGCCATTTATTTTTTTAAGTTTATACTCTTTTTTTGAAGCAAATATTTTTAAAACAGGCGCTATACAGCGTTGGCTGTTGTCTACTGGCTATTTAAATCTAGCGGGTTAGTGTCTCGTGTTGTAAATACAATGACGCTGGTAGTGATGATTCTGTCTGACCAATCAGTGATCTGCAGTGTTTTCACGTCACATTTAATGGCGCTTTTCCACTGCATGGTACGGTACGGTTCGGTTCGGTACGGCGCGCTTTGGCGCTTTTCCACTGCATGGTACGGTACGGCTCGGTTCGGTACGGCTCACTTATGGCACATTTCCACTGCATGGTACGGTACGGTACGGCTCGCTTTAAATGGTACCACCTTTGTTGAGGTTCCAAGCGTACCGTACCGATACTAAAATGTGACGTGAAAACACTGCAGATCACTGATTGGTCAGACAGAATCATCACTACCAGCGTCATTGTATTTACGACACGAGACACTAAACCCGCTAGATTTAAATAGTCAGTAGACAACAACCAACACTGCAGCGCCTGTTTTAAAAGTATTTGCTTAAAAAAAAAAAGAGTATAAACTTGAAAAAAGAAACGGCTGTATCGTGGTCAGTGGACGAGGTGCAGACGTTCCTCTCGTTGGTTGCCGAGGAGCGGATGGGGAAACACGGAATGAAAAATTTGCATTTAATATGATGATGTCATGGCAGTAGAGACGGCAACTATAACGATCAGTCCCACCCACTTTGAAGCGGTACTAACTGCAGTGGAAAAGCAACCGAGCTAAAGCGAACCGAACCGTGCCGTACCGAGCCGAGTCGTACCACGCAGTGGAAAAGCGAAGCGAGCCGAACCGTTCCGTGCCGAGTCGAACCTGAGTCGGCACCGGCCCCCCCTGAAATTCGATTGGCCACCCCAGGTGCCCCCCCTATAAGATGTCTTGTGATTGGTTCATTTTACGACCAATCAGTTTTATAGACTCTACTGAAGTTTGCTTCAAAGAAGTGCAGCGCCAGATAAACAACGGTCGTCGCAGACTTGGACTTTTACTTTATCAATCAAGAGTGGGAAGTCAAGACACCAAACAAAGAGCTGCCAGACACCACCGAAACAGAAGTTTTAGTTCCAGCTGTTTTAGTTGAGGTCTGCCTTTTTCGACTGTTTTCCTCTCTTTCTGCTACTGTTTTTACAGTGCTGCCAACTCTCACGCATTCACCGTGAGACACGCAATTTTCATACTCTCTCACGCCACACATCCATTTTCTCACGCACAGAAAAATCGCGAAGCAAAGAGGACACGGAGACCGACAGACTAGACAGAGCAGGTTACTTATGATATACAAAAATCTCAGCTCTCAGATTCTGTCAATTTTATTACGAAATTCAAACAATAAATACCGTTTTTGCGCTTGTAAATGTTACGTGACAGATAGTAATAGCTAATAGTAAAAAAACATGAATGAACACTGAAAGATACAGTACAACTTACCGAAATGTATATTCCTCATACATAATATCGATCAATCAGTGTTTTTCATCAGCGTGAAGAGGTCAATATCCTCCTGAGACCCAGAAAAAAAAAGTTTTTTTAATTTAGTTTTTTTCCATGTCATCACACTGTTTAGAGCACAATAAACAAATGGTAAAAAAACATTTTTGCAAAATAATATTTTATTCATACGTTATGCTATGTCCTCTGTAGTGGACGCCAGGACTAAGTTGTTTAAAAAATAAAATGACAAGAAATTATATGTATAGGCAAAAACAATGGGATTTTTTTTTCAATCACCAATACATTTTGGGGTTTCAGGATTTTTTCAACCAAAATTTATATAAAGATTATTCTCAACTATGTTATGAAAGAAATAACGGAATGAATTGATACACCATTTTACTTTATGCAATATGTGGGTAAAATGGCCGTAAATTAATATTCCCATTCAATGCAATGTATCTATACACTGTATCTAATTTGCACATTAAAGTGTTCTTGGAGCAACATTTAATGAAAAAAGAAGTGTAATAATTGGAGTAATAATTGGCAACATTTTAATAATAATATCTAATATTTCATAGGAATATTGATGTATAATTTATTTCCATATTCACTTGTTGTGTCTCCTAAAATGCCTGATAAACATGATTTAAGTCCTGATGTCCTCTACAGTGGACACGTTTGAAATCAATGCCCTGTTCTGTAACAGAAAGTATTTTTTTTATTTGAAACCCCATAACATTTTCCTGAGATGTTGTTTTATGAAATACAATTTGAAAAGTAGTCCAATTTAAATTATAATTACAATATATTATCATATTTCCATAAGAATGCTACATTTGATCACTAAATTAATGTCAGACATTTTTAAAGACCAAGGAGAAGTTGTTTTCATGGTGAAACCTCCAAACATTTGGTATCTCTGAAAAGCCCTGAATGTGCTCTTTACAGGACACCCAGGTTGTGTCATGTGACATGTATGATGTCAGAGAAATTCACTAAAATATAATGTCCACTACAGTGGACAAAAGTCTATTCTTGGGTCCCAGGAGGATAACATAGCAGAACAATTGTCACATTTACCTCAGGAAAGCCATTTAATGAACATAATATAGGCTATAGCACATAGTTGGCAAGAAAAAATAAATAGCTATAGAGAGTATTTAGCTAAATATGTGTTCTATATTACATATTTATTATATTTTTACTTATATCATTAAATAAAGTTGTTATTATAATAATAAAAAAAAACGCATTATATTTAATTTGAGTTATTTTTAACCTTAAATAATAGCCTACTACCAGCTGATAGGGCAGTATGTTTACAGCATTAGGTGAGTTGTTTTTTTTTCTTGAGGAAAAATAACGCCTATCTTGTGTAGCCTACCTAATATTTATCCAAATGAGTCAATATTAAATCAAATCACAATAATTGAATTGAATTGAAATAATAAAAAAGCGTAGCTTACCAGAAATTGTACCATGTAAACATTGTAACATGTTGTCACTAAACCTAATAAAATTCAGTTTAGTTACTAAAATGTTAGTGACAATGTTAGTAAAATGTTTTCTGCTTCTGGGATTTTAAAATTGCTCATTATTAAAAATTGTTTTTATTTTATAAACTTGTTAGTTTTATGAAAACACAAAAAATAATAAACACTGTCTCTCAAATTTAACTTAATGGATATATACAGGTATGACAAAAAAACTAAATTAATCAAAATGTGCTTTATTACTACATTTGTTTACAAGTAACTTTATTCAAGTTAAAAAAATAATAAAATCAATAGGATTTACGTAATATACTGTAGAATTTAGCTCTTTTTTTTTTTGGTCACTGGCAAGTGAGGTGCAATAAACCATCTCCAGTTTTATTGAAACGTCACAATCAGTTTAGTTAAAAAAAAAAAAAAGTATAATATTTTCTACAATTATTTTAGTCACCAGGGTCACATAATTTGATTCTGATATAATTTGCTGAGAAGACTTATTACCATTTCTTATACGCATCCCTGTGTGTAATAAGAAGAGTGTACGCGCGTTGTGGACCTGCCTAATAGGCGCACATTACTAACACGCTCTTTAAATAACAAAAAAATACTGGGCCAACACTTAGACGAGGTTTCAGTTGGTCAATGGCGCAGTTTATTTCAGTTGCCTCAAAATAGCAACGTGCCAACAATACGCCTGAACACACCTCGTTTTCAGACCAGCACGCCCATGGGCGCACAAATGGGTGCAAATGCATTTGCTATTTAAATAACGTGGTGCAAGATGTGAAAATAACTGTGTCAGGCTGAAACTAGCAAAAAACACTTGTAGTACCTGGCGCTGCATTGCGCCGGGTGTATAAAATGGCCCTATAAATGCAAATTCACCTATTTTCTTAGAGGCAATAACCAAACACAGATGTTTCCTGAACGCATCAGTAAGTGCGTCTTTTTTTATAGACACTCTCTTGTCTCCATATAGATCTGTTGTTTCAATAATAGTAATTATTATAATTATTTAAACTGATACATGTTTGTATTAGTCTCACTAAAAATGTACCTTTCTAAGAGATAAGAGATAAGAGCTAAGAGATAAAAACACATTTATTTATTTTTATTTATTTTTACTGAATGTAGCCTTTCTTGTGTTCTGGTCTTTATTATATGCTAAAATAGGCCTTTCTGTTTCATTATACTTCTAGGGGTATCCTGGAATATACACTAAATGCCTTAAATTTGGTCACATACCGGTAATAAATATATTCTAAGGTCAGGTTATGTTCAGTAAGTAGAAAAGCTGCTCTCAGACAGAAATACAACACATATTTTTAGTACTTTGCAGATACAAACATCAAGCGAAAATGAAGTTAATGGTTAATCAAGCTAAAACAAATGCTTAGTGAGTGATGCTCGAAACAGTTAACCAAGACTGCGTGGCAAGAGCGCCACCTCTTGGAAATACAAGAGTACATCTGGATCATAAGTCAACAGGAAAGGAAGTGGTTTTTGTATTGCTTTGACCCTGAACTCATTCACAGTGACTCTCTAGCACAGTAATACACAGCAGTGTCTTCAGTCTTGAGGCTGTTCATCTGTAGATACAGTTTACTGCTGGAGTCATCTCTGGACACTGTGAACCTTCCCTGGACTGACTGGGAATAGCTTATAGGAGAACTGGATGTACCAATATATGCAATCCACTCCAGACCTTTACCGTGACCCTGTCTCACCACAGCAGCCCAGTCGCTGCTGAATGTAAATCCAGAGGCGGTACAGACCAGCCGAAAAGATTCACCAGGTCTTTTTACCTCAGCCTGAGACTGAGTGAAGGTCTGACAGTGGATATCTGTGGAAGAGAGAGAAAAAACCTTAAGAGTCAGCTAAATGTAAACTTGCTAAAATTAAATATGCATTCATAAATTATTATTTATGAATGAGTTACAGACCATGTAAAAACAGAAATATCAGGATTGAACTGATTATTGTTGTCATTGCGGATTATTGCTGCTCCTCTACAGGAACCACATACAGTCAGTGAACACAGACACACTCCACTGGTACAAAGCACTTATGGGAAATATGCATCACAGTTTTGCATAAACTCCTCCCCCAGTCTTTCATTGCTTGTTACCTTTGTTCATGAAAAACAGAAGTTTGTAATATATATAATATGTAACTGTGGAATGATGATGGGGCCAAATAAATTTCACAAATGTATTTATTACATTTATGCCTAAATGTATTTTATATCTTAAAGCATTATTGGATGATGGATGGATGGATGGATGGATGGATGGATGGATGGATGGATGGATGGTATATCTGATTAATGTCACTGTGTCTGTCTTGCACAGTAATACACAGCAGTGTCTTAAGTCTGAAAATACTTTCCCTAGAAACACTGTGTTTTTGGACGTGTCCTGCGTGAAACTGATCTCGTTTTTTATGGAGTCTTTAATATTACTGCTACCACCACTGCAAAGATATCCCAGCCATTCCAGTGCTTTTCCAGTGTGTTGACAAATCCAGTGAATGCAATAGCTTGATTCTGAAATCCTGCAGATGGAGAATGACTCTTGAGGTTGAGTGAGCTCAACACAGTAAACACCACCTGAAAATAACAATGGATTAATGTGTTATTATGAGTTGTGCCTCAAAACATGTTGTATGTCAAGACATTCATTTAGTGCTTTAAATAAACCATCAGTGAAGCTCACATGATGCAGTTGCTGCCAACAGTAGAAGAGCTTAAATAAATGTAATTTGACTTCCCCTGGATGACCCACAGACACACACACTCCACTTTGTACAAAGAGAAGAAGGAAGATTTGCATACAGCCATTTAGTTGTGCAAGACGTAAACAGCAATGCTTTTCTCATTAAACTGAATTGATTTAATCATATTTGTCTTTAGATTTGGATGAAACATATATTTCCTCGCACACATTTTCTTTTCGTCTGCTTGTGCACCTGCACAGAAAATCTGATTAGATATGTTGTTTGATAGTTGTACCTGCACTTAAACTGGTTACTGGTCTCAATAGGCAATTCATTTTACTTTGGTTTTAATCTATATTTGAAAGCTGTTGATGTTTACTCAGACTGAAATTGTTCTTAGTCTGACAATTTTGCCCTTTCAAAAATAATCTGTACAGAATGTTCTTATTTTAAAGTCTACGAAGAATGAATCATTATATACTGTATATGTTTTATGCAACAGTTAGTTCCACCCTCAAATTCTTTCCAGGGATGAAGCCCAACAGGATTGCGACTTTTCATTGTTTTTTATCACTCCGCTTGTCTGTGCATTATAGTGAGTTTTTTTCAGAGACACATTCTGCAAGTTACATTTGAATTCCACCACAGAAATAGGTAAGAATAAACCCGTTATGCTATAATGCATGCTTTTGCACATATCAAATTGTTTAGTGTTACCACTCCTACTTGTGTATGGCATTGTAGATCACAAAGTTGTATCATCCAGAATGAAAATAGGTCTCAAAGTTTTCACACCACAAAGGTGGGAGTTGATGGAAACGCACATCACACATTTAGAACAATACAGGAAAACTGCATGCAATAACACATGCACACACACAACATGCACATGCATGCATGCAACGGCGAGCATGTAGGGCCAACACAGTGGCTCTGATTGTGACAATCATTGCTCTAATGTTCTTAGTCTTTATGGGTGTTGGAACCTTCCATAATCTTTTATGGGATTCCCTCAACAGTCTCTAAATGTTTTGGCATGCACTTCTTTTTCCTTTGAACTATCTTTTGACAACATTGAATGGCAAAATCCAGAACCCCGAAATTCTTATGATCGTAGGTCAGAAAGCAGTGGAACGGGTCAGAGTGGACACAGCTCTTATCAACCTAAAGACAACATAAATAGAAACCCCTCAGACAACCTCAGCGCAGGGAGATGGAGAGGCTGAAGGCAAAAATGCAGGTGAGGTCCGATTAATCATGCAGTTTTATTGAAACGTCACAATTAGTTTAGTTTGAGTAGCAGTATTTCAATTTAGAAAAAAATAAAAAGTATGATCTTCTCTAAAATGATTTTACAGTCATTAGGGTCACATAATTTGATTCTGATATAATTTGCTGAGAAGGCTTAAAATAACTATTTCTTGATGTCTTCCATTTATGTTTGAGCGAGTATGTTACTAGATATAGCTACTTTACCTAAATGTATGCTTTAGTTATAGAGTTTAAACAAGTCTTATGAAACTATACATGCAAATTCACTTATTTTCTTAGAGGCAATAACCAAACACAGGTGTTTCTTGATGGGGAACTCATCAGTAAATGTGACTTTATTTATATACACTCTCTTGTCTCCAAATATTTCTCTATCGTTTCAATAATAGTAATTATTATTATTATTATTATTATTATTTAAAGTGATACATGTTTTTATAAGTCTTGCTACAAATTTACCAAGATATGAACACACTTTCTTTCTTTCTTTCTTTCTTTTTACTTTTTACTAGCCTTTTTGTATTCTGATCTTTATTCCATGCTGATATATAAGGCCTTTCTGATTCATTATATTTCTGCGGGTATCCTGGAATATACACGGAATGCCTTAAATTTGGTCACTGTACAGGCAATAAATATTTCCTTAAGTCATGTTGTGTTCAGTAAGTAGAAAAGCTGCTCTCAGACTAATATTACTGCAGAAAATGAGGTTAATGGTTAGTCAAGCTTTCATAATCATGAGCTTCATGAGAATGGATCAATAAATCAACAATTCAGCGATCACAGTATCAGCAATTATATCTATTCAGTCTGAAGATTGCACTTTTTATATATCGATAAAAAAAGACTTCACTATCATGAAATAATGTGTTAGAAGTGGAAAGAGAGATCTAGAGAATCTTTCTACTGAGAATCCGATTGTATTTCCAATGATTTAACTACATATGAGAGCAGTGCGCCCTCTTATGAAATGTGCCAAGAATTCACTTGTAACACAATTTAATAGGAGGCAGGATTATGTCAGTGAACTGAGCTTTTGGGTGGAAAGTAGTGAAGACAGATATGAATGAAATATTTGCTTATTTAAAAATAAAACCTTTTTATTTTAACTTTTACTAACAAATTTCAAAGGTTAGAACATAGACCGTCATGTTTTGGAGATTGAATATAATCTGGAACTGAAATTATTCATGTGGTGAGTGACAATGTTGTTTTTGAACAAGGCAGTAACTGCTCTGTCACTGTGTCTATATCTGGCACAGAAATACACAGATGTGTCCTCAGTCTGCATATTCTGTCCTTGTAGAGTCACTGTGCTGCTGGAAGAGTCTCTGGTAACTTCAAATCTACTTTTCAGTTTATCACTGTAATATGTGTCACCGCTACCACATATCTCTCCGACAAATTCCAGAGCTTTTCCTGCAGGCTGTCGTATGAAGCCAGTGCAGTAGCTTGTGTCAGTCAGTGAATATCCAGAGATCTTACAGGACAGTGACAAAACCTGACCAGGCCTTAAGACCATAGATTCAGTCTGGGTCAGTTCAACACAGTGGACACCTGGGAAAACAAATATGGCCTGACATCTTAGAGACATGGCAAGATTTTGTATAAACATATAAGACATTTTTCTTATGAAATATTTCTATAGAAACTATGAAGACTTACGAGAGACGGCTGCTAGCAGCAGAAACAACCAGAGAGATGAGGAGACCATGGTTTGAGAAGTGAGAGAGTAAGCTGTTTCTTTTCCCCTTAATACTAAAACAAAGAGGAGGAGAACGAATATTTGCATACAGTTCTGCAGGGGTAGAGCAAAACTTAGCATGCAGCAAGTCACAAATGTTTCATACCAAAAAGAGTGAGCTGATGAAAACTATTAACACACATTAAGGAAACAGAAGAAAACAGGAACATGCATGCAATAAAAGGAAGCTGATGATGCTTATGAATAACGCCTACTGATTATTAATTATTTGTATAGTCTAATTTTCGCTCTTCACATCACCAAACAACATTATGCTATAGTGTATTAACAAGGGCAGCAGCCAATGAGGATTTTCTCTGACATTTAGTGAAACGTTGCTGCTATATCTGAAAACGCATATGGTAACACTTTATTTAGTTTGTCCACTTTAGACATTCTGCTGACTATAAGTAACTTTGCTAAAACATGGAAACTTATTCTACTAACCTAACACCTAACCCTAAACTATTAGTCTACTAACAGTCTTCAACAGTCTAAACTCTACTGAGAGTTAGTTGACATGTAGTTGCAAAGTTACTAGATCGTAGAGTGTCTAAAGTGAACCATCGGAATAAAGCTTAACCTCGCATACTTCCCTACTATAGTAGTTTAAAAAACAGTATGTGAAAAGTGTAGTTTGTCCGAATTCAGTATTCATAAAAAAGTAGACGAAAAATACCTGGATGACATACTACTTCTGACAAGATTCCGAAGTGCGCATCCAGTGGACACTTTACTATCCCATGAAGCCACAGAAGAGGATTTATGAATGACAGTGAATTGACCAACTCTGGTGGGTCACATGACAGTGACAACACAGAATATAGGCTACCTTTTTAATGGTTGTAAAGTAATTACTTATTCAAAACAAGTAACTACTCAGAGGGCCTGTCTCGACACACACTTGCGGACCACCTGATGACGACCACAACTGCAGTCCTGAATGTCAGCAAAGACCATGACAACTAGAAAAGCCCTAGAGACAGATCCCCTGTGAAGACCTCATCGATACGACAGCCATCAGCACAGATCCTCAGCAAAGACCAGAACCAGATAAGTCCTCTGCACAGACCCTTCGACTCCTCACCACCATATGCCTGCGTAATATATCCCAATCTTCAAGATGAAGGAACTGGATGAAATTTTCTGAATGATGCCAGTCCACAATCTGACTTGTGATGAAGCCTGGAATCATAATCACACTATGTTTGTTTGTTTGACCAGAGGAGAACAGGGGCCCGTTCTTCGTACGTCGCTAACTCAGTTAGCTGGATTTGATTGTTGACGATTTGGCATGATCTTGGATTGTTTGGTTCTTCGAAGCTCATCCAGGGGCTCGTTCTTCGTACGTCGCTAACTCAGTTAGCTGGATTTGATTGTTGGCGATTTGGCATGATCTTGGATTGTTTGGTTCTTCGACGCTCATCCTGGACTTGCTGTCATAGCAACAGGTGCGCAAACTTGAACCTGCTCGGGAGCAGGCTTATTTCATGTAAACAGGATTAGACTGCGGCTTCATAAGCGGAGCTGATACGGGAAGTCCAGCGCAGCGCGATAGTGCACTTTCTGAGATGTATCTTTTTTTTCGTGACTCGTGAGATTGTCGTTTACATTATAAAATTGTTGGAAACGCACATTTATTTTCGACTTGTCGGAGTCGGGCTTTAACTACAGCACAAACTGTTTGCATTGCCCTAAGATTATTTGCGAGTGGCTCTTTCCTTTACACTATTGGAGATGCGGAGAACTTGATGGACGTCTGTCGTGTCATTCGGAGTTTACCGGCGGTTTTAGGTTTAAAAAACATTTTTAGTTTTTTTTTTGTGGCATTTCCAAGCCACTTAAGACCCAATGTTGTAAAGCAGTTTTTTATTTATTTATTTATTAGGCTATCATAATTTTTTATGAAGATCATGCAATCATGACCATGCTGATATATGTCACTCAGGCTTATGCTAGACCATAGACTGCCATCAAGGCCTCAATGAAGGGGATTATGTGAACAGAAAGGGGGTTCACAATGTAAATGTGCAGCCCAGTTACTATTGTGATTCTTAATATTCCAGATTAATAATATTATATCAAATAAAAAAAGGCAGTTGACAAATCTTCCATATCACAAATGTGAAAGCAAAATGGCCAGGATCTGTCCATGACTTAAGCATTTTCAGAGATTCACATTTATGCACATTATTTGAAAGTGGTAAGGAAAGTTCCACAATTAAATATCAAGCTCACTGTATTACATACACTTATGCTGATCCTAACAGCACTGCATTTGTTCATAGGTGATTATGACATGTTCCTGCCTGCAGACAGGTGTTTTATGACCCCATTCCCTGACCCAAACCAGTTACAATGCAGCTCTAGCCAGGACAAGGGCACACAATGAAATGAACTTTGGCTAACTAAAGGGAAGATTTCAGTGTCTGATAAGTCTGAGGGTTGCACACCTGACAGGGCCTGTGACATTGTTGCATGTGCCATATTACACAACATTGCCAAAAAAACCCCACTTTTCATTAAATGTTTAATAAAAGACAAATATGCTTAGTTCCTTGAGTTTTATTTCAATTGTTCTTTGTAAAGAAAAGCCAGTGGTCAAGTGCCTGCAACAAGAGATATTAGACGCATGCCTCATGCAATAAATAAAAAGGAAAAGTTGGCTATACACTGCCCACCTGTAGGCCTATGTCTCCTCTGTCTGTGCAGACTCTTCTGTAGGCCTTTCTGTAGATGTGGAATCCTGCAACTTATATTGCAGCCATAAAGCATACAAGTATAAATTAAGTAAAGTTATTTATGCACTTGCAGGTAGGCTAATTCCTCCATATGACAGTTATCTGAGAGGGTTTATTCACTGTCCAGTGCAATGGAAACAAATGTACATTACAAAGTCTTATACTTTCTTTCCTTTGGAAAGTTAGAAAATGTCCACTTACTGCACATATTTCAGCCACCACTTTCTTGGGAACAGATACAAGTGTTGGTGTAAAAGTGGAAAACACAATGACATTACAATGAACTACACTCGGGAAACATTTGATCAATAACTCATGGCAAAATATTTTCAGTTTTCACTTTCACAAGTCAAAGCAATTCATCATTACTCAAGATTTAACAGTTGAAATTACTATACAGCCTTAATTTAATGCAGCAAAAATTATTTTACAGTGTAGGCTACTAAGATATTTTCTTTTTTTCAGCCTTTTTCTTGGATGCTTTTATAAACAGAACACCATTTATTTAACAGTGCCTTTTATAGAAGAGACTATAATATAACTAAAAAATGGCCATTATGTAGAATATTTTTGTACTCACTTTTATTTGTTCCCATGTTCTAGTGTGGTGACCCTGACATTACAATGAACAAAGTAATTATGCAATTATTAAAATACAAATAAGGCTAATAAGTGATAAAAACATCTAACATGGCCACATCTAACGGATTTAAATTGTCTGCTACTTTTTGCCAGCCCTCTCTCCTGGCTTTTGCAGACTTTGAGGTGTTCCCTGGCGTTTTGATTAAACATTAAAATTCCGAATAAACTTCGACTATTAGTTCTTGCTCTGCTGAGGAGAAAAACTGAGCGTGCTCTTTGGCCACGCTGAGCAGCCAATAGCAGCGTTGCTGATCATTGTTTCTACTATCGATACATATCCCCTTTTAAGCCAGCGCATGAACGCGCAGTTATCTCAGATAACTCAATCCAGCGATACTAATCATAAACAACAGGTGTGTTCGAAGAACCCAATTAGCCGGATCATGATTAGCACGATGATATCATCTTGGATGTTTCATTTGATCTCGGATGTAATAAGCAACGTACGAAGAACGAGCCCCTGGACTTGCTGTCATAGCAACAGGTCCGTAAGCTTAAACCTGCTCGGGAGCAGGCTTATTTCATGTAAAAAGGATTAGACTGCGGCTTTTTAAGCGGAGCTGATACGGGAAGTCCAGCACAGCGCGATAGTGCACTTTCTGAGATGTATATTTTTTCTCGTGACTCGTGAGGTTTTCGTTTACATTATTAAATTGTTGGAAACGCACATTTATTTTCGACTTGTCGGAGTATGGCTTTAACTACAGTACAAACTGTTTGCATTGCCCTAAGATTATTTGCGAGTGGCTCTTTCCTTTACACTATTGGAGATGCGGAGAACTTGATGGAAAGTGCTGTCTGTCGTGCAGAGGCGGACAGAGTACACAGCTTAATTACTTGAGTAAAAGTACAGATACCCCTTGCTAAATTTTACTCAAGTACAAGTAAAAGTACTACAGTCAGATGTCTACTTAAGTAAAAGTACTAAAGTACTTGTTTTTAAAAGTACTTGAGTATCAAGAGTACAAGAGTACATTTTCTAAATATTGCATTACTACTGCCACAGTGCTTACATACATTGGTAAACACAGCAAACACTTGAAGCGAAAACTATCATTAACTTGTTCAGAAAATTGAAATAGTCTGGCGAGGTGGGGCACAGGTTGGCACATTTCCGGGATGTGATATTTTTTTTCCCAGGATGGTAGGGGAAGACTCATGAATATTCATTAGGGAAGTCATCCCTGATTGGTCTGATGACCTAACCCCACCCCTAAACCTACCCGTCACTGGGGGTCTTATGACCTCCCTAACCCCACCCCTAAACCTACCCGTCACTGGGGGTCTTATGACCTCCATAACCCCACCCCTAAACCTACCCGTCACTGGGGGTCTTATGACCTCCATAACCCCGCCCCTAAACCTACCCGTCACTGGGGTTAAGACCAATCAGGGATGACTTCCCTAATGAATATTCATCAGTCTTCCCCTACCATCTTGAAAAAAAAAAAATTATCTCTCCCGGGATGGACCTGCTGCGTCTTCATCCATTGTTTCGTCCATGGTTTCGTCTCTTATCTAAATCTGACCATGGAGTTGACTTTGGCGGAAAGCTGAAGGTGATTGCTGATAGGCTGTCCCAATCAGTGGCGCCTGCACAATCCAATCACATTTGAGAGGGAAACAACAAATTGAGGGTTTCCGAGATGTTTCTTTTTTCCTTTTTTTTTTAGAAGAAGTAACGGGTACTCACAGTTATGGATAGAAATGTAGTGGAGTAAAGAGTACAATATTTGCCTTTCAATTGTACTTGAGTAAAGTCATGAGTACTCCCCAAAAATTATACTCGAGTAAAGTACAGATCCCTCAAAATTGTACTTAAGTACTGTACTCAAGTAAATGTACTCCGTTACTGTCCGGCTCTGCTGTCGTGTCATTCGGAGTTTACCTGGCGCTTTTAGGTTTAAAAAACAGTTTTAGGTTTTTTTGTGGCATTTCCAAGCCACTTAAGACCCAATGTTGTAAAGCAGTTTTTTTTAAAGCAATTTTTTTTTTGAGGCTATCATAATTTTTTATGAAGATCATGCAATCATGACCATGCCGATTACAGTATGTCACTCAGGCAGTGGTGGAGGAAGTACTGAATCTCAGTACTTAAGTAAAAGTACAAATAACCAGAGACATATTTACTTTAGTAAAAGTAGAAGTACCACAATGAAAACCCTACTTAAGTAAAAAGTAAAAAGTACTTGATTTTAAATGTACTTTAAATATTAAAAGTAAAAGTACTTGCATAACAATTTATTCTCTTAAAGGGACAATGTGTAGCTTTTTAGGTATTTTATTATCTAAAATCTATATTTTTATTAATAAATATGCCCTCAATGGTGTACAAATACCTATGCCAATGTTCAGACTAATCCTCGTAAACGAAGAATTTATTATCTTTATATACATGGGACGGGTAAGTCCACGGAGGCTTCCATGTAGTTCCGCCATCTTGAAAAACTATAATAGCAGAGAGGGACAAAAAGTACTAGGCCAACGCGTTTCCACAACGCGTTTCGTTCAGAGCCAGCGTCACGTGACTGAAGCCAGCAGAAGCGGAGGAGCAGAGCAGTGAGAGGCGCTTGTCACTGCCGCGGCAAGTTTAAAAGGCTGCACTGCACGGTTATTTATACACCGTTCATTCATACATACATATGAGTCACAGGATAAGGAGTCCTCGTCGTCGAAAAAGTCCAAAATAGATCGTAAAAGGAAACGTGACCGGAGATTACAAAAACAAGGGTTACTGTCAGGATAGCTAATGCAGGAGAAAGCTTTCAAAAGAGACCCTGAAGTTGCCTGCTTTCTTCTCGACAGGTAAGTCAATGTTACAGTCTTAATTACAAGCTTTTTTTTCATTGCTTGGTTGTGTACTTTATTATATAGACAGTCGAACATTTATAGTTAAAAGTTAAACAGGCTCTTTGATGAATAGCAGCTATTGAGTAAAGTAACGTTAGAGAAGGCTCTGATGATGATGATATCTAACAATGCACATACTTCAAAAAATATAACGAGTAAAGAAGGCATTACTACTAATTACCATAGTTAATGTTTTTGACAGTCAGTAGTTCATACTGTAACATTCTTTTTTTCGTTGTTTCAAGTTTCAGTTTGTTTTAAATAACAAACATGTTCACCCGAAGAAAAACTCGAAGTGCTATTATAAGACATCCTGTCATAGCTTTTAGGTACATAACGGCTACCGTAGATGCAACGCGCATTTGAAAAAGTGAGGCGCTGGAGAGCATTATTCGTTTGAATGCAAAATACAATTTCACCACTAGATGGGAGAAATTCCTACACAATGTCCCTTTAATGTCTATATTCTAATAATTAGGGCTGTGCCTGTAACAATATGAATCCGAAATCGCTACACTCAGATCTACGAACCTGTGTCGCGGTGTGAGAAGGCAGAATCGCGGCACACCCCTTTTATGAAGTTAACATTAGGCTATACAATACGTAGACCTACACCACAAAACTAGTTGAGGATAAATTATTTAATATTGGGCAATTCCATCGTTATAAACGGGACATTTGCAGTAAAAACTTGAAATATAAATTCTCAGAAAATGCATTTAATACATATTGAAAAATATCAGTATGCGTTTTATATTTAATGGGAAATAGCCTAGGCTACACATGCGTTACGGGACACAAAAAATCTTTAACTTTTAGGTAGAATTTTTTTTTTTTTGTAATTCTGTGAATTACACTGCGCAAAACAAAAAAGTAGCCTAATAGGCTACCCACCGGATGAAGGGTTGGCTCTCCACAGAACATAAAATATTCATTTTATTTTATTTTTCGTGTTCCCATTTATGAGGAAAAAACAATGTTACAGACGTGACCGCTCTGAAAGGCACTAAAAGACTGCTTTAAAACTTTCACAGAGACCTCAAACAGAAAGCACAAAGCCTTTTTTAAAGTGAATTTCGTTTTGTATTAATTGTATCTTAATTTTAATCAATGTTTCATCAAACAATTGCCAGGATTTAATAAATAAGTAAATATAGTAGAAAATAGATAATCACGACACGTAGGCGCCGGTGAGTGAACTGAAGCGCGTCTCATAAATGAACCAAAACTCAGCATATAAGGTATGTACGCCTACTTGCCTCACAGACCTGATAAATATATCTTTAGACAGCTTTAAATGTGTACTTTTAAACAGAACAATTCAAAACGAAAGAAAACCGACTGCTCTCTGCTTATAATCCGTATGAAATGCGCATTTCTCTCTGCGCGTTCACTACTGCGAAGATCGCGTATCAGTAGGCCTATCGTCAACCTCATCTTTGCAGCCGACACAGAAAACACTTGTTTATTAATAAACAATTAAAATGTCTCCTTGCTATATTTGACATATTCATTACTTTTGCTGGTTCTTTGTGACAGCTTTTAGGTGCTTTATTGGCAGCGCCACCATGAACGCACGCGTCAGCACCGAAAACATTGAGTTTTTTTTCAATCCCTGTTTTGGCAGGGGGAAAAACTGATCCGAAAATGTAACGAAAATGTAACGAAACGTTGTAGAAATGTAGTGGAGTAGAAAGTATAATAATTGCTGCAAAAAGTAACGAAGTAAAAGTCAAAAGTATGCACTATTGATTCTACTTAAGTAAAGTACAGATACGTGAAAAATGTACTTAAGTAAAGTAACGAAGTATTTGTACTTCGTTACATTCCACCACTGCACTCAGGCTTCACTAACGTGATTGGTACCATAGACTATAGGCTATCATAGATTGCCATCAAGGCCTCAATTAAGGGGTTTATGTGAACAGAAAGGGGGTTCACAAAGTAAATGTGCAGCCCAGTTACTATTGGGATTCTTAATATTCCAGATTAATAATATTATATCAAATAAAAAAAAGGCAGTTGACTAAAATCTTCCATATCACAAATGTGAAAGCAAAATGGCCAGGATCTGTGCATGACTTAAGAATTTTCAGAGATTCACATTTATGCACATTATTTGAAAGTGGTAAGGAAAGTTCCACAATTAAATATCAAGCTCACTGTATTACATACACTTATGCTGATCCTAACAGAACTGCATTTCTTCATAGGTGATTATGACATGTTCCTGCCTGCAGACAGTATGACCCCATTCCCTGACCCAAACCAGTTACAATGCAGCTCTAGCCAGGACAAGGGCACACAATGAAATGAACTTTGGCTAACTAAAAGGAAGATTTCAGTGTCTGATAAGTCTGAGGGTTGCACACCTGACAGGGCCTGTGACATTGTTGCATGTGCCATATTACACAACATTGCCAAAAAAAAAAAAAAAAAAACACTTTTCATTAAATGTTTAATAAAAGACAAATATGCTTAGTTCCTTGAGTTTTATTTCAATTGTTCTTTGTAAAGAAAAGCCAGTGTTCAAATGCCTGCAACAAGAGATATTAGACACATGCATCATGCAACAAATAAAAAGGAAAAGTTGGCTATCCACTGCCCACCTGTAGGCCTATGTCTCCTCTGTCTGTGCAGACTCTTCTGTAGGCCTTTCTGTAGATGTGGAATCCTGCCACTTATATTGCAGCCATAAAGCATACAAGTATAAATGAAGTAAAGTTCTTTATGCACTTGCAGGTAGGCTAGTTCCTCCATATGACAGTTATCTGAGAGGGTTTATTCACTGTCCAGTGCAATGGAAACAAAATGGACATTACAAAGTCTTATACTTTCTTTCCTTTGGAAAGTTAGAAAATGTCAACTTACTGCACATATTTCAGCCACCACTTTCTTGGGAACAGATACAAGTGTTGGTGTATTATGTAAAAGTGTATTATGTAAAAGTGCACAAAAGAGGAAAACACAATGTCATTACAATGAACAGGGAAAAATGTGATCAATAACTCATGGCAAAATATTTTTACATTAACAAGTTTATCAGTTTTCACTTTCACAAGTCAAAGCAATTCATCATTACTCAAGATTTAACAGTTGAAATGACTATATGGCCTTAATTTAATGCAGCAAAAATTATTTTACAGTGTAGGCTACTAAGATCTTTTCTCTTTTTTTCTCAGCCTTTTTCTTGGTTGCTTTTATAAACAGATAACCATTTATTTAACAGTGCCTTTTATAAAAGAGACTATAATATAACTAAACATTACCATTATGTACAATATTTTTGTACTTCACTTTTATTTGTGCCCATGTTCTAGTGTGGTGACTCTGACATTACAATGAACAAAGTAATTATGCAACTATTAAAATACAAAAATATAGGTTAAGTGATAAAAAAAAACATCTAACATGGTCACTTCTTACGGATTTAAATTGTCTGCTACTTTTTGCCAGCCCTCTCTCCTGGCTTTTGCAGACTTTGAGGTGTTCCCTGGCGTTTTGATTAAACATTAAAATTCCGAAGAAACTTAGACTGTTCTTGCTCTGCTGAGGAGAAAAACTGAGCGCGCTCTTTGGCCACGCTGAACAGCCAATAGCAGCGTTGCTGATCAATGTTTCTACTATCGATACATATCCCCTTTTAACCCAGCGCATGAACGCGCAATTATCTCAGATAACTCAATCCAGCGATACTAATCTTATCCGGCAAGTGTGTTCGAAGAACCGAGTTAGCCAGATCATGATTAGCACGATGATATCATCTTGGATGTGTCATTTGATCTCGGATGTAATAAGCAACGTACGAAGAACGAGCCCCAGAGCACCAAGTCTGGCCTGGGGTTGGTGATGACAATCTACAGTGGAAAGATAAATTGTTTTTGGACATTCAGTAATTTCTAGGTTAGAATGAATGTTTGTTTTTTATAAAAAAAAAAAAATGAAAAAAATGATTTGTTTTTTTTTAGCATATTGCTGTTGTTTCTTCTCCTTTCTGGATTAGTATAACATTGGTATTAGTGTGTCAGTTGTGGGAAAAAGTAGTAGTTTCATGAACTGGTTGTGATTCCACATGTATCTCCCTTGTATGCTGAATTTGCAGTTTATCAGGATGTATTTAAAGGTTGCTGGAGTTACAGGTGCACTTAGTGCATCATGGTGCATGTTAAGTTTAATTTTTGAATTATTTTAAAAATCATATCTTAATTTTATATATAAGCTCCATCTTGACAATACCCATGTATTAGTAAAGGTAATGAAGTTTTGTGTTAGAAGGATTATTAGAAAAAAGAATCCAGTCCATTATTAATATAAGGGAGTGTAGGCTAGACTGAACAGATATACTTCATACTGAGTCATACTGTGGGAAAAAGACTAGTCATTATGATTAAAAATAAAGAATCATTTTAATATTTACAGGTTTTTGTATTTAATGTATGTACATTCAAAACACTTCATGTCACTTCAGAGGCTCTTCCACTTTTTCAGTGTTACTCAACCATGTCCACCTCATTTCTCATGAGGTTTTGTACAGCTGTCTGTATTAGTGTTTCCACAGTGTCTCTTGCACAGTAATACACTGCAGTGTCTTCAGTCTTCAGCTGATTCATGTGCAGATAGAAATTAGAGCTGTCCTTAGTTGCTGTGAACCTGCCCTGGACTGACTGAGCTGAGCTCTTAGAAGAATCTGTATAATAATAAATAATCCATTCCAGTCCTTTTCCAGGTGCCTGGCGGATCCAGTGCATGTAATAGCCACTAACACTAAACCCACTGCAGGCACAGGTCAGTTTGTGGGAACCACCTGGAGACACAACTACTGACTGTTCAGACTGTGTGAGCACAACCTGAGAGTCAATGCCTGTGGATAAACAAAAAAAATTACAAATAATTGGGATCATGTATTTACAATTAAAAAAAAGTTTATTTTGTCCAGGGAATATACTTACCAGACACTGCGGCCAGCAACAGCAACAGATACAAAGTGAACATGATTTATATCAAGGCTGAACTAGTGATGAGTTCTCCAGTCAAGAGTGCAGTTGTTTAAATATGAAACAGACATCAGATAATTTGCATTGAAATCCTGATAGCAAATGCTGTAGTTTGTGGAGCTTGAGTCCTTTGAGGTTCATTTCATGGGCAATAGTACCACCTCTTGATATAAAAAATTGTTATTTCGTTACAGCTGGCACGTGCATGTGACTTAATCTTAGTTTCTTCCAACAGATAAACAGTGACGTGTCCTGGTGAGAGTGGGTACAGGACTGTTTTAGTATAATGGGCAGAGTCCCTTTACTACAGCTGTGTCTTTAGCCTCTGCAATGTTCCATTGTTAAGACAGACTCTAGAGAGCTATTCGCTTTTTTAATGTTAAAAACATCACCAAACAACAGAATAACATAAGCTTTATTGAAATGTTCTTATTCAAATATTAAAATCTCCAGAAAAGTTGTTTTCTAACTCATCAATCATTATTAAATGTGAAAATATCTCTTTATACTGTCTTGGCAGTTTTTGTGCACAGTGCTGCAGTCATTTCAGTCACTGTTTCTCTCGGGCACAATAGTACACAGCAGTGTCTTCATTCTTCAGGCTGTTCATCTGAAGATACACCTGCTTCTTACTGTTGTCTCTGGAGATGGTGAACTGTCCTTGGGCAGACTTTAGGCGGCTGCATATTTGGAAAAAAAAAAACACCTAACCCTAAAAAAAATTCTAACAAAAGGTTTTGCAGCTGTTTTTTGTAGTATTAGGTGTCCTTAATAACATACTAAAAGTTTACCAAAGTTTGACCACTAGAAAGGTGTAATTTTCAAGATGGCGTCCAAGATGGGCAGGAAGCCCTTAAAATATCCTAACTCCTTCATTATTTGACCTAGCCAAGTAATCTTGGTGTCTAACCCCATGTTTTCTGGGTCTATGAATCCATTGGACTTGTCTAAATTGCACTGACATGATTACATACTTATGGAATACATGATTTTGTGAGATAACTGTAAGGTTTTATCTTTGTTTGGGGTGAACCAGAGATGTAAACGATTTAGCCTATGTCATGTAACTCCTACTCAGTACGTGTTTTTGGACACATACCCTTTTTTTGCTAAAACACAGACTTGACATTCAATGTAAAAGTTATTGCACCCAAAAGTAACTTAAACTGGAGTTGTATAACTTTGATCATAAACAACTCTGAATTAGCCCGAACAGAGGCCTGTGTGTGAACCCTCTAAAATGGTCAATCATTTCAATTTGAATAAGGTAATACATATGTAATACATCCTCTATAGATGTTTTTGAGTATAAAGGTGGCATTATACTAAACCTCAGGTTAGATATGCCTTTGGGGGAAAGGCGTATCAGTATCGGGTCCTTCCATTTGGTCCAGCTTTGGCTCCGCGGACATTCTCCAAGTGCATGGATGCAGCTCTGGCCCCCTTGAGGCTCCAGGGCATCCGTGTACTAAATTATCTAGACGACTAGCTCATTCTGACTCATTCCAGAGAGTTAGTGTTTCGTCACAGGGGCGTCATTCTCCACCACCTCCGGTCTCTTGGTCTCAGGTTGAATGCTCAGAAGAATGTCTTAACTCCTTCTCAGCAGACCACTTTCCTGGGTGTCTAACTTGATTCTCTCTCGATGCAGGCCCGTCTGGCCCCTGCTTGAGTTTCCAGTCTCTGTGCGTGCTTGGCCCGTTTCAGGCTCAGCCATCATGTAGCGGTGGGCATATGTCGCAGGCTTCTGGGGCTCATGGCAGCAGCCTCTCCTGTGCTGCCCTTGGGTCTCCCTCATATGAGACCATTCCTGTGGTGGATGAAACTCAGGGGCATCCACCCTTCTTGGTCTGCCTTCCGCCTGCTGAGAGTGTCGCGCAGTTGCCTTCACGCTCTTTGGAGGTGGAAAGACTCCCCCTTTTTACTTCAGGGGGTCAAGATGGGTGTAGTTTGCCGTTGGCAGGTTGTCACTACGGACGCCTCTTTGACTTGTTGGGGTGCGGTCTTCGAGGGCAGACCGGTGTACGATGTTTGGACGGGCGAGGTTCTCTCGTGGCACATAAATTGCCTCAAGTTGCAAGCTGTCTCTCTGGCCCTGGATCAATTTCTCCCGGTCCTGATGGACTCATGTCATTGTCAGGACGGACAACATGGCAGTGGTGTCCCATGTAAATCGCCAGAGGGACTCGTGGTCACGCACCCTCGACAGGCATGCGCACCGCCTCCTCCTTTGGGCTCAAGACAGGTTTTTTTCGCTGAGAGCAGTTCACGTTCCAGGGGACCTGAACATCGCAGCGGACTTTCTGTCGAGACAGATGCTCAAGCCAGGGGAATGGATGTTGCACTGCTAAACAGTGGCTCTAATTTGGAGCGTGTTTGGCGAGGCAGACCTCTTTGCATCGCAGAGCTCGACACAGTGCCCCCTATGGTTTTCCCTGTCTCAGCTCATCCGACACCTCTGTGGATAGATGCCCTCGTTCATCCGTGGCTGGAGTTGAGACTGTATGTATTCCCTCCGGTCAAGCGAATCCCTGCAGTCCTTTGCAGAGTGAGGGAGTGTGGGATCCGCCTCCTTCTGGTAGCCCCATTCAGGCCATCCCAAACGTGGTTCTCGGAACTGAGCTCCCTGGTGGAGGAGTCCCCTTGGCAGGAGAGATCTGCTGTCTCAGCTCCAGGGCAGGAATTGGCATCCTTGACCCGAGATATGGAGGCTGTGGGCGATAAGAGGCAATCGCTAGCGACAGTGGCGTCTGGTCTTCCCGCTGATGTTTGGGAGACCATTGATAACGCTCGTGCGCCTTCTACTAGACTTCTGTATTTCTCTAAGTGCAAGGTTTTTGAGTCTTGGTGTTCGGCTCATGCAGTGGACCCTGTCAGCTGCCCGGTCGGTTCAGTGCTGGAATTCCTGCAGGATAAATTTGTTGCTGGAGTGGCTGCAACTACCTTGAGAGTTTATGTCAGCTATCGCTGCCTGTCGGGAGTCAGACGAGGTCCCCTTAGGTAAACACTGTCTGGTCTCCTCATTTAAGCATGGAGTTAGACACTTGAGGCCTGCACATCCTATTAGTGTCCCCACCTGGGATTTATCAGTTGTTCTGGGGGGGCTATTCCTTTGAATCCTTGGAGTCAGCTCCGGACCGGATTCTTACCCTCAAGGTGGCACTTTTGTTAGCGTTGGCCTCTCTCAAGCGCGTGGGGGATCTGCAGGCTCTTTCTGTGAGTGAGCCTTGCATGGAGTTTGCCCCAGGTCTTGTGAAGTTGTTTCTATGGCCTAGACCTGGTTATGTCACCAACGTTTTGTCCACGTCATTCCGCTCTCAAGTTGCGCCACTGAGGAGGCGCCCGCGCCATTAGCCAATGAATTGGTGTGATTCTATACGGGTTCAGACAATCAGCACATGCCTTCACGTGGCAGCCCTGTTTTGACTAATTTGACAGTACCACACAGTTCTAATGAATTTAGTATTTTTTGGAATCAAAAGAATGGTTATGAACCACAGAAACCACCAACACTAGGCAAAACGATATGAGAAAGGAGAAATATGCAATTACTTAAGGCGAGACACGGCAGGCAAAAGCATCGTTTTTTTTTCACAGGTCAATTTTGAGATTTTGGGATATTTGTCTTCAATAACATGTCTTCTTTCAGACTTGTGGTGAAAAAGAGTCTGAAATACACATTTAGGTTTTTATTTTACTACACTTTGTCTATTTGCGTCTAGATTTCTCATAAATTTAACAAAAGTTGGCGATCTAAATCATCCCGCTGCTCCGCGATTGCTAGAGCACCCTGCACCCTGTCATCACATACACAGTAATTTTTTCCCCATCTAATATGTGAACACAATGAACAAATTATTTTGAACCTGGCTTTATCCAATACTCAGATTTCGTTTTTTTTTATATATATATGCAAATAAGCGCATATTTAATTAGATAATGCCTAATTTGCATATTTAAACATTCAATTACAGAAAACTTGTAATACATTTTTTTCTCATCTTAATGTAGACAATCAACTGGGAAAGTTTCATGGTGATATCTGCTAGTTAAGTTGGCTGAGAAAGCCAACTTACTGATATTGTACTTAAACTTATTAAGTTGGCTTGAGAGAGCCAACTTACTGATATTGTACTTAAACTTAATATTATTATTCTTCTTCTGAGACTAAAAAAATATAACTTTAATACAGCCTAGAGCTTTAACTCTACATACTCCAAACTCGGCTCAGACCTTCAGACTATTCTGACTCGGTATGCTATATCTTTTCTAACTGATCGGACTTACGGTTTTCCTAAAAATGACGATCAAAACTCGGAAAAACTCCCATTGGCTTTTTCAAACTGACCAACCGACAAAAATTCAAATCTAAATCCCTTGAAGACTAAACCAAACTGCCGTTCTATATAATATATGAGCCATTGAGACTCATTTAAACTAATAAACTCATCTATCTATCTACTTCAAACTAAATTAAACTTCAAACTAATTTAAACTTTAAACTTCAAACTAATTTAAACTTCAAACTACTAAATTTACTTCATTTAAACTAATAAACTCATCTATCTACTTCAAACTAAATTAAACTTCAAACTAAATTAAACTTCAAACTACTAAATTTACTTCATTTAAACTTATAAACTCTAAACTCATACACTTATAAACTAATTAACTTATAAACTCATGAATTCATAGACTTATGAACTCTTAAACTCATAAATGTATAAACTCTGAACTCTTAAACTCAAACTTATAAACTGTAAACTCATTTAAACTTATAAACTCTAAACTCAAAAACTCGTACACTTATAAACTCATCAATTTATACTTATAAACTCTAAACTCATAAACTCTGAGTGTGTGTGTGTGTCTGAGTGAGTGTGTGAGCGAGTTAGTGTGTGTGTGTGTGTGTCTGTCTGTCTATCAATCTAACTTATCTATCTATCTATCTATCATAAACTTCAAACTACTTTAAACTACTTTAAGCTTCAAACCACTTTAAACTTCAAACCACTTTAAACTTCTTAATTTAAATATACCAGCTCCAAAGCAACGCCATAGCAACCAAACTTGAGTACCCTAGCAACCGTTTTGCAAGACCTATATCTCTGTATCAGAACATCGTATAGAGATGAGGTTTGGCTCTTTTGACTCATGCTAGCAAACAGCACTTTCAACATGCTACACATGCTAGCAGTGAATAGCTACATGCTAATAGCGATTAGTTAAGTAAGAACTCTATAAAAACTCCATAGTAACCATCTGTGACAACTACCAACCAACCTAGTAACACCATATTAACCGCTCTGAATACCATAGCAACCACCCAGAACACCCTAGCAACCACCTAGCAACCACCCAGAACACCCTAGCAACCACCCAAAAGACCCTAGCAACCACCCATAACACCCTAGCAACCGCCTAGCAACCACCCAGAACACCCTAGCAACCACCTAGCAACCACCCAAAAGACCCTAGCAACCACTCAGAACACCCTAGCAACCGCCTAGCAACCACCCAAAAGACCCTAGCAACCACCCAGAATACCATAGAGCCACCCAAAATACCCTAGCAACCGCCTAGCAACCACCCAAAAGACCCTAGCAACCACCCAAAATAGCCTAGCAACCACCCAAAATACCCTAGCAACCACCCAAAATACCCTAGCAACCGCCTAGCAACCACCCAAAATATCCTAGCAACCGCCTAGCAACCACCCAGAATACCCTAGCAACCACCCAAAACACCCTAGCAACCGCCTAGCAACCACCCAAAAGACCCTAGCAACCACCCAGAATACCATAGCAACCACCCAAAATACCCTAGCAACCGCCTAGTAA
This sequence comes from Leuciscus idus, assembly GCA_021554675.1. Lineage (NCBI taxonomy): Eukaryota > Metazoa > Chordata > Actinopteri > Cypriniformes > Leuciscidae > Leuciscus > Leuciscus idus. The sequence goes on from CM038621.1 coordinate 30,049,260, forward strand.
CCACCCAAAAGACCCTAGCAACCACCCAGAACACCCTAGCAACCGCCTAGCAACCACCCAAAAGACCCTAGCAACCACCTAGCAACCACCCAAAAGACCCTAGCAACCACCCAGAATACCATAGCAACCACCCAAAATACCCTAGCAACCGCCTAGTAACCACCCAAAAGACCCTAGCAACCACCCAGAACACCCTAGCAACCGCCTAGCAACCACCCAAAAGACCCTAGCAACCACCTAGCAACCACCCAAAAGACCCTAGCAACCACCCAGAACACCCTAGCAACCGCCTAGCAACCACCCAAAAGACCCTAGCAACCACCCAAAATATCCTAGCAACCGCCTAGCAACCACCCAGAATACCCTAGCAACCACCCAAAACACCCTAGCAACCGCCTAGCAACCACCCAAAAGACCCTAGCAACCACCCAGAATACCATAGCAACCACCCAAAATACCCTAGCAACCGCCTAGTAACCACCCAAAAGACCCTAGCAACCACCCAGAACACCCTAGCAACCGCCTAGCAACCACCCAAAAGACCCTAGCAACCGCCTAGCAACCACCCAAAAGACCCTAGCAACCACCCAGGACACCCTAGCAACCACCCAGAGCACCCTAGCAACCTCCCAAAATACCCTAGCAACACCATAGCAACATCCTAGCAACCGCCTAGCAAAAAACTTTCTGCTCCAAACTTTCTCAAGCCAACTTAAAGTTTGTCTCGACGAACTTTCGCATCTAGTTATAATTATTCTTCTTCTGAGACTAAAAAAAACTTTAAAAAATGAATGCAGCCTAGAGCTTTAACTCTACATACTCCAAACTCGGCTCAGACCTTCAGACTATTCTGACTCGGTAAGCAATCTCTTTTCTAAACTGATCGGACTTACGGTTTTCCTAAAAATGACGATCAAAACTCGGAAAAACTCCCATTGACTTTTTTAAACTCTCCAACCGACAAAAATTCAAATCTAAACACCTTGAAGACTAAACCAAACTGCCGTTCTATATACTATATGAGCCATTGAGACTCATTTAAACTAATAAACTTATCTACTTCAAACTAAATTAAACTTCAAACTAAATTAAACTTCAAACTAAATTAAACTTTAAACTAAATTAAACTTTAAACTAAATTAAACTTCAAACTAAATTAAACTTTAAACTAAATTAAACTTTAAACTAAATTAAACTTCAAACTAAATTAAACTTTAAACTAAATTAAACTTCAAACTAAATTAAACTTTAAACTACTAAATTTACTTCATTTAAACTAATAAACTCATCTATCTATTTACTTCAAACTAAATGAAACTTCAAACTAAATTAAACTTCAAACTAAATTAAACTTTAAACTACTAAATTTACTTCATTTAAACTAATAAACTCATCTATCTATTTACTTCAAACTAAATGAAACTTCAAACTAAATTAAACTTCAAACTAATTTTAAACTAATTTAAACTTCAAACTACTAAATTTACTTCATTTAAACTTATAAACTCTAAACTCATACACTTATAAACTAATTAACTTATAAACTCATGAATTCATAGACTTATGAACTCTTAAACTCATAAATGTATAAACTCTGAACTCTTAAACTCAAACTTATAAACTGTAAACTCATTTAAACTTATAAACTCTAAACTCAAAAACTCGTACACTTATAAACTCATCAATTTATACTTATAAACTCTAAACTCATAAACTCTGAGTGTGTGTGTGTGTCTGAGTGAGTGTGTGAGCGAGTTAGTGTGTGTGTGTGTGTGTCTGTCTGTCTATCAATCTAACTTATCTATCTATCTATCTATCATAAACTTCAAACTACTTTAAACTACTTTAAGCTTCAAACCACTTTAAACTTCAAACCACTTTAAACTTCTTAATTTAAATATACCAGCTCCAAAGCAACGCCATAGCAACCAAACTTGAGTACCCTAGCAACCGTTTTGCAAGACCTATATCTCTGTATCAGAACATCGTATAGAGATGAGGTTTGGCTCTTTTGACTCATGCTAGCAAACAGCACTTTCAACATGCTACACATGCTAGCAGTGAATAGCTACATGCTAATAGCGATTAGTTAAGTAAGAACTCTATAAAAACTCCATAGTAACCATCTGTGACAACTACCAACCAACCTAGTAACACCATATTAACCGCTCTGAATACCATAGCAACCACCCAGAACACCCTAGCAACCACCTAGCAACCACCCAGAACACCCTAGCAACCACCCAAAAGACCCTAGCAACCACCCATAACACCCTAGCAACCGCCTAGCAACCACCCAGAACACCCTAGCAACCACCTAGCAACCACCCAAAAGACCCTAGCAACCACTCAGAACACCCTAGCAACCGCCTAGCAACCACCCAAAAGACCCTAGCAACCACCCAGAATACCATAGAGCCACCCAAAATACCCTAGCAACCGCCTAGCAACCACCCAAAAGACCCTAGCAACCACCCAAAATAGCCTAGCAACCACCCAAAATACCCTAGCAACCACCCAAAATACCCTAGCAACCGCCTAGCAACCACCCAAAATATCCTAGCAACCGCCTAGCAACCACCCAGAATACCCTAGCAACCACCCAAAACACCCTAGCAACCGCCTAGCAACCACCCAAAAGACCCTAGCAACCACCCAGAATACCATAGCAACCACCCAAAATACCCTAGCAACCGCCTAGTAACCACCCAAAAGACCCTAGCAACCACCCAGAACACCCTAGCAACCGCCTAGCAACCACCCAAAAGACCCTAGCAACCACCTAGCAACCACCCAAAAGACCCTAGCAACCACCCAGAATACCATAGCAACCACCCAAAATACCCTAGCAACCGCCTAGTAACCACCCAAAAGACCCTAGCAACCACCCAGAACACCCTAGCAACCGCCTAGCAACCACCCAAAAGACCCTAGCAACCACCTAGCAACCACCCAAAAGACCCTAGCAACCACCCAGAACACCCTAGCAACCGCCTAGCAACCACCCAAAAGACCCTAGCAACCACCCAAAATATCCTAGCAACCGCCTAGCAACCACCCAGAATACCCTAGCAACCACCCAAAACACCCTAGCAACCGCCTAGCAACCACCCAAAAGACCCTAGCAACCACCCAGAATACCATAGCAACCACCCAAAATACCCTAGCAACCGCCTAGTAACCACCCAAAAGACCCTAGCAACCACCCAGAACACCCTAGCAACCGCCTAGCAACCACCCAAAAGACCCTAGCAACCGCCTAGCAACCACCCAAAAGACCCTAGCAACCACCCAGGACACCCTAGCAACCACCCAGAGCACCCTAGCAACCTCCCAAAATACCCTAGCAACACCATAGCAACATCCTAGCAACCGCCTAGCAAAAAACTTTCTGCTCCAAACTTTCTCAAGCCAACTTAAAGTTTGTCTCGACGAACTTTCGCATCTAGTTATAATTCTTCTTCTTCTGAGACTAAAAAAAACTTTAAAAAATGAATGCAGCCTAGAGCTTTAACTCTACATACTCCAAACTCGGCTCAGACCTTCAGACTATTCTGACTCGGTAAGCAATCTCTTTTCTAAACTGATCGGACTTACGGTTTTCCTAAAAATGACGATCAAAACTCGGAAAAACTCCCATTGACTTTTTTAAACTCTCCAACCGACAAAAATTCAAATCTAAACACCTTGAAGACTAAACCAAACTGCCGTTCTATATACTATATGAGCCATTGAGACTCATTTAAACTAATAAACTTATCTACTTCAAACTAAATTAAACTTCAAACTAAATTAAACTTCAAACTAAATTAAACTTTAAACTAAATTAAACTTTAAACTAAATTAAACTTCAAACTAAATTAAACTTTAAACTAAATTAAACTTTAAACTAAATTAAACTTCAAACTAAATTAAACTTTAAACTAAATTAAACTTCAAACTAAATTAAACTTTAAACTACTAAATTTACTTCATTTAAACTAATAAACTCATCTATCTATTTACTTCAAACTAAATGAAACTTCAAACTAAATTAAACTTCAAACTAAATTAAACTTTAAACTACTAAATTTACTTCATTTAAACTAATAAACTCATCTATCTATTTACTTCAAACTAAATGAAACTTCAAACTAAATTAAACTTCAAACTAATTTTAAACTAATTTAAACTTCAAACTACTAAATTTACTTCATTTAAACTTATAAACTCTAAACTCATACACTTATAAACTAATTAACTTATAAACTCATGAATTCATAGACTTATGAACTCTAAAACTCATAAATGTATAAACTCTGAACTCTTAACTCTTAAACTCATTTAAACTTCTAAACTGTAAACTCATTTAAACTTCTAAACTCAAAAACTTGTACACTTATAAACTCATCAATTTATACAGATAAACTCTAAACTCATAAACTCTGAGTGTGTGCGTGTGTCTGAGTGAGTGTGTGAGCGAGTTAGTGTGTGTGTGTCTGTCTGTCTATCAATCTATCTAACTTATCTATCTATCTATCTATCATAAACTTCATACTACTTTAAACTACTTTAAACTTCAAACCACTTTAAACTTCTTAATTTTAAAGCTCCCAGCTCCAAAGCAACGCCATAGCAACCAAACTTGAGTACCCTAGCAACCGTTTTGCAAGACCTATATCTCTGTATCAGAACATCTTATAGAGATGAGGTTTGGCTCTTTTGACTCATGCTAGCAAACAGCACTTTCAACATGCTACACATGCTAGCAGTGCATAGCTACATGCTAATAGCGATTAGTTAAGTAAGAACTCTATAAAAACTCCATAGTAACCATCTGTGACAACTACCAACCACCTAGTAACACCATATCAACCGCTCTGAATACCATAGCAACCACCCAGAACACCCTAGCAACCACCTAGCAACCACCCAGAACACCCTAGCAACCACCCAAAAGACCCTAGCAACCACCCAGAATACCCTAGCAACCACCCAAAACACCCTAGCAACCACCCAGAACACCCTAGTAACCACCTAGCAACCACCCAAAAGACCCTAGCAACCACCCAAAAGACCCTAGCAACCACCCAAAATATCCTAGCAACCGCCTAGCAACCACCCAGAATACCCTAGCAACCACCCAAAACACCCTAGCAACCACCCAAAATATCCTAGCAACCGCCTAGCAACCACCCAGAATACCCTAGCAACCACCCAAAACACCCTAGGAACCACCCAGAACACCCTAGCAACCGCCTAGCAACCACCCAAAAGACCCTAGCAACCACCCAGAATACCATAGCAACCATCCAAAATACCCTAGCAACCGCCTAGCAACCACCCAAAAGTCCCTAGCAACCACCCAAAATAGCCTAGCAACCACCCAAAATACCCTAGCAACCACCCAGAATACCCTAGCAACCACCCAAAATACCCTAGCAACCGCCTAGCAACCACCCAAAGACCCTAGCAACCACCCTAAATATCCTAGCAACACCATAGCAACCACACAAAACATCCTAGTAACCACCCATAACACCCTAGCAACCGCCTAGCAACCACCCAGAACACCCTAGCAACCACCCAAAACACCCTAGCAACTGCCTAACAACCACCCAGAACACCCTAGCAACCACCCAAAATACCTTAGGACACCCTAGCAACCACCTAGCAACCACCCAAAACACCCTAGCAACCGCCTAGCAACCACCCAAAATACCCTAGCAACACCATAGAAACCACCCAGAACACTCTAGTAACCACCCACAATACCCTAGCAACACCCTAGCAACCACCCAAAACATCCTAGTAACCACCCATAACACCCTAGCAACCGCCTAGCAACCACCCAGAACACCCTAGCAACTGCCTAGCAACCACCCAAAAGACCCTAGCAACCACCCAAAATATCCTAGCAACCACCCAAAACACCCTAGCAACCGCCCAGAATACCCTAGCAACACCATAGCAACCACCCATAACATCCTAGAAACCGCCTAGCAAAAACTTTCCGGTCCAAACTTTCTCAAGCCAACTTGAAGTTTGTCTCGACGAACTTTCGCATCTAGTTAAAAATGTTACCCTATTCACCTGTAGTGTCTCGCCTTAAGGGAAATTTTACTTATTTTTCGCATAAATATGCTTGTAACCAATTGCTTTAATATATAATTGTACTTGTAATCACTTATCTATCATGCAAATATGTTAATTAGAATATTACATGGCCCAAACATGTATCAGGCACCAGTATTCCTGGTCTAGGAGGAATACAAAGGAGTAATGGTCATTTTAAGGGTCCTGACGGCCGCCATTTTGAAAATGGGGCCTTTCTTGGAGTCAAACTTTGGTAAACTTTTAGTATGTTTTTAAGTACATCTGATACTACTGTAAACCACTGAGAAACCTTTTGTTAGAATTTTTTTGGGGTCAAGCCATATTTGCAGCTGACTACTTAGAGTAATACATATCCTGGCTATCATATCTGATCAATGCCAGCCATTCCAACTCTTTTCCATACTTCTGTCTTATCCAAGCCATCCAGTAGTTATCAATGTCCAAATCAGAGGCAGTACATGTCAGTTTATGGGATTCTCCAGGTTTAGTGATTACAGCTTCAGACTCTGTCAGTGTCTGACACCAGCAATCTGCAAAATAAAACATGATAAATGTGTGTAAATTCAGATAAAAAAAATAAACCATTATATTATCAGCGGTAAAGCCTGGAATCATACATCGAGAAGCCAGTAACAGTAATGTAAATCCCAAAACGTTATGCTCCATATTGTTGTACTGAATTATCGAGCTGTACAGGGAAGACATGAAAATTAATGAACTCAAATCTTTGTATTTCAAACTATTATTTATTTATTTATTTATTTATTTATTTATTTATTTATTTATTTATTTATTTATTTATTTATTTATTTATTAAGTTGTTTGATGTGTATCTAGTATTATTCATGTATCTTAAATTATTTTAAATTAAAAACAAAGAAATGAATTCTTTTAATAATTAACATGGTTTTGTGTCATTTTCAAATATTTAGTATAATATATATTTTTTGAAATAATAAATAATTTTATTAAAATAATTAAAACAATTATTATTGTTGTTTGTTTTCAATAGTAATTATAAAGAGTCCTTAACGTGTCTGATGATTAAGGTCTTACCATGGCATTCAACTTCCAAACTAGTCATGCATGTTAAGTATTTGTGACCCTGGATCACAAAACCAGTCTTATGTTGCACAGGTATATTTGTGGCAATAGCCAACAAAACATTGTATGGGTCAAAATTATAGATTTTTCTTTTATGCCAAAAATCATTAGGATATTAAGTAAAGATCTTGTTCCATGAAGATATTTTGTAAATTTCCCACCTTAAATATATAAAACATTTATTTTTGTGAAAGGATGCAGCACTATCGCCAATAGAAATGGACAACTTTAAAGGCGATTTTCTCAGTATTTTGATTTTTCTGTACCCTCAGATTCCAGATTTTCAAATAGTTGTATCTCGGCCAAATATTGTCCTATCCTAACAAACCATACATCAATGGAAAGATTATGTATTCAGCTTTCAGATGATGTATAAATCTAAATTTTAAGAAAATTACCCATAAGACTGGTTTTGTGGTCCAGGGTCACATTTGTGCAAATGTTTTTTGCACGAGCATTAAACTGCTATTCATCACAGTGCCTGTATACCGAACACAATAATACACAGCCGTGTCCTCAAATTGCAGATTTTGTCCTTTAAGATATACTGTGCTGCCTTGTAGATGTGTCTCTGGAGATGGTGAACTTATTTTTCAGTGAGTCCTTGTAGTCTATGCTACCACCAGCATGGATCATGCCAATGAACTCGAGGATCTTCCCCTGAGCTTGTCTAATCCAGGAAGGTGCCTTGGAGCCATCACTGAGAGCATAACCTGATACTTTACAGGACATGGTAAAACAGTTTTACCGAAAGTGAGCTTGTTGTGCTCCACAGTGCTGCACACATCTGCAAATTAAGCACAAATATGTTCATTTTGAAATGGACTTTTTGTGGTTATTATGGTTGAACAGATTAATGCTGCTCTAAAAACCTTGAAGAATTTTACTCACAAGGCATGACAGACATTAGGAGTACAGACAGATAAAACATGATTTTATGAGTGGTTCTTCTTCTCTGCTTTGTGGGAGCACAAGAAATATTCACAGCCAAGGATGGGCTGGGTATATAAATACTGGAGAATTTGCATTGAGTAGCCTATTAGATACAGTTCCACATGTGTACAGGGTGAATATTAAAGGGATAGTTCACCAAAAATATTAACATTCTGTCATCATTTACTCACTCTCATATCATTCAATCTCATGTCAACCCGCATGACTTACTCTCTTCTGTGGAACAGAAAATGTGATTATTCTGACTAATTTTTCCATTTAAAGAAAATAAAAAAAGTCTGTCAAACTCCAAAATGACTAAATAAAGAGCATTAAATGTATCATTTTATGTAGTCTTTACGAAAAGGTAATTTATCAACAATCATATTTGGAAAGAGCCTGCATTTGTATTCTAAATTAAAAAGCATTATAACTCCCTAGTAATTGCTGCAGTCATTGTAAGCTTTTGAGGTTTTTGTTCGTTTTTTGGATAGTAATTCCTTCCCATGTTTGGTAGCAATTGAGTCATTACTAGTGGGTAACCATGATCTTCACTTTAGAATTAATTATACATTATGCATTATTCATATTAGTTATTAACCTGTATACAGTAGTTCTCCAGAAGGTATGAAAAAAGTAGTTACTGATCAGCTAATAGTGAAGTACCTCATTCAACTGAGCATTATTACTTACTAATTTGTTAATCAGATCTGTTTCTTGTTAGTTAATAGTAGTTACTAGAATGTTAATAGTGAATTACTCATTTTTTCCTGTGTAGTTATTCATTAATGATGGAACAGTATACTAAAGTGTTACCAAACACTCAAAGATAACTGATTTACACACGCAATACATCACGTGTGCAAAATATTTATTTATTTATTTTACTTTGACACACAAACTTTGGTATTTTGTCATAAGCTATTGTATACTACAAAAAGTCTGAAAGGTTTTATGCCAACAAATAAACTTTGTTTTATTGGAAATGTGTTTATTGAAGAGACAGGTTCTTGTGCAGGTTTGTGGCACAGTGTATCGCGAGCACAATAATACACAGCTGTGTCCTCAGTGTTGAAGTTTTGTCCTGTTAGAATGACTGCATTGCTGGAGGATTCAGCTGAGAAACTGATCTTATTTTTCAGTGAATCTTTGACACCATTGCTACTGGAAGTATGGAACCAGCCAATCCACTCCATCGGTTTTCCACTTGAATGTCTGATCCAGTTTGTGTAGCCACCGCCTGAGGCTAAATATCCAGTGATCTTACAGGCGATGGTGAATGTTTCCCCTGGTTCTCTTACGAGAGGTTCTCTCGTATTGCGTAAGTTGCTTACGCTACGGGTAAAGTTGTCTTTTCTCGAGATCTGAAGCCAAAAAATTATCCTTAATTTTGTATTTATTGTCAACGCAGTGCGGCAGACAGCAGACCAAAGCAGGCTATAAGAGCGTGCTCATTGGCTGTCCTGCGGCAACTGCAGCAGCCTACCAGTGAGCCCTGCGTGACGTCACGCCCAATGAGGGCGCTTCGCGCCCTCCACGCGCTTGGCCCGCCAGAATGGGTGTGGCTAGCGTGTATAAAAGAGGGGCTCACAGGCTGGAATTCTGATTTTCATGTCTTCAGCGAAGCTCTACGCATCGCTGGATCTTGAGAGCCGCCGCCGTTGAAACAAGCGACCAGCAAGCCTAGGAAGCGTCTGAGGAAGCCGGCCGTCTTCGCCGCCTTCAGCCCTCCGTGCCTGCTACGCCATCCGGCAACATATCCTTTTCACTGCTGTGTGTGTTCGCCCCGCGACACACGCCTTTTCTCTAAAAGAGCGCGAGGCGTTTTTATCAAAATGCCTCGCATTTCCTGCGGCTCGTGCAAAGCCCCGCTCAGTCATGGAGACCGCCACGTCATCTGCGCTCTCTGCCTGGGCCGCGAGCACGCCGCCACCGCACTCTCTTCGGGCGGCTGCCCTGAGTGCGAGGAGCTTTCAATGTCGACCCTGCGGGCTCGACTTGAAGCTTTTAACGACGAAGCTGTCACTCCGCCTGTCCCTGCGGGGCCGCGCAGAAAGAAGCGCCGCTCCCAGAGACCACCGGAGTCACCCGCGGCAATGAGAAGCTCGCCGGATCCGTTCCCTCGAGCTTCTCTTTCTCCTTCTCCGCCCCCCCTCTCGGCCGCGCAGCCGCCGGCACTTCAGGGGATGAGGCGGATGAACTGAACGAGGAAGCCGCCGCTGACAGCTGTTCTATCCTGGCCTCTGACAGCGAGGAATGGTCCACCGCCTCCTCGTCAGTCCAGGAATCCGGCCGTACTCGAGTCGGCGAGGATGCGGAGCTTCTGCGCCTTCTCACCAAGGCCGTTGACCAGCTTGGCCTCAAGTGGTCCCCGCCTGAGGAACCAGCGCCGAACAGGCTCGACGGCTGCTTTCTCCACCGCCGCCGCCGAGCACCCGCTTCAAGGACTGCACCTTTCCTTCCGGAGCTTCACACGGAACTCTCTAAATCGTGGAACGCTCCATTCTCCGCGAGAGTTTCCTCCCATACCTCCGCGGCGCTCTCACAGGTTGACGGCGCCGCCGAGAAGGGGTAAAATGCCATTCCACCCGTGGAAGAGGCGGTCGCAGCGCACCTTTGCCCGCCCTCTGGATGGCGTTCAAAGGCTGCCCTCCCGTCTAAAGCCTGCAGGACCACCTCTGCCCTTGTCGGCCGCGCTTTCACTGCCGCCGGACAAGCTACATCAGCCCTGCATTCCATGGCGATTTTACAGATCCTCCAAGCCGATCTCCTCCGTGTTTTGGACGAAAAAGGCTCGGACCCGGTCTCCATAACGGATCTACGCAGCGCGACGGACCTTTCCCTTCGCGCCACGAAATCCGCTGCTCAGGCTCTTGGAAGGTGCATGTCTTCGCTGACCGTCACAGAGAGGCACCTCTGGTTGACGCTCGCCGACATGAGGGATGCTGAGCGCAATGTGTTCCTCAACGCCCCGCTCTCCCCCACCGGCCTCTTCGGCCCAGCGGTTAACAGGATCGTTGACCGCTTCTCGGAGGTACAAAAGACCACGCAGGCTATGAACCTCTTCCTGCCTCGACGCTCGAGCTCAGCCGCACGCCGTCCACGTGACCAGCCTGCACAAAGCTCCACACAGCGTCCAGCTCGTCCTCCGTCTTCGCAGCGACGACAGGGCGGCCGCCCTGGATCGCGCTCGACCAGCCGCAACAGGCCGCCTCCCTCACGGGGACCTCGGCCTAAGATCGCGTTGAAACCCGAGCCAGCGAAGTCCTCCTAGCAGCACTAGAGAGGAAAAGACGGTTAAGTCCCGCTGCGGCCGGACCACCGTCAAAGCTTCACGCGCTGTCAGTCCCCGTCGTCATGGCTACTGCAGACGCTTATCTAGCAGCCAACGAGCCGGTAAATCGACCCTCTCGCCTGCACTCAACCGCCGTTTTCACGGCGACTCAGAGAAATCTCAAAAAGAGCTCAATGTCTGGTTATTCGGCTCACGCCGCATGTGTTTCAAGTGTAGGAAATGTGCCCGCGTTTCTGTGTTCACCCCTACACACAAGCACTATAAACCCCGTGTCTCTATCAGAGCCCACTCTCATAAAGCGGACAAAAGCCGCTCGAGTGTTGAATGTAGGTCACGTGTCCACAACCCCGTGCCCACACCTACCCACTGCCCGCTCTGTTACACGGCCTCTCACTACCGGTCACCCGCGGTGTGTAAGTCTTGTGCCCGCCCCCGAGCGCTCACACATACTAACGAACACTGCACCCCCAGCGCCGCTATCGCGCGCTGTCCATCACACAATATGTTCCCCGTCCAAAGCCACCGGGTCAATGTGTGTAAAACGGCCAGCCATCTCTGCATGCGAGCCGCCGTATTCAAGCACCGAGAGCGCGCGCACCGCGCCCGCGCCTCCGAATCAGGTTCTCGAGCCCGTACATCACGGCTATCGGAACCCGGAGGCCATTCTGCCCTTAGCCATACATGTGAAAGCATGGGAAGCTATTCCAGGCGTGTCAGATTGGGTGCTGAGCACAGTGAGAGAAGGCTATTCACTGCAGTTCGCTCGCCGTCCCCCGCGCTTTCAAGCGCGAACCGAGACGAGAGTGAATGGGGAAGTAGCACACCTACTTCGTGCAGAGATAGCGAAGCTTCTGTGCAAAGGGGCCATAGAACCGGTACACCCTTCTATGACCGAGGCAGGTTTTTACAGCCGTTATTTCCTCGTGCCCAAGAAGGATGGAGCTCTCAGACCAATCCTAGATCTGAGATACTTGAACAAAGCTCTTATGATAAGACCGTTCAAGATGCTCACAACCAGACAGATTATCGCGCAAATTCGCCCGAGAGACTGGTTTATCTCCCTCGATCTGAAAGACGCTTACTTTCAGATCCAGATAATACCCCGTCACAGGCCATTCTTGAGATTCGCCTTCGACGGTCAGGTATATCAGTACACCGTCCTGCCGTTCGGCCTGTCTTTAGCACCCCGTACGTTCACGAAGTGCATGGACACGGCTCTCGCTCCCCTGAGAGGTCAGGGCATGCGAATTTTGAACTGGACGATTGGCTGATTCTAGCACAATCAGAGAGAGAACTCATGTCTCACAGAACAGTGCTTCTCAGCCACCTGGAAAGCTTGGGTCTCTTGGGTCAACTGGACCAAGAGCTCATTACTGCCCAGTCAGTCAACCTCTTTTCTGGGTTTGGAACTGGACTCTGTGGCAATGACGGCTCGGCTGTCGATACAGCGCGCGCGCCGTATCCAGCGCCTGGCCGCATCTTTCCAGCTGGGCAGCGCCGCACCCCTGAAAACGTTTCAGAGGATGCTGGGTTATATGGCTTCAGCTGCAGCAGTGCTTCAGCTGGGTCTATTACATATGCGCCCCTTACAACGCTGGTTGAACGCCCGTGTGCCTCGCCGAGCCTGGGCTTCCGGCGGCATTCGAATCAGAGTGACTCAGAGCTGCGTTTCAGCTCTGAGACCCTGGTTAGCGGCCGACTGGTACCAGCAGGGAGTGATAATGGGGGCCGTCTCACACCGCAAAGTTATCTCGACGGATGCATCCAACTCAGGTTGGGGCGCTCTGTTCGAGGGCAAACCGGTCTTTGGCCTGTGGTCAGGCCAGGAAAAATGCCTCCACATAAACTGTTTGGAGATGATAGCGGTCGAGAACGCGCTCAAGCACTTCCTCCCATATATACGAGGTCACCACGTGCTAGTCCGTTCGGACAACATGTCTGTGGTGTCCTACGTGAACCGACAGGGCGGTGTCAGATCCAGAAATCTCTGCAATCTGGCGAAACGCCATCTAGTGTGGGCTCACCGCGCGCTGCGCTCGCTGAGAGCCGCACACGTGCCTGGCCACATGAATGTCGGTCCAGACAGACTGTCCAGGAACAACATTCCCCCGGGAGAATGGTCCCTGCACCCTCAGACAGTCCAGCTACTGTGGCACCTGTTTGGCAGGGCGGAAGTCGACCTATTTGCGTCGAAAGACAACGCTCATTGCCCGAGGTTTTTCTCAAAGAGCGAGGACGCGCTGGCCCAAACCTGGCCCAGCCGCCCGCTGTATGCTTTCCCTCCGATCTCTCTGTTACCACAGGTAATAAAGAGGATCAGGGAAACGCGCCACTCGGTGCTCCTCATAGCCCCACGATGGGAGAACCAGATTTGGTACCCAGAGCTAGTGAGGCTGTCGCACTCACCCCCCTGGCCGATCCCGGTCAAGAGAGATCTCCTCTCTCAAGCCGGCGGATCGATATGGCATCCCCACCCAGAGCGCTGGTCTCTGCACGCGTGGGTAATCAACGGATACCCGTTGAACTGTCAGAAGGGGTCATAAACACGATCACGCAGTCTAGAGCCCCTTCCACGAGAAGACTCTACGCGTCTAAATGGTCAGTGTTCACTAGATGGTGCGCCATTAGGAGCCTGGATCCACGCACATGCGAGGTTTTGCGGGTGCTCTCCTTCCTACAAGAGCTGTTGGACAAGGGCAGGTCCCCCTCCACGCTCAAAGTATATGTTGCGGCTATCGCAGCGTTCGCTGAGACGACGCGCAGCCATGCAATAGGAAGAAATGAGCTCATTATCCGCTTCCTTAGGGGAGCCAGGAGGATGAACCCCCCGCGGCCCCCTTCGGTTCCTATCTGGGATCTTTCTGTGGTCTTAGAGGCCCTGAAAGCTTTTCCCTTTGAACCATTAGATTCCGTGGATTTGAAATACCTTTCGCTTAAAACCGTTTTTCTGATAGCTCTGGCATCAGTAAAACGAGTGGGGGATTTGCACGCGCTGTCTGTCAGCCCTGCGTGTCTCGAGTTCGGACCTAATGACTCTAAAGTCATCCTTAAACCGAGACATGGTTACGTCCCAAAAGCGATTGGCACCCCCTTTAGGGCGCAGATCATCTCCCTGTCGGCTCTGCCTGCATCCGACAGTGATGATAGTGATAACCTCCTATGCCCCGTCAGGGCGCTGAGAGTGTACATCACACGCTCCGCCGCCTTCAGGCGTTCCGAGCAGCTTTTCGTTTCGTTTGGTGGGCGCACCAAGGGTCTCGCCGCCTCGAAACAGAGTCTGTCTAGATGGATAGTGGACGCAATCGCAGCTGCATATGCGTCCAAACACCTGCAGTGCCCTATGGGCATCAGAGCCCATTCCACCAGAGGCATGGCCTCTTCGTGGGCTTGGTCTAGCGGGATTTCTATTCACGACATATGTATGGCGGCAGGCTGGGCCTCCCCCTCCACATTCGTGAGATTTTATAATCTGGAAGTCCCCGCCTTGCAGGCTAAACTGTTATCAGTCTAAGCGGGATGTATGTTCTGCCCATCTATTATGCGCAGACTACTCCTGTGTATTACTAGCTTTTCTGGTAAGCTGCACTAGGGATAAAAGTCTCTTTATACAGACCGGTGGTTCTGCTCTGTATTTTTCCCCATCATGCGCTGATGTATTAGTGCGGGCCCGCGTTGCTGGCCGCCTAGTCTTCACTTGTGGCGCTGGGGCTTACACTTTTCATACATGGACCGGCGAGGCCGCTCTATAGATATTTTCCCTGTGATGTGCTTGTGTACTGTGCTGGCCCGCGTTGCTGGCCGCACTCACCTCGGGTTTATACACAGACTGGCAGCGCCGCTCTGTACCCTTATGAAGTGCTTATGACATGTGCTGGCCCGCGTTGCAGGCCGCCTGTTCTCGCATGTTACCTTCCCCGGGTTCCCTGGGACTCATGCACTGATGCTCGGCGCGCACGGCGTTGACAAGGGGTTCCCGTAGCGTAAGCAACTTACGCAATACGAGAGAACCTCTCGTAAGAGAACGTACTCGGTTACCTAATGTAACCTCGGTTCTCTCTAGAAGAGGGAACGAGTATTGCGTAACCTGCCGTGTCGCGCCACAAGCTTATTCGCTTCAGTCTATGAAAACCAGAATTCCAGCCTGTGAG
Organism: Leuciscus idus; assembly: GCA_021554675.1. Taxonomy (NCBI): domain Eukaryota; kingdom Metazoa; phylum Chordata; class Actinopteri; order Cypriniformes; family Leuciscidae; genus Leuciscus; species Leuciscus idus. The sequence continues at coordinate 30,064,836 of CM038621.1, forward strand.
CCCCTCTTTTATACACGCTAGCCACACCCATTCTGGCGGGCCAAGCGCGTGGAGGGCGCGACGTCACGCAGGGCTCACTGGTAGGCTGCTGCAGTTGCCGCAGGACAGCCAATGAGCACGCTCTTATAGCCTGCTTTGGTCTGCTGTCTGCCGCACTGCGTTGACAATAAATACAAAATTAAGGATAATTTTTTGGCTTCAGATCTCGAGAAAAGACAACTTTACCCGTAGCGTAAGCAACTTACGCAATACTCGTTCCCTCTTCTAGAGAGAACCGAGGTTACATTAGGTAACCGAGTACGTTTTACTACCATGACAGGAGGCTGATTCAGCTCAATACAGAAAAGACCTACAATCATTAAAGCATTATATCAGTAATACAAATTGAGCTCTGTTTTCTGTTTATAATTTTTTTTGTGTTGAGCTGAAGATACTCACAGGGTGCAGTTGCCAAAACCAGCAGTATTGAAAAGCAGTACATGATTCTGGTTGTATTTAATTTCACTGTGGCTCTGTAAAACACTAATAGCCTTTATTATGTCTGTGTGCTCCTGTTTAGGCGGAGATTTGCATTGACGTAAAAATGTGTCTGTCGATAGTTTGTATAATAATTATGAAAAATTATGCAAATTTATTTGCCTGACATCATATTATCGATGTTTAATATAAAGTCTCAAAGAGAAGCAAGATACACATGTGTTTATTCATATTTATGGTGTAAATATCTTGCTACTACTGAGACATTTTATTCAATTCCCAATTGAATGTATGGAACCGAGAAAGTGAGTTTAATTTAAAACAAAGGATATTTTTTAAGACTCATCGGGATAGGTATCAACAAGACAGTAAGCCATAAACATATTTATATTGTATATTGTATATATATATATATATATATATATATATATATATTGCAAGTGAATATGTGCAGTTGCTACCTGTTAAAGATTTGTTTGTACCTGATCTTAACCATAAAAAATACTTCTGTTTGTATAGTCATGTATTCAGTCATGTTAAATAATATTTTGACTTGAATAAAACAGTTAAGCTTCTGTGTATTTTGTTTTTGTACAGAACTGTGTCTTGTTTAATCACTGTGTATCTTGCACAGTAATACACAGCTGTGTCTTCAGCCTGAAAATTCTTTCCCCGTAGAATCACTGTGTTTTTGGACGTGTCCTGCGTGAAACTGATCTTGTTTTTTAATGACTCTTTAGTTTCAGTGCCACCACCATTACACATTACACCAAGCCATTCCAGTGCTTTTCCAGTGGGTTGACGTATCCAGTGAATACAATAGCTTGATTCTGAAATCCTGCAGGAGATGGAGAATGACTCTTGAGGTTTCACAACCAAAATGGAGGTTGAGTGAGCTCGACACAGTAAACACCACCTGAAAACAACAACGGAATTAATTATGCCTCAAAACTTCTGTTAACAGTTATAAAGCTTATTTAATTCCCTAAATAAACCATCAGTGAAGCTCACAGGATGCAGCTGCTGCCAGCAGTAAAAGAGCTGATGAGAGGATCATGATTTGAAGTGAAAGCAGCTTTATTACTCCTACTGATGCACAAAGCAGATACTCTTCTTGTATATAGAGAGCAAGTATTGAATTTGCATACAGCTCTTCGGTTGTCCAATATTTTGTGATTGGTCATTTATTTGGTAGATAATAATTGCTTTCCACAAAAGATGACAATATCTGTGACCACATAAACATGAAGAAAACTGGAAAGATGCATTTTTTTAACTTTTATGACTGTTTGTTTGTTTGTTTGTTTGTTTGTTTGTTTGTTTGTTTTAAAGTTTTGTTAAGGTATAAACGTGTCTCTCAAGTGTAATAAAAGCATTGGTAAAATAAATCTACTGTAGTTAAAAAAATATTCTTCAAAAGTTATTTTTAGATACAGTCTGTTACCTACAGGATAATTATTTTACCAATACTTTCATCACACTCCTGACAGACAACTTACATAAAGCAGTGTTTGAATAATGGATGAAGTACATTATATATTCTTACATTACTGAAAACATTGCCCACCGGTTTCAAAGACAAGGCTTAAGCCTATAGTCCCAGACTAAAATGCATGTTTGAGCTGTTTTAACGGAAAGCAGCTTGCACTGACTTATCTTAGAATATGTCACTGCCATAGTTCCCTTTCGAGGGAACTCGCACTGCGTCGTAAGAACGACACTTTGGGGACACTCCCTAAGTGTACGCCTCTGAAGTATGAATGAAACTATTCCAATCCTGATTGGTGTTGCGTCATGACGTAACGTGACGGCATACCCGGAAGTATAAAAAGTGACGCCGGCACACACACGCGTTAGCTTTCGCTCTTCAGCAAGCGCTCTCTGTTGTTGTCTGTACTATTTGGTGTTGTCTGTCTCATATCAGATCATTATGGCGAGTGAACAGTTCAGACGATGTGTGCACCCCTGCCCTAGATTCCTATCGGGTGGGCTGGTTCATGTCTGCACTCAATGGCTATTCTGTAGGCATGCCAGGCCGACCTTTTAAAGGACTTGGGCGAGGGACCAACTCCTGAAGATATTGCAGAGTTGCGTAAAACCACAGATTTGTCTCTCCGGGCTACTATGGAGACGGCCCGTGCCATTGGCCGCTCCATGGCAGCTCTTGTAGCCACGGAGAGACATCTATGGCTGAACTTATCTGCAATAAAAGAGAAGGATAAGTCGTTTCTCCTGGATGCGCCGCTCTCGCCTTCTGGCCTGTTCGGTGACGCAGTAAACACTGTCGTTGACAGGTTTCAGGAGGCAAGGAAGCAATCTGCGGCGTTCCAGCAATTTCTCCCTCGCCGCTCAAGATCCAAGTCCAAGAAGGCTGTACCGAGTGGTCAGCCTCAGCTGTCAACAAGCTCCTCATACCGTCAGGTACAAAAGGAGAGCGTTGCCTCTTGAGCCCCTCCCTTGGGAGCCTGGCAACAGAGAAAACGCTCTCACTCGAAGTCTTCTGCCCAGAAGGGTGACCTGAGGGCGTCCTTCAGGCGAAGAGAGCTTTGGGAAAGAGGTCCTTTGAGACTCTTGATGAGACTTCTGTGGTTCCCCCTGAGACTTCCCCCTGAGACTTCTGAGGTTCAGTCTACTTCTAGTAGCCTTGCATCCGAGACCTTGCTATGTGGCCATGGTGCCCTTCAGTATGGCACGATCTATGGTCCTGCAGGCATTTCATCCTCTACCACATGTGTTGGCAGAAGAAGAGAGGCTTCAAGTGCTCTGTCCTGTCAGAGTATTTACCTTGAGAGGTCCTAACTTGGAGGAGGTCGGACCAACTGTTGGTGTGTTTTGGGTCACCTAAGAAGGGGCTCCCTGCATCGAAACAAACAATTAGCAATTGGATTGTACAAGCTATTGCCTCGGCCTACCAGGTGTGCAATTTTTCCTTCAACTTTAGCCGTGAGGGCTCATTCCACTAGGGGTATGGCATCCTCTAGGGCCCTCTACTCGAGAGTGCCCCTCCAGGAGATCTGTGAGGCAGCCGGTTGGGCTACCCCACACACCTTTATCAGGTTTTTACAGTCTGCACCTCCCCAACCCGCCGGGTACAAGAGTGTTCTCGTCCTAGCTTGTGCCTGAGACAGTTTCACATAGGGCAGGCATATTTGGTGCGTGGCATAGTGGGCATTCGTTCCCCAAAGTGTTGTTCTTACGACGCAGTGCGAGTTCCCTCAGTGCGAGTTCCCTGGGAAGGAACTTTATACTTCCGGGTATGCCGTCACATGTTACGTCATGACGCAACACCAATTAGGATTGGAATAGTTTCATTCATACTTCAGAGGCCTACGCTTAGGGAGCGTCCCCAAAGTGTCATTCTTACGACACTGTGTCTCGTTCCCTTCAAAGGGAACAAGGGTTACAGATGTAACCCGAGACATTTTATCTCAAGATGCATTTACATTTAGTCATTTAGCAGACGCTTTTGTCCAAAGCGACTTACAAATTACAAATTAGGACTAAGTTAAGCGAGTCATTGTGAAGAGGCAAAAACAATGCAAGAAGTGCTCAAAATACAAAGGTCAGGCATTGTTCAGAGTAGCATAAGCCTGATAAGCGAGGATTAAAGGAAAAGGAAAGAATTTTAATTTTTTAATTTTTTAATTTTTTAATTTTTTAATTTTTTAATTTTTTTATTTTTTTATTTTTTTATTTTTTAATTTTTTTATTGTTGAATTTTTTTATTTTTTTTATTTTTTTATTTTTTATGAGGTTAAGTGCTCACGGAAGAGATGGGTTTTCAGCTGTCTTTTGTCAGGGATTCTGCATTCCGGATGAGGCTGGGGAGACCATTCCACCAGCATGGAACCGTGAATGAGAATGTTCTGGAAAATGATTTTATGGCTTTTTGTGATGGAACCACGAGACGTCGCTCGTTGACCGATCGTAGGCTTCTGGTAGGGATGTAGGCTCGTAGGAGTGAGTGAAAGTAGGAGGGAGCTGAGCCTGTGCTCCCTCCTACTTTCTACTGATGTGCATCCCTCCTACTGAGATGCACATCAGTAATGTTTCTTTATAAGGCATGTTTATAAAAGCTACTTAAATGTCCTAACTGAACTAAGGCCTTATCCTGGCTTAATCTAAGCCCTGTCTGTGAAACCAAGTCTAAATCAGCAGTCTTAAGGTAGCTTAACCATTAAAATATGTTCTTGTGTTTGTGTGTTTGTAAAAACAAAACAAAACAAAAACAAAAAGAAAAGGTTTTTCTTTGACTCTTTTATTTTTATTTATTTATTTTTTAAAAATATCTGTAAATTATCATCTTTCATCAATGCAATAGGCGTATATAGATTTTACACACACCAAAAAATCCATACATAAAAAGAAAGCAAAGAAAAAACAAAAGTTAATTTAGTGATGCTCAAAACAGTCAGATAAGACTGCTTGTCGAGCGCCACTGCTTGGAAGTACAACAGTACATCTGGATCATAAGTAAAGACAACAGAAAAGGAAGTGGTTTTTGTATTGCTTTGACCCTGAACTCATTCACAGTGACTCTCTAGCACAGTAATACACAGCAGTGTCTTCAGTCTTGAGGCTGTTCATCTGTAGGTACAGTTTACTGCTGGAGTCATCTCTGGACACTGTGAACCTTCCCTGGACTGACTGGGAATAGCTTATAGGAGAGCTGGATGTGCCAATAGTTGCAACCCATTCCAGTCCTTTACCGTGTCCCTGTCTCACAACAGCAGCCCAGGAGCTACTGAATGTAAATCCAGAGGCGGTACAGACCAGCCGAAAAGATTCACCAGGTCTTTTTACCTCAGCCTGAGACTGAGTGAAGGTCTGACATTGAATATCTGTGGAAGAGAGAGAGAAAAACTTAGGAGTCAGCTAAATGTAAACTTGCTAAAAATATATATGCATTCATAAATTATTATTTATGAATGAGTTACAGACCATGTAAAAACAGAAATATCAGGATTGAACTGATTATTGTTGTCATTGCTGATTATTGCTGCTCCTCTACAGGAACCACATACAGTCAGTGAACACAGACACACTCCACTGGTACAAAGCACTTATGGGAAATATGCATCACAGTTTTGCATAAACTCCTCCCCCAGGCTTTCATTGCTTGTTATCTTTGTTTATGAAAAACAGAAATTTGTAATATATATATATATATATATATATATATATATATATATATATATATATATATATACGTGTCCTGCGTGAAACTGATCTTGTTTTTATGGAGTCTTTAATATCACTGCTACCACCACTGCAAAGATATCCCAGCCATTCCAGTGCTTTTCCAGTGGGTTGACGTATCCAGTGAATGCAATAGGGAGATGGAGAATGATTCTTAAAGTTCTCGTCAACACTAGACACATTAATACTAACACTAACTATTCTATATATCTATTTAATAATAATAAATAACACCTTGCTAAATGTACTGAGCAAACTGTCACAGCAATTACATATTGTTGCCCTATTGTTGGTTTGGTCACTTCTATTGTTCTCCTCATTTGAATAAAAGTGCCTGCTAAATGATGAAATGTAAATGTAAGTTATGAAGCCCATTTTATTGCTTTAGAATTTAAATAAATCATCAGTGAAGCTCATGCAAGCAGTACAAGAGCTAATGAGAGGATCATGATTTGAAGGGAACGCAGATTTATTACTCCTACAGATCCACAAAGTAGATACTTCTCTTTTGTATAAAGAACAAGTAGAAAAATTGCATACAGCTCTTCAGTTTTCCAAGATGTTGCGATTGGTCATTTATTTGGTATAGTTGCTTTCAAAGAACAACATATGTGACCAAATAAAACAGATGAAGGAAACATAATGGAAAGACACATTATAAACACTTTAATGTATTTTGTTAACATCTAAGATTGTTTAATAAACATATATTTTAACTTGTCTGTCGGGTTCATCTGATTCCAGTGTCTAATGAAAGTATTGGTAAAATAAGTGTATAGGTAGAAATATTCATCAATCATTTTATGGAGAACTGTAAAATCCTTTTTTCAGGAGTTCACACCAAGTTGCATGTCCAAAATTCTGTATTTTGTATCTAGTGAGAATTGTCTTTTATTTTCATTCAAAACACTGAACTATTTGCCGTATAGTTGCAGGTTCCTTCTAATTCATTTCCATGTGAAGTTAAACTTCAGGGCTCTTGATGACACACAGCTGTTAACCTGTGCTGCCATTCAAACGCAAACTGTGGGTTTCTATAGAACCCTATAACAGTGCTTCACTCAATTTTAAAGAACTTTTTAAACCAAAAAGGTTCTATATAAGGAGATTATTTAAAAAATTGATAAAGTACGTTCATGAGCTGTTTAATTCATAAAATTGAATTATTAAAACAAAATTAATGCATTAAAATTACATCCAAAATGATCCCATGATGGGAACCTCTAAAAGGTTAGCGCCTGCACAATTCTTTAAGGAGAGTGTATGATGGCAGATGATTTCCAGTGATCAAAAAATGTAGGAGTGTGATTTATGAATATATGAAGTAATTTATTAAGTTTACTGGGTTTGTAGAACACAGAGAATCTACACATGCAGTTCTGTCAGCACCAAATAGTGCAAAATGTCTAATGCAAAAACAATTAATATACCAATATTGAAGCTGAAGGAGCAAATAAATGATGCAGCAGTCACATAGCACCTGAAGAAAGACATATTATAAAATGCAAATAAATGATAAATGAAATATTCAAGAAACTTGTATTATATTCAGTTTGTGTTTTTCCAAACAGTCTGGTATGGAGAAAATATAAGAATTATTGCACAGGTCCCCAGACAATTTGTGGCACTGTGTATTTTGTGCACAATAATACACAGCTGAGTCTTCAGTCTGAAAGTTTTGACCTCGTAAGAAAACTGTGTTGCTGGAAGTTTCAGCTGTGAAGCTGATCTTATTCTTCATTGTGTTGCTGGTGCCTGTATCACCAGAACTACAGAACCAGCCTATCCATTCCATCGCTTTTCCAGTTAACTGTCGTATCCAGTTGGTACAGCCTCCTGACGCTGAATATCCTGTAATCTTGCAGCCGATGGAAAATGATTCCCCAGGTTTTACCACCATTAGAGCAGGCTGATTCAACTCAATGCAATTTCCACCTGGAAATATCCATTTAAAAAATATTGTCATTGAATTGAGTTATGCACATTGTCACTCTCAAAATGAACCTGGACTGATTGTATTTTAAAGGACAAGCATCTGAAATACATTAATAAAACAGTATAGTACAGTGTTGATTCTGAAACTCACTGAGCGCAGTAGATAAAATCATCACCAATAATATAAAGTACATGATTCTATCTGTCTGAAGTCTCTCAGATGGGACCTGTGACTCTCCACCACAGGACTTGAAAAGCTCTTTATTGTGTCTGTATGCTCCTGTTTACATAAGGAAGGAGATTTGCATCAATGCTTTTTAGTGAACAAATTAAATGAAAATGGCAACCCTAAAATGAAAATGGCCCTAAATAAAAAAGACAACATTGCAGTCTATTTTGCTTATTGTAAATGAGTCATTAAAATGATAAAATATCTTCTGTTTGTTTCTTTTAGACAGTGGTTTTATTAAAAATGATAACAAGGATGATAAATCTAAATATAGAAATTCTATCTGTCATTATTCAGCACATGAACAATTTACAGATCTCAACGCAGCACTACAGAAATACAATTTTGGTGTACTTTTAACCTTTTTCCTTATTAAATAAATGTGCAAACATATCCTGTGGCACTTATTGCATTGATCAAAGCTGTTAATTAACTGAAATTTTATAAATAAATTATTAAATATACTTTTTAAACACACTGTAACAGATCGGTGGCTGTAATGAGCGCACAACGCAGGAGAATCCGATTTACAAAATCCAACAGAATCATGTAGGAAAACACAGGATCAACAAGAATGCACAACCATGTAAATCAAAAACGTTTACAATACCAGATAATGAACTAAAGAAAACAACTAAATACGCTGTAGGGCTATGCCAGGCCAGTAGTTGGCGAGGTCACTTTGAAAAGAAACACTACATGCGCCTATAGACTGAACACATAATACACATGCGCATGGCGCCACAGTTTACACATATTTGCGTTTTTGTAGTTTACACTGAGATGATAACTGTATCATTTTCAAAAACTTGCACTTTTAAACGCGTTTTCAAATGGCCCTTAAAACGTGTTGTCGTGTTGTTAGTTGAAAACGGTGTCGTGTAAACGGCCCCGAAGGAAAAAGGGAATACAGAAACTAGACTGAAACAAAGCATACATGGGACACACAAAGTCAAGAACTGATTTTATGATGAAGCTACTCTAAGGCTGCTGTTGTATGAAGAATTATTTATGTTTCTTCAGACTTTCAAAATTGTACTGCTGTTTCTTGGTCAAGAAGACAAAAGTTCATTGAGTGATCCTCAAAAAAAGGCAAATAAGACAGCGTGGCAAGAGCGCCACCTCTTGGAAATGCAACAGTACATCAGGATCGTAAGTGAAGTCAACAGGAAAGGAAGTGGTTTTTGTATTGCTTTGACCCTGAACTCATTCACAGTGACTCTCTAGCACAGTAATACACAGCAGTGTCTTCAGTCTTGAGGCTGTTCATCTGTAGATACAGTTTACTGCTGGAGTCATCTCTGGACACTGTGAACCTTCCCTGGACTGACTGGGAATAGTATATAGAAGAACTGGATGTGGTAATAGTTGCAACCCATTCCAGTCCTTTACCGTGACCCTGTCTCACCACAGCAGCCCAGTTGCTGCTGAATGTAAATCCAGAGGCGGTACAGACCAGCCGAAAAGATTCACCAGGTCTTTTTACCTCAGCCTGAGACTGAGTGAAGGTCTGACAATGGATATCTGTGGAAGAGAGAGAAAAAAGACTAAAAAGTCAGAAAGATGTAAAACTATAAAAAAGAACAAAAAAATTACCTGTTGTAGTGTGCTTTCTAAAATTATTTATATTATTGTTATTATTTAGAAATTAACAAACCATGTAAAAGTAGTAATATCAGGACAATAAGCGAACTGATTATTGTTGTCATTGCTGTTTGATTCTCGTCTACAGGAACCACATACAGTCAGTGAACACGAACACACAGAAATATACATCACAGTTTTGCATGAACTCCTCCTCCAGTCTGTCAATGCTTGTTTGTACCTATGTGTATGAAAAACTGGAATTTGTATACACAAATATACAAACCCGATTCCAAAAAAGTTGGGACACTACAAATTGTGAGTAAAAAAGGAATGGAATAATTTACAAATCTCATAAACTTATATTTTATTCACAATAGAATATAGGGGAGAGCGGGGCACAAAGTAACGCTTTTTGACTTTCTCAGTTTGTGTAAATCTACTTATGGTTCAGAGTATTTATTTTTTCCCACATTAATTTCCCACATGTCTAGTACAATGATGTGGTTTTGTTTTATTAATACAGTATATACTTTTTTCTGGATATACCCCGAAATAATGGAAGTGAAATGTGACAACATGCCCCATAGGTGGGGTACATTGTAACATGTGAGGGGCACATTGTAACATAACATATGACAGCTTAAAATGTTATCTGATCTAGTAAAAAAATATACAAGACAAACTAAAATATTTTCTAAATAAAATACAATTAAAAAACATTTTCATATAAAATAATGGCAATTTTTAATAATTAAATATAAACTCATTTTTGAGTTTTGACTACAAACACAGGAAAACACAGCTATACAACATAGTTCAAAACAAATAAATAATTATTAATTTCTGAACATTGACTCTCAGTCTTTATTCACCTTTTTCTCACGTTTTCTCAATAAAATTAATAAAAGTATAGAATATAATAGCATATTTCTAATAGGAGCACATTGTAACGCAGTGTTACAACATGCCCCGCCTGCACAACTGGGATTTAAACCCTGCTAGTGTCTTCTGCTAGTTAGCGAAGCATTAAAGAACTATCTCAACTGTTAAATAACATATTGGAGATTAAAATAATATCAGATTTGTTTAATTTTAAATAAACACAAAAATTAGAGATGAAAAATTTACTTAAGTAAGAAATTTACTTTTGCTATGGTTTAATAAATGTCTATGGATATCTTCCAAAAAAAAAAAAAATTGGCGCATTTTTTCCTCTATATAGTGTTGATATGGCAACTAGTAAACACACCAAGTTTCGTCATCCTAGCATGTGTGGAAGTATTTAAAACAAGTGTGTTACAACTAGCCCCGCGTTACGTTGTGCCCCGCGCTACCCTAGATAACATATCAAATATTGAAAGTGAGACATTTTGAAATGTCATGCCAAATATTGGCTCATTTTGGATTTCATGAGAGCTACACATTCCAAAAAAGTTGGGACAGGTAGCAATAAGAGGCCGGAAAAGTTAAATGTACATATAAGGAACAGCTGGAGGACCCATTTGCAACTTATTAGGTCAATTTGGCAACATGATTGGGTATAAAAAGAGCCTCTCAGAGTGGCAGTGTCTCTCAGAAGTCAAGATGGGCAGAGGATCACCAATTCCCCCAATGCTGCGGTGAAAAATAGTGGAGCAATATCAGAAAGGAGTTTCTCAGAGAAAAATTGCAAAGAGTATGAAGTTATAGTCATCTACAGTGCATAATATCATCCAAAGATTCAGAGAATCTGGAACAATCTCTGTGCGTAAGGGTCAAGGCCGGAAAACCATACTGGATGCCCGTGATCTTCGGGCCCTTAGACAGCACTGCATCACATACAGGAATGCTACTGTAATGGAAATCACAACATGGGCTCAGGAATACTTCCAGAAAACATTGTCGGTGAACACAACCCACCGTGCCATTCGCCGTTGCCGGCTAAAACTCTATAGGTCAAAAAAGAAGCCATATCTAAACATGATCCAGAAGCGCAGGCGTTTTCTCTGGGTCAAGGCTCATTTAAAATGGACTGTGGCAGAGTGGAAAACTGTTCTGTGGTCAGACGAATCAAAATTTTAAGTTCTTTTTGGAAAACTGGGACGCTATGTCATCCGGACTAAAGAGGACAAGGACAACCCAAGTTGTTATCAGCGCTCAGTTCAGAAGCCTGCATCTCTGATGGTATGGGGTTGCATTAGTGCGTGTGGCATGGGCAGCTTACACATCTGGAAAGGCACCATCAATGCTGAAAGGTATATCCAAGTTCTAGAACAACATATGCTCCCATCCAGACGTCGTCTCTTTCAGGGAAGACCTTGTATTTTCCAACATGACAATGCCAGACCACATACTGCACTGTAAAAACTAAAGGAGCCTCAAATATCCTGTCGGATACTCAAGGAACTTCAAAATGTAATTTAAGTGCCTCAAAGCTCTTTCTCCTATAGTAGGGTTACTGGAGGAGCATTGACAATCTTTGAGGTTCTTGCTGGAACTTATGGGATCCTTTAAGCACTTTGTATTTAGTTCAGAGGTTCTGGAGTCACCTTTTCATTACCATGAGACCTCGAAGTGCTTTGGGGGAAAATAGAGGAACTTGAATGCGATAAAAGGGTTATTGGAAGATATTTTAACATTTAAGTGGTTCCTGGAAGATCTCTTATGTTAAAGCCAGCATCTGGAGGAACCCAATGGTTCAGTGAGGCCAGAATAAGATTATTATTATCCTATTATTATTATTATTATAGGCTACTTAATGATGCTCTGATATTATTAAAACCTTTTTCATTTATGGAGTCAGATGAAATAACGAGGTAATACATATGAGAAAATGTAATTCTTTTAATCTTGTTGTGTTGCGTAAAAGACAGGAACGCGCAGAGACCTTCACCCGTCCTATCGGAAACCCCCATTTGGACCGATAAACGGGCGTACATGGGCTTAGTTTTGTTTAGTTCCTGTGTTTATTTACTGAATTCTTTAGTTGACCTTGGCTGTGTTCTAAATCGGCCCCCTATACCCTCATTCACTATTCCCTGCATTACTCCACTAATACAGTCCACTTGATGGAGTGAATGAAAGTGAGCAAGTGAAATTGGACACTGAGTGCGCCGGAAAAGGGGTGCCGCTTTTGCATAGTTTGTACTTGTTGTTTAATAATCATTTGAAACTTGGTAAACTGGCAGCTCCAGTTGTAATGAAATATTCACCTTGAGCTCTGTTATGGAAACTAGCATGTATAAACCTTAATTTAACAATTTAATAACCAATTAAAATGGAATTTATACCTGTATGATAGTACGCTGCAGCCACATTGGACCAGCGGTTTGGAAAATGGATGGATGGATGATTCAGCTGTGGGCGCCATCTTCTGTTTAGACGTGGGATTTAATTCGATGCGACTCTCACAGTGCATTCTGGGTATTCTCGAGTACATCTGTTGTGACAGGAGCATAGAATGATTGCTTTTATATGGTTGTTTTCAGATTTTGTACAGTACTGTAGTTGTATTTATCACTGTGACTCTCTTGTACAATAATATACAGCAGTGTCTTCATTCTTCATATTATTCATCCGCAGATACATCTGTTTCTTGCTGTTGTCTCTTGAGATGGTGACAATGTCTCTCTTTGTGAAATAAATGTTTTTCAAAACACATTGGCCACAATTAATGGCAGCTCTGAGTCTTCTCTTATAATGCCTGATGAGTTTGGAGAACACCTGAAAAGCATTCCTACATACATCATCTCTCCAGATCCTTCAAAGTCCTAGGTCCATATTGGTACACTCTTCTCTCAGTTCATCCCACTCATCTTCTGTATAGGGTTTAGGTCAGAGGACTGGGATGGCCATTGCAGAAGCTTCATTTTGTGGTCAGTATGTTTCAATCCACCTATTTTTATGCACTGGAACAAGGTTTGTTGTTCAGGAAAGAAGGAGGCAGGAACCAGCAAACATTTCAACATTTTAATAATAAAATAAACCAACGCAAAATGAAAGTTAAGCGGCAGCCCCCATACGGTTGACTGCCGCACACACATAAACAAAACATAATGTAAATGTCCCAGGCCTGGTCCTCTCTTGTCTTGCCCTGTCATTGCTCCTCCTTTTATTCATCCAGATCACCTTCCGTGAGGCTCCAGGCCAAGAATTCAAGCAGAGGCTTGACATTTGTATCTGTTTGGTATTTGCTATGGCAAGATGTTCAGGACCTCTGGCAGAAAAATAGGTCCACATCATTAAAGATCCAGCAGTGTAACTGTGGTCATGGGGTATTTTTTATCCCTGTTTGCACCAAACCCATCTGCCAAAAATATATATTTTTTGTTTCATTTCACTATAGAAGCCAGCCCTGTTTCTTCGAGTAGCGTCTGACAACTGAATATGCTGGAGTTTGTTTTTGGATGAGAGCAGAGGATTTTTCTTGAAACCCTCAAACAATATGTGGTGTTGTAGGTGCTGAATCTATCAGAGCTATATTCTTTGGTTTTAGTCATTGCGATGGATGATTACGGGAGTTTGGCCTTTTTATTTCCTCATATTTATACTCCTGTTCCTTCATGTTCCTAGTCACCCTGCTGTGATACTTTTTAATTTTTTTTTTTTTTTATATATTAATGGGAATACTTCAGAGATATTATACTCATAATAATTTCTATGCCAATCATTGTGGCCAACGTGTTTTGGAGAACAACATATATTTCATAACATGATCCACGCAAAGTTATTTTCACAGTCATCTTTGATCATATTTACCAAGGGTGCCAATCATTCTGACCATGACTAAGTCATCAATTACTAAAATTTCATACAGATTTAACAAGCATTAAAGGTCACTTATTTGTCTGCATTAGATCAATGCTTACAATGTAAGTACAATGTACATGTATACAATGTAACTGTTAATTTAGAAAGACCATGAAGAAGTATGTTAAGGATTTAAATCAATATATTTATAAAGTAGCTTGCTGAATTTTAGGGAAGTGTACTGAAAAAGTGCTTGTGTGCTCTCAGAGTAGTTTTTGTGCAGCCCTGCAGTCTTTTGTCTTACTGTGAATCTCTTGCACAGTAATACACAGCTGTGTCTTCAGTCCAGTGCCGGCCCGAGCCTTTTGGGGGCCCTAAGCAGAATTTGATTTGGGGGCCCCCTCCCACCACGCAGTCACCTGTGCTTGACGATTATTGACACAAATTTCACGCTATAATGTTACATCACAAATTAATACAATGAGGTTATGTATTAATACAAAATAAATACTTAATAAAAAATAGATACTAAAAAAAGTTGTAACTTTTTCTTTACTCTTTTCGCTAGTGGAGCAAAGAGTTAGAACAAAACATGGAGAAGCTGTGTTTAGCGTCTCTGCTGTACACGACTGGAACAAATTACCAGAAGATCTTAGATGCGCCCCAAATGTGTTGATTTTTAAATCCAAGTTAAAAACATTTCTTTTTTCACGTGCTTATGATTGAGCTCTTAAACCTACACTCTAAAAAATGCTGGGTTATTTTTTAAACCCAAATGCTGGGTTGAGCATTTTGACTATGTTGCTGGGTTATTTTCTCCGTAATCAGCTGACAATGACCCAGCATTTGGGTTTGTTTTGGAAATTTTGGCCCAGCGCTTACATCCTCGCGAGTCGCGCGCTTTTGTCCACACTGTTCGTACACTACGTCAACTGGAGGACGAGAGGTTCAAGCAGGAGCGAGCGTAGAGGTGAGCAACCCTGTTTTATTAAAACTATCCTAACGTTAAGTAACTTTAGTCAAAGAAGTCATAAAGTCAACAAGAAGTTATGTTGAAATGAACTGAATTATTGACGACGGACCAAATGCTTTAGTCTAGATTTTGCGTCTGTCGAACTAGCGACCGTTATGCTAACGTTACGTTACACATAACATTCATTATTTTTACACGGTCTGTCATCAATTATTCCACTTATAACACGGTCACAATGTCTAAATACAGTTGTTGGTGTCTGTTTTATCTCCAGAAATGTTGCAGGTTACTTGGACTCTGTTCATTTGAAGTCAGTTCAGTGTTGCTTCAGTTACGTTCAGAAACTATGTAAAGATAATCAAAGTAGTTACTGAAGTACAATTTGGTCTTAAACCGGCTTAAAGAGTCATTCAGTTCAGTGCAGTTCTCATCTGATATTGTCAGTGCAATTAAATCAATAATATTGTTGAAAATTAAGTGCCCCTAACTAAGCAAGCCAGAGACAACAGTGGCAAGGAACCCACACTCCATCAGGTGACAGAATGGAGAGAAAAAAAAAGGATGGGTTTGAAAAGCACTGCTTTAAGGGATAGTTCACCTGAAAAGGAAAATTCTGTCGTCATTTACTCACCCTCATGTTATTATAAACCTGAATGGCTTTCTTCTCCTGAACACAAAAGAAGATATTTAAAAAAATGTTGGTAACAAAACAGTTAACAGTAGCCATTGACTTTTATAGTACTTTTTTCCTATTATGGAAGTCAGTGGCTACCGTCAACTATCTTGTTACTGACATTCTTTAAAAAATCTTTTTGTGTTCAGCAGAAGAAAGAAACTTGTACAGGTTTGGAACAACGTGAGGGTGAGTAAATGAGGCGAGTAAATTTGACATGAGGGTGAGTAAATTTGCATTTTAAGGTGAACTATACCTTTAATAACACTAAATGTTTTCAGATTACCAGAGTACATATTTAACTGTTATATATTTAAGCTAATTTCACTCATTCTAAGTTGACCTTAGTTAGAAATGCACTTTGCTTAATTTAAAAGCTGATGAACGAACAAGTTCTAATTTGCCATTTTTCTATTTTTAGATTCCAAAGGCATACTAGCACTTACAATCCTGCCTGTCATTCTTCCCCCGCCTGCGTACAAGATTGGCCACAAAACCTTTCGGCCAACTATTCAAGAGGCAAGAACCTCATTCATTGATGTACAACCGGTAAGTAAAACAACAGGGGACAAAAAGAGCAGGCTCATTTCTTTACACCTGTTTGTAGGGCTGCACGATAAATCGTTTTAATCGTTTATGGTTATTGCTGCTTGGATCTGACACGCATTTCATTTTCTCACAACTCTTTAAAGGATTAGTTCACCCCAAAATGAAAATTTCCTAATAATTTACTCACCCCAATGTCTTCCAAGATATCCATGTCTTTCTTTCTTCAGTGGAAGAGAAATTAAGTTTTTTGAGGAAAACATTTCAGGATTATTCTACACAGAATGGACTTTAATGACAACCAACTATCCCAACGTTCAAAGAAGGTTCAAATGTCTACACACTCTACACACTCCCAGTCGAGAAATAAGGGTCTTATCTAGCGAAACCATCGGCCATTTGTGGTTTAATAGTATATAAATGTTTTTTTGTTTTTGTTTTTTAAATGACCAATCGTTTCGCTAGATAAGACCCTTATTTCTCGACTGGGATTGTGTAGAGACTCTGAAGCTGCATTGAGACTGACATTTGAACCTTCTTTGAACATTGGGATAGTTGGTTGCCATTTAAGTCCACTCTGTTTTCTCTGTTGTGCCTCTGTTTTTAAGTTTTCCTCAAAAAAACTTAATTTCTTTTCCACTGAAGAAAGAAAGACATTGATATCTTGGATGGCATTGGGGTGAGTAAATGATTAGGAAATTTATATTTTGGGGTGAACTAATTCTTTAAGTTAATTTAAGACGGTATTTAACTAATTTAAGACTGCTCTTATGAAAACCTAAGACACTTTTAAATAATTATCTGTGTCTGATATTGTCTTTCCCTCATTTAGTCTGGAACCAACATGGTGCTTTACCTGGAAAGGCAGAGAGAAGCAAAACCCTTCCCCTTTGTCTTGGAGCTTGGAATGGCTGGACAGTTTTTTTGGTGAATGGGGAAACTCTGGAACAGTTGACTCAGTTTCTTTTTTTTGTTCTTTTTTTTTTTGTGAAGATAATTTTTATAGGTATAGAGTTTCATGTTTTTATTTTGCTACACCGGACTAAATTATTGCTTATTTAAAATGAATTGCAATGTATGTACTTACTGTTTATACGCAGGGTTTTTATGTGCTTCACATTTTTGCTGCACAGGACTAAATGATTGCTTATTTAAGTGAATTGCAATGTATGTACTTATGTGTTTTTTATTGTATTCTTTGTGAAGAGAATCTTTAGCTATAGGCCATTTTACAGTTTATAAGAGTAGAGTTTTGAATTTTGAGAATCTTACCATTTTATAATCTTTTAACATACCAACATTTTAGCACAAATGATTTTTGTGGGCCTCCGTTTATGTTGCAGATGTCTGTTTTTTTTTTTAACATGAATGTATTTATGATTATATTAATTTCCTGGAATAAACACTTTAATTGAATCAATAAACAGTAGTGTTATTATTGTTATTAATATTTTTGTATTTTTTTATTCGTTTTTTTATTATTATTATCTAAAATGAATAACCTGTAGCATGGGGGTTGTTTGACCCAGCACTGATTAAAAACAACCCAGCAGATGGGTTAATGTATAAAAACCCAACCTGCTGGGTCAAAATAACCCAGCATGTGTTCTGTCCAATATTTACCCAGCGCTGGGTTGCCAAATAACCCAAATTGGGTTGTTTTTAACCCAGCATTTTTTAGAGTGTAGCTATAGGCTACTGTTCAGCCTTACAGTTTCTTATGCCATTTTTTTATCCCATCTTTTAAATCTTTTTATTCTTTCTTGTGTCTGTGTATTTTGTACTATTATTATGTTTTTATTTGTTTTTGTATTATTTTTCTTTGTAAAGCACATTGAATTGCTTTGATGTATGAATTGTGCTATATAAATACATTTTGATTTGATTTGATTTGATTTTACTAACTCTTTGAAACTTCTGAAAACAAACTGTCACAAAACATATCAAAAACAATATTTGCAAAATATCCTCCAATGTTTTGCAACACTTTGCAGTTTGAATGATGTCTTGTATGAACATGACGGAGTATGTTTTTATGTTTCCACTGTTCGATCGCGCCCGCGCCTCACACACACACACACACACACACACACATTCCAGCATTGCAATCTTGACATCGCAGCCTGTTCGTTATAGCCATAATAAAATATAATAATAAAATAGTCAACCTAACATATAAAAATTACACTGCTCTGTTTAAATAGTCAGTAGAACAATTCATACCATTCAGCGTAAGCACCGCTCCACTGTGATGTTTCCAAGAACATTTTTGCGCGTGTGAAGAGGATTATTTTTTCCGTCGATATTGGAACGTGAGTGAAGTACAAAGCCTATGATAAAGAATAGTTTACCATCCAAATCCATCGCGAATGTTGAAACAGTTTGATTCTAATGAGAGAGATACGTGAGCCCAACGCCACTCACTTTCACTTTCGCTTTAAATTATTTCGTTTTCGGCTTGTTTATAGTTAGTTTTTTTATTCTTGTTCTGTTCTGAATATCCAACGCATTCTCATCCTTGGGCGTCATAATACTGACGCTTTTGACATTTCGTCTACATCGAACGCACATGGCACCCTTTAGCGTCAATATGAGACGCACAGAGCTTTGTTCGGTAATGGGTAGGTTTAGGTCTAGTGTAGGGATAGGGTTAGACCGCTAGGAGGCGCCTTCTGGCCCATTTCTATCTGCGTCTCATATTGACGCTAAAGGGTGCCATGTGCGTTCGATGTAGACGAAATGTCAAAAGCGTCAATATATGACGCCCTAGGATGAGAACGGGCTGGAATATCATTACATTTAAAGGATAAATCATTGATCAAATCAAATTTTTGTGACATGGCTTAACATTACCGTGACTGCGCACAAATTGTCTATGCATGCGAGGTTATGCGCATGACTCAAACACTGGCAGACACAGCAGCAGTTGTAGGCAGGTATATTGATCATGAAATCAGAATTTTCTTGTCTTGAATTATTAATCCTTTCATTCTTTTATGTCACTTGTTTAATGTTAATTAGGCTAATATGTAAAAAAAAAAAAATCGATTAGCAGCCGCTTAGTTTGCTTATGCCTCGGGCCGGCCCTGCTTCAGTCTTCAGGCGTTTTTTACCTCTAAATACAGCATGTTTTTGCTGGTGTCTTTGGTGATGGAGAACTGGCCCTGTAGAGACTGAGCATAATATGCACTTGAGCCAGTGTCTATATATCCAATCCACTCCAGTCCTCTCCCTGGTTTCTGACGGATCCAGTGCATGTACAGTAGTAGCTGCCCATTGAGAATCCAGAGACACCGCAGGACAGAGTGACTGATTCTCCTGGTCTTTTCACCACAGAATCTGAGGAGGTCAAAGACTGACCACTAACACCTGAACAACCGAGGAAAAATCATGTTAGATGATTTAGAACAATGAAATAATAATCTACTACAAATGGGAGTTTCTCACATGCAATAATCATCAGTAGGAGTCCATATAGTAGCATCTCCATTACAACAGAAAAAGCCAGTAAAACAGTTATAGTTACACTGAAGCTGTTTTAGTCACTGAACACATGCACTGACTGAAAGTTTATAACACAAGCTTATAACACAATCTTTCAGGAGTCGGGGAGACGTTGACCCTTCCCACAAAATCATTTGCATCTTTGGAGGTTTGCAGACTTACACTATAGTTTAATGGAGTAATCTGCAAATTATCACAGTAGACAAGGGAAAAAATATTGGCCAACATTTGATAAGTGAGAAAAGATTTACTTAAGATATTACTTTATCAGTGTACACCTATGTTCTGTAATTTTTTCATGGTTTGTTATTTGTTATTGAGTCAATGTTTCAGAGATGCAACCAGAGCACCAGAGCATCTACAGTAAGATGCATATTTGGAAATTCAGATGTCTAATTTCTAAACTAATTTCTAGTTTAGAATGAATATTTGTTTTTTAGTATATTGTTGTTTTTCCCTCTCCTTTCCGGATTAGTGTGTCAGTTTTGGGCATAAGTCAGTTCAATAACTGGTTGTGATTCCACATGGATCTGCCTTGCATGCCGGATTTGGAGTTTAGGATGTATTTAAAGACACCCTTTGGTGACAATCAAGTTTTCAATGTTGTTTATATGTCTGTGTGTTTTTTTTTTAAATATGCTTTAAGACAAACCATGTGCAAATTCATGTCAACACCATTGCTCAGTATTTTTTCCTTAAAACTGCAGTGAACAAAGACAGTCTTAAAAACGCGGTTCGAAATCGTTTTTTTAATAAGCTCCATCCTGACAGCACCCATGTATTAGTTGAATTAATTAAGTTATGTGGTAGAAAAAATAATCCAGTCCAATATAAGGGAATGTATAAAAGAAGCACTTCAGAAAGAATGCGTTGATTTATTAGGACTCATGGGATATTATAAAAAATAATCCAAATTATAATAGCCTATAAGCTAGCCTACATATTTTAAAATTGTATTGCTGCCATAATAACCATTTCAAATTTTTACGTGCCTTTTCTCTTTCTCATTTTTGTTCGCTGAGGTGGAGCTGCGATGAAATATTGTTCTTGTAAATACTTTCCAGCATTTCAGTAATAAAAGTGTAGGCTACATCTAACGTACGGTGCTCGGCAGTGATAAAAAAAGGATTTAAACAGTGGATTTTGAATCTCTTCTTGTAAACTCAGAGATGTGGATTCAGGTCCGGTTCAACTGCTCCTATGCGGATGCGCGCGCCGCTGTAGGGGCGGTATTTATCTCTGTCACAGGGCAGAGGGTGCAGAGCATTGTTTACAGGGGTGTTTGTTTGTAATAATGTTTTGTATGTATATGTGTGGTGTGAATAGGTGGTGTAAATGTTGTATAAAATTGTAGTGATATGATGATAATATTTTGTTTTCATGTAATGTTTATTTTCTACTTAGCTTATAGCTTATTTATGGCCTTAGGCTAAAGATAATACCCTGAATGTTGGTATGGTCCAATTGGCCCTGAATGGGCCAATTTGGCTTAATGCTTTGGCCTATTTAAGAGGGCCTCATTCTGCATAAGGGAGTGAGGGTGAGTACTAGCTTGCTGTGAGGCTATGTACAAAGTGTTTGCTATACTATTGTTGGAAGCTAAAAGCATTGTGCTATTTCGATTTATTTTTGATTATTTTGTTTTCTTGACTTCTGAGTTAAAATATAAATAAACTTCAAGGACCCATAAGTTACAGCAGGCACACCAGAAGCAAAGGCAAGATGAAGATGAACAAGTAATTAATATTTCAGACGTCCCTCTTTCTACCTGTCAAATCTCAGTTTTATCAAAAGGTCTAACATTTGCTCCTAAAAATACAGCAAGAGAGTTCCAAACAAAAATTGATCTGTTCAAGTTTCATCGCAATCTCCAATTGAAAGTTTGGCATCACATTATCCCCAGTCAAGCAGCCTTTCGAAGTCATATGCAACAAGATGATACGAGAACTTCATTTAGACCCAAGTCTACCTTTACACCAAATATATGTAATCAGACTCTTAATACCTTTTACAAAAAGGTTACATATGAAGTTGATAAACTTTTTGCATCTAACAGTATAATGAGATACAATCTGACAAAAGAAGAAAATGATGCAATAAAGTGCTTGTCAGCTAATGAAAATATTATAATAAAAAGAGCTGATAAAGGAGGAGCTGTAGTAGTGTGGGGCCGAGATCAATATGTCACAGAAGCCAATAAACAGTTGGATAATAGAGAGTATTATGAACACCTCCAGTTTAATCCAATAGAGCAAATGAAGATCGAACTTATGGAAATACTCCTACATGCTAAAAATGAACAATGGATTTCACAAAAAGAACATGATTTTCTGTTGAATGACCATCCAAGAATTCCTTCATTCTACATGCTCCCAAAAATACATAAGAATTTGGAGAATCCACCAGGTAGACCAATAATTAGTGGAAATGAATCAATCACCGAACCAGCCTCTCAATTTGTAGACTTCTTTATTAAACCATTTGTATCAGAACTGCCTTCCTTCATTCAAGACACCACGCATGTACTGAACAAAATTAAGGATATACAGAACATTGGATCCGCACTTCTGGTTACCATGGACGTGGAAGCACTGTATACGAACATTGACCACACAGAAGGACTAGATGCGCTATCCCATCACTTGGAAAAGAGACATTCAGAACAAATGCCCCCTTCTTCCTTCATCCTTAAGTTGGCAAAATGGACTTTATATAATAATGTCTTTTTGTTTCAAAATCAATTCTTTAAACAAAAAAAGGGTACAGCAATGGGAGCGTGTTTTGCACCTAACTATTCAAATCTCTTTATGGGAACTTGGGAAGAAAAATTTGTATATTCTGATCGTAATACTTTTGCTGATAAGATGATATGGTGGGGAAGATATATCGATGATATCATTCTGTTCTGGTCTGGTTCAGAAACCGAACTGCTTCAATTCCATTCATATCTGAACAATACTAACAGAAGTTTGAAGTTGAGCCTTGACTTTTCTTCATCTGAAATTAACTTCTTAGATCTTAAAATCACTAAAGAAGCTAATGGAGATTTACATACTTCTATTTTTCGAAAAACAACCGATCGCAATACAATTCTTAGAGCAGATAGCTTCCATCCATCATGGCTAAAAAATAATATCCCTCTTGGCCAATTTCAAAGACTTAAACGTATCTGTGATACAGAAGAAGAATTTGAAAGAAATGCTCAAGATATGTGTCAGAGATTTGAAACAAGAGGATATCAAAAAAGTACTATACTCAGAGCGTACAACAAGGCAAAATGCCTCCCAAGAGAACAACTGCTAGTTTCGAAAGAGAAAAATCAACAAAGATCAGACAATGTATACTTTGTGACACAATACAGTAATCATGCGAACAAAATTAAACGAATTATTGAAAGAAATTGGGATTTATTGAAAAGTGATAGTGTTCTTAGGGAAGCCCTTCCAGACGCTCCAACCATCAGCTTTAGACGAGCACCAACCTTAAATGATAAACTGGTTCAAAGTCATCTTCCCCCCATACAACAAAAAACATGGCTCTCTACCAGAAAAGGTAACTATAAATGTGGACACTGTAATTATTGCAATAATATGGCTAATGCTAATTTTTTCATTGACATCTCCTCTGGACGTAAGTTTGACATAAATTCGTTCATTAATTGCAATACTTCATATGTAGTTTACAGACTGGAATGCCCATGTGGTTGCTTTTACATCGGGAGAACTAAGCGTAAATTAAAGGTAAGACTTGCTGAGCATAAATACGCAATAAGATCTGGAAATCCTCAATATCCTATGGCAGTACATTATAAAGATGCAAACCATGGAAGTTGTAACTCCCTTAAAATTATAGGCATAGAGCATATTGAAAACTCAATCAGAGGAGGTGATAGGCTAAAGAAACTTTTGCAAAGAGAATCATTTTGGATTTACACTTTGAAAGCTACATGTTTCCCTGGTCTAAATGGAGAACTAGATTTTGTTCCTTTTTTGTAATTTAACACTTTTTGTAAGTTTAGTGGCTTTGTATGTATATATATATACATATAATATATATATATATATATATATATATATATTTTTTTTTTTTTTTTTTTTTTTTTCTGTAGTCAAATTTATTAGTTTAATTATTTAAGGGTTTTTCTCTTTTTTTCTTTTCTTTTCTTTTTTTTTTTTTTTTTTAAGTGTAATTTTTTCTTAGTAGAAATATATGCTTTTTCTCTGTTAAATTTAAATTTAAAAGGACTAATGATTGTAAGTAATTTTTGTGACACTAGTCATTCAATCATGTGACTTCCTACCTGCTCAATCTAAGCAGCTGTTATTGATTATTGGTCTTAATAAGGAAGTGAGCTGTTTGTCAAAACACTTCAAGCCCTGATGAAAGCCTTGTTGGCTGAAACGCGTAGGCATGTTTTTATTTTTATGAGACTAGCCATGGATCAATAAAGGCTTTTTAATCTTCATCCTCCTGAGTGCCTCAGACCTTTATCTTAAGATATATGTGGATCCCTTGACTGAAGAGCACCGGAGGTATCTATACATCTTTATACCCAAGAAGCATTCTCAGCATTCTCCTGTCATTTGTATAAATAAACTTTATTTTATTTTTGGAACAATTGAGATCTGGTAGCTGTCTTTTCCACCTCCACCATCGCAAGCCAGTGAGCCTACACATCCCAATACTTGGGGGTGACACTCGGTACCTCACATTTGGTGGCAGCGGTGGGATGGTACGCTGACCGACACTGGCTAATAGAGGAGGAAAACGGCGCCAGTCCCGGGGGAGAATGGCATATCGGCGGCTAGCCAAAGGTGACCCGAAGGAGGTTGAGAAGGAGACAGATGAACTCCCAGATGGCGATGCTGGGGCCCAAGCATTGGGCGGAGACCAGACAGAGGGGACTGATCTAGCAACCCTGCGTCATCTCCTTGAGAAGACTCTGCAGACACATGAGAGGGAGGCGTATAAGCAGGAGCAGCGCTGGAGGAGTGTGCAGATACAGCTGAACCAGTTAAGGGATGATGTGGAGGCAGAGAGGAGGCATCCGCCTACAGCTCCACCAGGGCCTCAACCAGACGGGCCAGTTCAGCCGGCAGCACAAGCACCAGCGGCGCCGGTGGCACCAGCACCAGCACCGGCACCAGCAGCTCCAGTTCCGGCTCCGATTCCAGCTCCAGTGGCGCCGGTGGCACCAGCAGTACCTGCAGCTCCTGCGGCCTGGGCCAGATCGGCCATTCCAAGGTTCGAGGAAGGGGACGACATCGAACAGTACCTCACCACAGCTTACCGCTGGCCAAGAGAGGACTGGGCAGTGTTTCTGGTGCCATACCTCACTGGGAAGGCCCGCAGCGCCTATGTGGCCATGGGTATGGACCGGTCGATGGAGTACGACAGTGTGAAGGAGGCAATACTGCACAAGTATGAAATTAACGAGGAGGTGTACCGGAGGAGGTTCCGTGAACCGGATGTCAGGCCAGGAGAGACCCCCCGTGAGCTGTACACCCGCCTTCGGGATTTATTTCAGAAGTGGATTAGGCCGGCAAATAAGTCGGTTGAAGAGATCGCCGAGATGCTCATAATGGAACAGTACCTCCGCACTCTGACACCGGACATTCGAGTCTGGGTGAAGGAGCACAATCCCCAGAATGGTCAGAGGGCGGCGGAGCTGGTGGAGAACTTCATGGCAGCCCGACGGGGCCACAAACATTTCCGTTTGGAGTCACAGCCAAGACCAGCAGCCCGGGGTAGGTCTGAGGGCTTTGGTCAGGGGAGCGGTGCAAAGGCTAGTGAGCCCAGTAGAATGCCTGCCCGTAACTTTTTTGTCCCAACCAAGCCCAGAGATAGCCTAGAGCCAAGAACCGGAGGTCCGGTGGTATGCTATTTTTGTGGTCAGGAAGGACATATAAAGCCTGAATGCCCGAACAGGAAGCCCAAGCACTCCAGCCATAGCTGTATTCCGCGTCCAGAAGAGGGCGATATAGGTTTTAAGGGAAGGCTACAGACAATGCCGGTCCTAGTTAATGGGAAAGATGCTACTGCCCTGCTAGACACAGGAAGTACCCAAACACTTGTGCAGCCCCACCTAGTGGAGAAGAGGGACTTTGTGCAGGGTAGGAAGCTGAAGGTTCTGTGTGTCAATGGGGATGAACATGAGTATCCGACAGCCGAAGTATACCTATATATTAGAGGCCAGACATACCAGATGATGGTTGGTGTGGTGGAGAGGCTGAGCCATCCTGTTGTAATAGGCCAGGACATTATTGTGCTACCAGAATTAGTGCAGTCCAGCAGGCCAGTGAATATGGTCATTACTCGATCCCAGAGCCAAGCGCAGGACCCTGAGAAAGAGGAGACAGATGAGTCGACTGAGCCAAATAGCCTGTCAGAGTTGCCTTTTTCAGAGGAGGAGAATACCCCTCCAGCCAAAACAAGGTGCCGAAAGACCAGAAGACAGCGGAGGCAGGCTAGGCTAGTGGGCGCCATGGAGAGAAATGAAGAGCTACAACTTACCCAGCCAGTGGATGATTGGGGTGAGGTCACAGATAATTTTGAGCAGCTGCAGAGAGAGGACCCCACTTTGCAGAAAGCGTATGACAGGGTCACACAAGTAGATGGTATGTCCACTGAGATGCCTACTTCACTGTCTGGAGAAGGCTACGTAGTGAAGGAAGGATTGCTTTACCATGAGCCAGGAGAGGGCAGGGCAGAGCAGCTGGTGGTTCCTAGGCAGCTGAGGGAAAGGGTGTTAGCCATGGGGCATACCATCCCTTGGGCAGGTCACTTGAGCAACACCAAAAGCTATGAGCGTATTGCAGCCAGGTTCTATTGGCCAGGGCTTTATAGTGAGGTGCAGCAATACTGTAAATCCTGTCCTGAGTGCCAGTTCACCAGCAAGAGGAAAACTAGCCCTTACCCCCTTCAGCCACTGCCGATCATAGAAGTTCCCTTCTCTCGCATAGCCATGGACATTGTAGGGCCCCTGGAAAGAACCCAAACAGGGTTCAAATACATTTTGGTCATTTGTGACTACGCCACCCGCTACCCTGAGGCGTTTCCTTTGCGCAAGGTTACGGCTGGTCCAATTGCGCAGGCCCTGTTGCAGCTATTTTCTAGGGTAGGCATTCCCCAGGAAGTTCTAACCGATCAGGGCACCGCCTTCCTGTCAAAGACATTAAAACAGGTGTATAGCTTGCTAGGCATCAAAGGCATCCGGACCACCCCATACCACCCTTAGACAGACGGGCTGGTTGAACGCTATAACCAGACTTTAAAGGGCATGTTGAGGAAGTTTGTAGCTGCCAATGGTAAAGACTGGGACCGCTGGTTGCCTTACTTGCTCTTTGCCTACCGGGAGGTCCCCCAGGCCTCCACCGGCTTCTCGCCGTTTGAACTTCTGTATGGGAGACAGGTGAGGGGGCCTTTGGATGTCCTGAGAGAGGCCTGGGAGGGACCTCAGACCCCCAAGTCCCACAGCGTCGTCATGCATATCCTCAAAATGAGGGACAAGATGGAGGAAATGACCGAGCTGGTGCGGGCTAACCTGGAGCAGGCCCAAACGCACCAGAAGGTCTGGTATGACAAGGCTGCCAGGCAGAGGCACCTCAACCCAGGGCAGAAAGTTTTGCTTCTTCTGCCCACCTCGGAAAACAAACTGCTTGCTAGGTGGCAGGGTCCGTACGAGGTGGTGCGGAAAATGGGTCCGGCCACCTATGAAATTGACCTTCCTGGGAGAAGAAAACCCAGACAGACCTTTCATGTCAACCTCCTGAAAGAATGGCATGAGAGGGCCGTACAGCCAGGAATACAACTCCGGGTGCAGGCGGTGATGGAGGAAGAGGAGAGTCCTGAGCAATTCTTCCCCACCAGTCAGCCAGCATCTACCCTAGAGGTATCCCACTTGACCTCCCATCAGCAGAGGGAGCTAGAAGGAATCATCCCTCCTGACCTATTTCAGGAAAAGCCGGGATTTACTTCTGTGGTGGAACACTCCATTCCACTCAAAGACACTACCCCAATACGCCAAAGAATGTACCGGGTTCCTGAGCGTCTTCTGCCGTCTCTCAAAGCCGAGGTGGAGGAGATGCTGGCCTTGGGGGTGATTGAGCGCTCTTCCAGCGAGTGGAGTAATCCTGTGGTGCTAGTGCCCAAAAAAGATGGCACTATGCGCTTTTGTATTGACTTTCGGCGGGTGAATGCCCAGTCCCACTTTGACGCTTACCCCATGCCTAGGCTCGAGGACTTGATCGAGCGCCTCGGCAAAGCATCCTTCATCACTACCTTGGATTTATGCAAGGGATACTGGCAGGTGCCTTTGGCCAGGACAGACAGGCCGTACACTGCATTCCGGACCCCGCAGGGTCTGTTCCAGTTTGTGGTAATGCCATTTGGCCTGCAGGGGGCGCCAGCCACTTTTCAAAGACTTATGGATATCGTGTTGGCAGGTACAGACTCTTTTGCTGCTGCATACCTGGATGACATAGTGGTGTACAGCGCCACCTGGGGGGAGCATCAGCGTCATCTAGGTGAGATATTGCAGCGCATTCAGCGAGCGGGCCTGACCATCCACCCAAAAAAGTGTACCATAGCCCAAGAGGAGGTCAAATACCTTGGCCATGTTCTGGGTCGTGGTGTGATCCGGCCGCAAAAGGACAAAGTCGAGGCAGTGCAGGACTGTCCAAGGCCCCAGACAAAGAAGGAGGTTAGGTCATTTCTGGGGCTGGTGGGCTGGTATCGCCGATTTGTGCTGGACTTTGCCCGACGAGCAGCTCCCTTGTCGGATTTGACTCGGAAGTCAAGCTCCACCCAGCTTCAATGGGGGGAGGAGCAAGACAAAGCCTTTTTGGATTTAAAAGAGACCCTCTGCAAAGATCCAGTTCTCCAGAGCCCTGACTTTGAAAAGCACTTCACTGTCCAGACGGACGCATCTGGTGTTGGTCTTGGGGCGGTGCTGCTCCAAGGAGAGGGTGACGACAAGAAACCTGTGGCTTATATTAGCCGGAAACTGTTCCCGAGAGAGACCAGATATGCGGCCATAGAACTTGAGTGCCTGGCCGTGAAGTGGGCGCTGGACACTTTGAAATATTACCTGCTTGGTCGAGACTTCACCCTAGAGACTGACCACCGCGCCTTGCAGTGGCTTGGGCGCATGAAGGACTCCAATGCTAGAGTCACCCGCTGGTTTTTAGCACTGCAGCCCTACAGGTTCACAGTGCAGTACAGAGCGGGCAAGCAGAATACTGTTGCAGACTTTCTGTCTCGCCACGCTGTTGGCGAGACTCCAAAGGGGGAGGGAAATGTGAGAAAGTGAACCTCACTTCTCACTGTTACACACTCCCGCATTGACTGTGAATGACGTTATACGCGAGAGCGGGAGAGACTCTGGACAGTTGCACACACACGCACACACATACACCCGCACGCTCCTTTATAAAAATGATTCCTTGCTTAGGTTAATGGTGTTATTTTGTGAAGGTGTATGGATGGCTAATGAACACAGGGGGGGGTTGTGTTTAAAGAGAAGGCTGGCGCGGGGCTATGCGCCATTAACGCATTCGCGTTGATTTGTTTGTAGCGCGGTTAGTCCGCGATTTCATTCACAACACTCAAAACTCATTTGTCACTGCTTATAACTTCCTACTTTACCACCTCCATGACATGTAGTGCGGTACCCACTAGTTCATGTCCCATTTACTCCCTGTTTCTGTCTAAAATCCTAGTTAATTCATACATATTACGACTCACGCATTTCCTGCATCCCGGTCCGGTTCAACTGCTCCTATGCGGATGCGCGCGCCGCTGTAGGGGCGGTATTTATCTCTGTCACAGGGCAGAGGGTGCAGAGCATTGTTTACAGGGGTGTTTGTTTGTAATAATGTTTTGTATGTATATGTGTGGTGTGAATAGGTGGTGTAAATGTTGTATAAAATTGTAGTGATATGATGATAATATTTTGTTTTCATGTAATGTTTATTTTCTACTTAGCTTATAGCTTATTTATGGCCTTAGGCTAAAGATAATACCCTGAATGTTGGTATGGTCCAATTGGCCCTGAATGGGCCAATTTGGCTTAATGCTTTGGCCTATTTAAGAGGGCCTCATTCTGCATAAGGGAGTGAGGGTGAGTACTAGCTTGCTGTGAGGCTATGTACAAAGTGTTTGCTATACTATTGTTGGAAGCTAAAAGCATTGTGCTATTTCGATTTATTTTTGATTATTTTGTTTTCTTGACTTCTGAGTTAAAATATAAATAAACTTTATTTTATTTTTGGAACAATTGAGATCTGGTAGCTGTCTTTTCCACCTCCACCATCGCAAGCCAGTGAGCCTACACATCCCAATACTTGGGGGTGACACTCGGTACCTCACAGTGCCTATATGTGAACGAACTCGATAAATACAACATGCAGCAAATTTATACAAAAATTATTCATTTTGAATTGCTTCTCACTTGAACTATTGGACCTTCTTCATCTTGCCAAAATCACAAGTTCCCAGTGGCGCAATGATATGAGTGACAGGTATCTGACCCAGAGATAATGGGTTTGAGCCCCACGTGGCATGATTTAAAAAAAATTGTGTGTAATGTTGTGTCATGTCGATTCCTTTATTATTCAACGTTGTACTAATCTTTCTTCCTCTTGGATTAATGTATGTCTTGTTCATTCTATGTTCATTCAACTTCTGTT
Source organism: Leuciscus idus (assembly GCA_021554675.1). Classification (NCBI taxonomy): domain Eukaryota; kingdom Metazoa; phylum Chordata; class Actinopteri; order Cypriniformes; family Leuciscidae; genus Leuciscus; species Leuciscus idus. The sequence goes on from CM038621.1 coordinate 30,095,375, forward strand.
CATTTTGAGTTCATTTTCACCTATACTTCTAAACCAGCTCTTTTTTCTTCAATTTCTGCTGTTTTTACTATTCCTGCTCTTGCTGCTGCTTCAGGGGCTTGGCCCCGTATCGCTGCTTGCAGCTATATTTCCACTTGTTCCTTAACCTGTAACCAATAATACTAACACACACAGACACAGTTTCTTAAAGATTTGATTTGGTGAGGAGGAGAGTCTTCTCAAAACATTAAGATAACATGTTCTTTCTCTCAAGGAGAGGATACTTTAAATCTAACTGTAAAGTAAAGACTTTAACTAAGAAATGGTCTCTCAACTATAGGTTTCAATGACTCCTGAGACCATTGCTATCAGGGTAGCCTAGAAAAGCAGATGGATGTAGTGACACCTGTTAAAGAAGTCATCTTCATCATTTCATCTCTGGAAGCCAGGCTAAATGAGCAAGCACTGTTACTGCATTCCTGGCATGGGCCAGACCCTTGCGTTACACCTCAGATATCAAATACAGACATTTAAAGGATACATGAAATAACATTTTCGATAATCACACTGATAATTTCTATAACAAAGTAAAATCTCATAAGCCTAGAGAAGTCATTCAACTCATTTGATATATAGAAGGAAAACTATTGATTAATACCTTGATTATAATCACTCATTAGATATACATTGAAGCAGCAGTGTGTTCCAGAATCCACTTCTTCAGGACTTCATAACAAAAACTTAACTTGAATCATTACAATAAGGGTGTTGCTTATTTATAACGTTGAAAATATGATTAACCTAAAATATCTGCATTTTTTTAATCAATGAAAGAATTGTGTTGTACAAGGAACAGCAGTTCTAATACATACTTTTACCTAATACATTTATCAAAGTTAATTGAGTGATCACTAGGAACATACTATAACCATTGGAACATGAAAAAAGGAGAAATTACAGTATTTTTTAAATAATAATGTTTGTACTATACTTACAGTAAGGGAGGTATTGTCAAAATTTCACCTGTAGTAAGTCAGTGTGGTCACTAGGAAAGCACTACACCCTTTGGAACATGAAAAAATACTTTAGGTGAATTAAAGTAATTTTTTCTTAAACTTATTTGTTTATTGTACGTACAGTAAAGGAGGTATTGTCAAAATTTCACCTGTAGTAAGTCAGTCTGGTCAATAGGAAAGCACTACCTTTGGAACATGAAAGAAATCCCTTTGGTGAATTACTGTAACTTTTACATAAAACATATTTGCGTACTGTATGTACAGTAGCCTACACAAAAGTACACTAAATCAGTCTAGGTGAATACGCAGCAAATATCAAACCTGAAACTAATTTTACCCTGGTTGGCAATATTTTTTTCTTTACTTGACTATGTTCATGGTGCTGTCCACGTATGTGGTACTGAGGTCCTACGTGATCAAGTCTGCAACTTGGGTAAAGTTGGTTCCATGGTTCCGCGTTCAATATCTCGTGAGCTGAATATTGTTACTACACAAATAACATTGTTTTAATATTTAAATCTTCCTCATAACGAGCTTTCCTTCGGGTTTGCACTTTGCAGATGGTCCCTTCTTAGCAGTCTGCGCATAGAGATAATGTATTTTGTCCAGTGCGAAGGAAAGATCGTTTTGAGGAAAAATATGTTGTAGCTTCTGGTGTTTTATCTGTAGTTCTCTTACGAGAGGTTCTCTCGTATTGCGTAAGTAGCTTACGCTGCGGGAAAAGTCATCTTTCTCGAGATATGAAGCCAAAAAATTATCCTTAATTTTTATAAATTTGTCAACGCAGTGCAGCAGCACGCAGACCTAGAGCAGGCTAACTAGCGTGCTCATTGGCTGCCCTGCCGCAACTGCAGCAGCCTACCAGTGAGCCTGGCGTGACGTCACGCCCTATGGGAGCGCTCAGCGCCCCCCACGCGTCACGGCCCATAAGAGGGGCGTGTCTTAGCTTATAAAAGGAGGCTCGGAGGCTGCTTTCTCTGATTTTTGTCTCTTCAGCGAAGCTCTCCGCATCGCTGAACTCTGAGGAAGCCGCCGTCGAATCTAGCGACCTGCAAGCCGAGGATTCGCCTGAGGAAGCCGGCCGTCTTCTCCGCCTTCAGCGTCCCTGCCTGCTTCGCTATCCGGCGATTATATCCTTTCTATTATTACTGTACAAATGCCTTGCATTTCTTGTAAAGCTCCGCTCAGCGACAGAGACCGCCACGTTATCTGCGTTCTCTGCCTGGGTCCGGACCACGCAGCCCTCGCCCTCACTTCAGGCGGCTGCGAACTGTGCGAAGAACTGCCGATGTCGACCCTGCGGGCTCGACGCGCCTTGTTCGACACCCCCGCTGTCTCTCCGTCTGCCTCCACCGGGCCGCGTAAGAAGAAACGCCGCTCTCAGAGGCCACCGGAACCTGCAGCAGTAGCTGAGCGCTCGCCGGAGCCCCTCCCGCGAGCCTCGCTATCCCCTTCTCCTCCTCTCCTTCCCGACGCGCAGCGGCCGGCCTTTGCCCGCACTGCCGTCGCCTCAGAGGATGAAGCGGACCACGCTGCTATCGCAGACAGCTGCTCAATCCTTGCCTCGGACAGCGAGGAGTGGTCGGGTTCTCACCGCTCCTCATCCTCAACACAGGAGTCTAGCCGGTCCCGCTCCAGTGTCGACGCGGAACTTCTCCGCCTCCTCACTAAAGCGGTCGAACAACTGGGACTCGACTGGTCCCCACCGAGGGCGCCCGCGCCCAACAGGCTCGATGGGTGTTTTCTGCCTAGCCGCCGCCAAGCGCCTGCCTCTAGGTCAGCACCCTTCCTGCCCGAGCTCCACGCTGAGCTCTCCAAGTCGTGGAACGCCCCGTTCTCCGCTAGACTCCGCTCTCCGGCCTCTTCGACTCTCTCCCAGGTGGACGGAGCCGCCGAGAAGGGATACACACAAATTCCCCCGGTTGAGGAAGCTGTGGCAACGCACCTTTGCCCGCCATCCGCCAGATGGCGCTCAAAGTCTGCCCTGCCGTCCAAGGCCTGCAGGACCACTTCCGCCCTCATCGGCCGCGCCTTCGCTGCCGCCGGCCAGGCTGCTTCCGCTCTGCACTCCATGGCTGTGCTTCAGATCCTCCAGGCCGATCTCCTCCGTGAGCTGGACGAGAAAGGCCCGGATCCAGATGCTCTGACGGACCTGCGCAGCGCGACAGACCTCTCGCTTCGCGCCACCAAGTCCGCTGCACAAGCCATCGGGAGATCTATGGCCTCGCTCACCGTCACCGAAAGGCACCTTTGGCTGACGCTGGCGGATATGAGCGAATCCGAGCGCTCCGTTTTCCTCAACGCCCCGCTCTCTCCCTCCGGTCTCTTTGGCCCAGCGGTCAGCGGGATCGTCGAGCGTTTCTCGGAGGTACAGAAGGCGTCGCAGGCTATGAATCTCTTCCTGCCCCGCCGCTCGAGCTCCTCTGCAGGCCGCTCTCAGCAGCCTCCTGCACGCAGCTCGTCACAGCGCTCTGCTCAGCCTCCTCCCTCGCAGCGACGACAGGGCGGCCGCCCTAGATCGCGCTCAACCAGCCGCCACAGACCGCCTCCCCCCCGGGGACCCCGGTCCAAGATAGCGCTGAAACCTGAGCCCGCGAAGTCCTCCTAGCAGCCGCAAGGAGGAAAAGATGACCGAGTCCCACCGCGGCCGGACCGCCATCAAAGCGCCCAGCTCTGTCAGTCCCCTTAGAAAAGGCTACTGCAGCAGCTTACATCGCAGCCAACGAGCCAGTAATACAACTCGCTCGCCTGCACACAAACGCCGTTTTCACGGCGACCCAGAGAAATCTCAGAAAGAGTATTGTTTTGGGTTCCCCGGCTCACGCCGAAGGTGTCATGAGTGTAGAATATGTGCCCACACCCCTGTGTTCACCACTACACACAAACACGATCTCCCCGGTAACGCTCACAGAGCGCACTCTCATAAAGCGGGCACGCGCCGCTCAAGTGCTAAGTGTAGAGAATGTGCCCACAATTCTGTGCCCACACCTACCCACTGCCCGCTCTGTCACACAGTTATCCCGGGACGCAGATCCTCTGAAGCTCCCAAACACTGGCTGTGTTGCGAATGTAAGCTCTGTGCCCGCTCACGAGCGCGCGCGCTTACTAACAAACACGTTTACCCCCATGCCGCTCTCGCACCACGGGTTTATGGCAACAAAATGTGCTCCGTCCACAGCGACCGAGCCGTTGCGTGCTGTACAGCCGGTCACCACTGTCTGCGAGCCCCCGTATTCGAGCACCGGCGGCGCGCGCGCCACCCCATCTTCTCTGATACAGGTTCCCCATCCCGCGCAGCGCGGCGATCTGAACCCAGAGACCATTCGACCCCTAGCAATGCGTGCGAAAGCATGGCAGGCTATCCAGGGCGTGTCAGAATGGGTGCTGAGTACTATAATGCACGGCTATTCGCTTCAATTCGCTCGCCGTCCACCGCGCTTTTTAGCACGGACCGAGACGAGAGTGAACAAAGAAGTGGCGCATCTGCTTCAGGCAGAAATAGCAAAGCTGCTGCACAAGGGGGCTATAGAACAGGTGCATCCTTCTCTGAGCGAGTCGGGCTTTTACAGCCGTTATTTCCTCGTACCCAAGAAGGACGGAGCGCTAAGACCTATATTAGATCTGAGACATTTGAACAAAGCTCTCATGAGACGGCCGTTCAAAATGATTACAACCAAGCAAATTCTCGCGCAAATTCGCCCGGGAGACTGGTTTATCTCTCTCGATCTGAAGGACGCATATTTTCAGATCCAGATAACACCCAGTCACAGGCCATTCTTGAGATTCGCCTTCGACGGTCGGGTTTATCAGTACACCGTCCTGCCGTTCGGTCTATCTTTGGCACCCCGTACATTTACGAAGTGCATGGACGCGGCTCTCTCTCCCCTGAGAAGGCAGGGGATGCGGATACTGAACTATCTGGACGATTGGCTAATTCTGGCGCAGTCAGAGACAGAGCTTTTGTCTCACAGAACAGCGCTTCTCAGCCATCTGGAAAGCCTGGGTCTCTCAGTCAACTGGACCAAGAGCTCATTACTGCCCCGTCAGTCACCCTGGCGGAACGCCTCCTTGTGTGGGCTCAGCACTCACTGCGCTCGCTGAGAGCCGCGCACGTGCCGGGTCGCCTGAACGAGGGTCCAGACAGACTGTCCAGGGACAACGTTCCCCTGGGGGAATGGTCTTTGCATCCCCAATCAGTCCAGTCACTGTGGCGCCGTTTCGGCAGAGCGAAAGTCGACCTCTTTGCGTCAATAGACAACGCGCACTGCCCGAGCTTCTTTTCAAAAAGCGAGGACGCGCTGGCCCAAGCCTGGCCCAGCGGCCCGCTATACGCTTTTCCCCCGTCTCTCTGTTGCCACAAGTCATCAGGAGAATCAGGGAAGCGCGCCACACGGTGCTCCTCATAGCCCCGTATTGGGAGAATCAGACATGGTTCCCGGATTTAATACGGCTGGCAGACACAGCTCCCTGGCCGATACCGGTGAGAAGAGACCTTCTCTCTCAAGCCCGCGGCTCGATCCTCATCCAGAGCGCTGGTCTCTGCATGCATGGACGCTCAACGGATACACGTTGACTTGCCAACAGGGGTTGTGAACACGATCACACAGTCTAGAGCCCCCTCTACGAGGCGGCTCTATGCGTCTAAATGGTCTGTGTTTAATAAATGGTGCACCGCCAAAGGGCTGGATCCACAAGCATGTGGAGTGTCGCGTGTGCTTTGTTTCCTCCAAGAGCTGCTGGACTTGGGCAGGTCCCCATCCACGCTCAAAGTATATGTTGCGGCCATCTCAGCTTTCGCCGACTCGGCGCTGGGCCGCGCATTAGGGAGAAACGAATACATCATCCGCTTCCTGAGAGGAGCTAGGAGGATGAACCCCCGCGACCCCCCTTCGGTTCCTATTTGGGATCTTTCCCTGGTCTTACAGGCCATGAAAGCGCATCCCTTTGAACCCATGGAAACCGTGGACATGAAATACCTCACGCTCAAAACCGTTTTTCTGATAGCTTTGTCTTCAGTCAAACGTGTGGGTGACCTTCATGCGTTATCAGTTAACGCCTCATGCCTGGAGTTCGGACCTAATGACTCTAAAGTCATTCTCAGACCAAGGCATGGTTACGTCCCTAAAGTTTTGGACACACCCTTCAGAGCACAGGTCATTTCCCTCTCAGCTTTGCCGGCAACCGGCAGCGAGGTTGACAGTAACCTCCTTTGCCCTGTCAGAGCACTGAGATACTACGTTACGCGCTCCGCCGCCGCCAGGCGCTCGGAGCAGCTTTTCGTTTCGTTTGGTGGGCGCACTAAGGGTCTCGCCGCCTCGAAACACAGTCTGTCCAGATGGATAGTGGACGCTATCGCAGCTGCTTACGCGTCTAAAGACCTGCAGTGCCCCCTGGGCATCAGAGCCCACTCTACCAGAGGCATGGCCTCGTCGTGGGCTTGGTCTAGTGGAATTTCCATTCATGACATTTGTACGGCGGCGGGCTGGGCCTCCCCCTCTACATTTGTTAGATTTTACAATCTGGAAGTTCCCGCCCTGCAGGCTAAACTTTTATCAGTCTAAATCTCGCGTAGGCCGGCCCACTTCTGTGCGCGGGCTACTGTTGTTGATTTAGCTCTCCTGGTTGAGCTGTACCATACAAGGGTTTGTCAGTCAGACCGGCTGCGCCGCTCTGTGTGCCCTATTGTGTGCTTGTGTACTCGCGCTAGCCATCATATTGGCCGCCTGGCTCACACTATTTGTGTTCCCCGGACTTCCCTGGGACTCATTCAGTGGATGCTGGGCGCACACGGCGTTGACAAGGGAGTTCCCGCAGCGTAAGCTACTTACGCAATACGAGAGAACCTCTCGTAAGAGAACGTATCGGTTACCTAACGTAACCTCTGTTCTCTCTAGAAGAGGGAACGAGTATTGCGTAACCTGCCGTGCTCGCGCCACGAGCTCTTTCGCTTCAAGCGACAAAAACCAGAGAAAGCAGCCTCCGAGCCTCCTTTTATAAGCTAAGACACGCCCCTCTTACGGGCCGTGACGCGTGGGGGTGCTGAGCGCTCCCATAGGGCGTGACGTCACGCCAGGCTCACTGGTAGGCTGCTGCAGTTGCGGCAGGGCAGCCAATGAGCATGCTAGTTAGCCTGCTCTAGGTCTGCGTGCTGCTGCACTGCGTTGACAAATTTATAAAAATTAAGGATAATTTTTTGGCTTCATATCTCGAGAAAGATGACTTTTCCCACAGCGTAAGCTATTTACGCAATACTCGTTCCCTCTTCTAGAGAGAACAGAGGTTACGTTAGGTAACCGATACGTTATATGTGATAGGTGTTTTCTGTAGCAACAACGTTTAGTTCACGAGTTATTGAACGCGGAAGTCCGCGAATGTGCGAATATCGAATATAAAACCAACTTTACCTAAGTCTCAAAATGTCCGGTCAGCACAAGTCCGGTGCTCAGAAAAGGAAAGAAAAGAGAAGAAGAGAAGAAGAAAATAGAGGCCTGGGAGATTTTCTAAACAAATATTTTAAAAAGGTGGTGACAGTGAAGCTAGAACTAGTAAAGTCAACGTAGAGCAAGGTAAGAAACAGCGCAGCCAACGTTTACGAGCCTTATCATGAGTTTTCCTGCGTTTAAATTTTTTTGGCGGCCGCCAAAGCAAATTTTTGTCAAAGCCTTATTTGATCGGTAAGTGATGTAGAATAGAATGAGTGCTGCGCCTGATAGGGCGCTTAACGAGCAGAGAGAGAGAGAGAGAGAGAGAGAGAGAGAGAGAGAGAGAGAGAGAGAGAGAGAGAGAGAGAGAAAAGAGAGAGAGAGAGAGAGAGAGAGAGAGAGAGAGAGAGAGAGAGAGAGCCCCGGCCGCGTGTGCGCACTCTCACGTCTTCAAACAACACGTCGAGCGCTGTCTCCCTCGCGCATATTAATCAAAGTCAATTGACACGATAGTAAAAGGTCGGAAGACCCAGGGGGGCAGGGTTTCATATTATTTTGAAGTTTCCCCGGGCGCCGCCGTTGTCTAGCGGACCATCACCTGCTGTTAGCATCCCATTGACTCCCATTCATTTTGGCGTCACTTTGACAGCGAATAACTTTACACCTGAGGCGTTTAAAGACTCCATTTGTCCATTATTTATTTCTAAAGAAACTCGAAAATGTATAAAAGGCTCCATTATCTTGTATCTTACGTTATGGCCCCGTAGATGCAGTTTTTGTAAAAATAGGCTAACGATTGCGTCATAACCACGCGACTCTCTGTCGCACAGTAGAGAGATTACCGTATGGACAGGAGGAGAAGCTCGCGGGCAATCGGGGGGACGTGGAGGCAAAATGACAAAGTAATTAATCAGAATACTTAGCAAAAGTTTCTCCTGCTCCTAGCTCATGAACACCTCCTACTCACACTCTCCGTCTCTGCAAGTTTCGGAAGGGAATGATTCAGATTTCTCTCAGCACAGCTACTAGAAGACAGACGGGTTGCTCACGTCACATCCACGTCGTCAGGCTCAGTTTGAGTCTGCGCACTACGCTCGACCATCAGGAAGTTAGTGCTTCTAATTGACTTCACTTGTCTCCGTTGAATCCAATGGGGTCGCTGTGTCCAGTTTATATACTGTCTATGGGAAGACCGCAGTTTCACGTGGAGCATTTGGAATTTTTTTTTCTCTTGAATTACCGCGGGGTGTGAAGAATTGTACTAAAAAAACGTTGCCTTATCTTATCTAAAAAGCGTGCCGCCCATTCAGCTGACATAAACCACAATTTCAGAAAACGAAAAAGCCTATTCAGTGATGAAATGTTTTCTGTGTTGACACAAATCTTGTGCGATGTCCTAAACTGCCGAGATTATCACACAATGCCTGCCATAGGCTACATGTCTGCTAATGACATGTCCGATACGCATAATACGAATGACTCCTTTGAACCATTCACTTTAATGAAGGGTTAAAACAACTGATCTGCCCAACACTGAATTGGTGTATATATAAAAAAAATAAAAAAATCGGTAACACTTTACAATAGTCTTCCATTTATTAAACTCTAGTTAACTACATAAGTTAACATACTAATAAACTGCACTTCTACGGCACTGTTAATATTAATTTTAATATTCTGGCTACTAATAGCCTACATTATTGAAATCAAAAGTTGTATTTGTTAACATAGGTAATGCAGTGGAGAGGAAAAGCAAGGGAAAAGGAGAGATCTGGGCGCGGGGGGGGCCCATCTAAGATTATCTCGTCCCGGGCCCAGGCAAGACTGTCAGCTGGCCTGCATTCAAAACACTCCAGACAGGCATTATGTCACTTCAGAGGCTCTTCCACTTTTTCAGTGTAACCATGTCCACCTCATTTCTGATGAGTTTTTGTACAGCTGCCTGTATTAGTGTTTCCACAGTGTCTGTTGCACAGTAATACACTGCAGTGTCTTCAGTCTTCAGCTGATTCATGTGCAGATAGAAATTAGAGCCGTCCTTAGTTGCTGTGAACCTGCCCTGGACTGACTGAGCTGAGCTCTTATCAGAATCTGAATAATAATAAATAATCCATTCCAGTCCTTTTCCAGGTGCCTGACGGATCCAGTGCATGCTAGTGCCACTAAGAGTGAATCCACTACATGCACAGGTCAGTTTGTGGGAAACACCTGGAGCCACAACTACTGACTGTTCAGACTGTGTGAGATAATACCTGTGGATAAACAAAAAATGTTTACAAATAATTAGGATCATGTATGTATTTACAATAAGAAAAGAGTTTATTTTGTTCAGGGAATATACTTACCAGACACTGCGGCCAGCAACAGCAACAGATACAAAGTGAACATGATTTATATCAAGGCTGAACTAGTGATGAGTTCTCCAGTCAACAGTGCAGTTGTTTAAATATGAAACAGACATCAGATAATTTGCATAGAAACCCTGAATTAGCAAAAACTAGATATTGTGGCCATAAAGGGTAATTTCAGGAACAACAGTGCCACATCTTGATATGGATATAAAAATGTCTTTCTGCAGCATGAATAAATGTGATTATTTTCAAAGCAGGAGCATGCAACATCATCTGAGTTCTATTAAAAACAGATGTGATGTTGTGTTATGTTTATGTGAAAGTGAATAAAGGACTGTATAGCGAAGTTGTAGAGTTCAGTGTGCAGTAGTTGAATGTGTACAGGCAAACAGATCAGCCCTTTTCCACCATTGAGCCGTTGTTCTCACGTCTAGCACAAATAGTGGATCAGACACATATGAAATCAAAGGTGATATGATAAATAAATAAAACAAGACACCCAAAAGTACTGCATTGACACCAACAGATTGAAAAACAGTTCAACATTAACATTTAAAACAGTGCACATGAATAAGTCTGATTGTCAACAGGTTTTCAGAAGCCCTTCTTACATTCTGTGAGAGCAAACACAAAGATAAAACACAGTTTAGACACAATATCCATTATGTTATGTAATAAGTAACCTGATGCAGGAAAGTCACAAATGAGTAGACGAATAAAGGATGTTAATGAATACAGTGGGGCTTAAAAGGGAGGACAAGTTTGCATAGGCTTCTATGCAACGGTTTGCAAAGGTTTCTATTTTCTGTAACCTTAATAACCTCTGTAACCATGTCTGCCTTTCAACATATTTTTATTCTTATTTACTAGTTCAGAGACATAGTAGCTCATTATGAATTTTTACAAAGAAGTTTATATATATTTTCCTAAAGCTTCTTTACTTGTTGTATGATTTCTGTCTGAAAACCTGTTCAAAAGATCAGCATTTAAAGATATTCAATAATGTGAATGTAACATTTAACTTTAAAAAAATCACACATTGGAATGCCATATAACTCAGCTGCATTTTAATTTGTGAATGTTTTCTGTTTTGTTTTGTTGTTGCATGAATTTGGGTATTTGGGTATAAATAATTTTTTTTAATTAATTTAGTTAATAAATATATAGCCGCTGTGGAGTAAACTGTGATTTCATCGTCCAGCTCTGTTCAGTTCTTGTATAATAGTGTCAATGCAGGTAGATCAATATTATTGTTGAATATTAAATTAAATGTTAAATTTGGTGGTGACAATCTACAGTTGAAAGATAAATTGTTTTTGGACATTCTTCATTATTCTTAATGCTTGTTGTTCATTTAGAAAGACCTCCACGAAGTAGTTAAGGATTTAAATCAATATTTTAATAAAGTGAAAATCAATAAAATGTCTTGTTACAAAAGTATCAAGTGCTCTTGAGCCCTCAGAGACATGAGTAGTTTTTGTTCAGCCCTGCAGTCTTTTGTCTTACTGTGAATCTCTTGCACAGTAATAAACAGCTGTGTCTTCAGTCTTCAGGCTTTTCACCTCTAAATACAACATGTTTTTACTGTTGTCTTTGGTGATGGAGAACTGGCCCTGTAGAGACTGAGCATAATATGCACTTGAGCCAGTGTCTATATATCCAATCCACTCCAGTCCTCTCCCTGGTTTCTGACGGATCCAGTGCATCCAGTAGCTGCCCATTGAGAATCCAGAGACACCGCAGGACAGAGTGACTGATTCTCCTGGTCTTTTCACCACAGAATCTGAGGAGGTCAAAGACTGACCACTAACACCTGATCAACAGAGGAAAAATCATGTTAGACGATTTTGAACAATGAAATAATAATCTACTACAAATGGGAGTTTCTCACATGCAATAATCATCAGTAGGAGTCCATATAGTAGCATCTCCATTACAACAGAAAAAGCCAGGAAAACAGTTCTAGGTTACACTGAAGCTGTTTTAGTCACTGAACACATGCACTGACTGAAAGTTCAGCTTATAACACAATCTTTCAGGAGTCGGGGAGACGTTGACCCTTCCCACAAAATAATTTGCATCTTTGGAGGTTTGCAGACTTACACTGTAATTTGCAGATTTCTGTATTAAACTATCACAGTAGACAAGGGAAAAAATCTTGACCAACATTTGATAAGTGAGAAAAGATGTATTACTTTATCAGTGTACACCTTTTTTTTCATGGTGTGTTATTTGTTATTGAGTCAGTGTTTCAGAGATGCAACCAGAGCACCAAGTCTGGCCTGGGGTTGGTGGTCAAGTGTCACATTTATTTATTTAGCGCTTTTTACGATACAGATTGTTTCAAAGCAGCTTTAGATAACAGGAAAATAATGCAAAAAAGTTTGTTTCCAGAAGAAAATGGCGTCACAGACCAGCTTAAAGTCCACGTGAACCGGAAGTTGCAAATGACTTTTCTCTGTTGTGACGTATTTCCCAGTGAAAAGGAATATTGAACAGAGGGCAGGGTTTTACTTTAGCGCTCCTCCTCTCCATCTCTGCTCATAGCAGACTAACGGTTTGAGGGGACTGGTTAAGCGGTTCCCAACCCAAGCCGTCAAACCTATATCATCAGAGAGGGAACGCCATTCCAGACCAGAAGAAACTTTTCAGATTTTGATTAAAGATTCAATCTAATTGAATTTCAATCTAATTGCCAAACAAATTTTTTCTGTGTATTAACTTGCACGGATTCATTTTTCACCACAAGACTAGTAATATGCGCTAACAAAGTAAATAGGGTAAATTTTGATTTCAGTTGGACTTTAAGTAAGTTCTGTGATGTTTAATTTTTGTTTAATTTTTTTTAATTAATTTAGTTAATAAATATATAGCCGCTGTGGAGTAAACTGTGATTTCATCGTCCAGCTCTGTTCAGTTCTTGTATAATAGTGTCAATGCAGGTAGATCAATATTATTGTTGAATATTAAATTAAATGTTAAATTTGGTGGTGACAATCTACAGTTGAAAGATAAATTGTTTTTGGACATTCTTCAATTTCTAGGTTATAATGAATGTGTGTTTTTTAGTGTGTCAGTTGTGGGCATAAGTCAGGGCCGGCCCGCGGCATAGGCGGAATAGGCAAATGCTAGGGGCGCCACTCATCCATAGGGGCGCCAGAATGAGTGAACGAGTGATTTTTTATTTTTATATATTTTTTTATTTTTATTTTTTATAATACTATTTTAAAACCATTAATTCGAAATACTATCAAATAAAGCAAAAAAAGTCCGCCACATCAATCTTCCCCCGCCCAGCGAGTGCCTGAATTGCGTCAGAAACAGAGCGCGCGCGCAATCAGTTGTTGGTAATTTGTTGTGTAGCGTGCGCGACGCCGCATCCAATGTAGACAGCTGCTGAGTCCCAATTCGCATACGATCCGTCCTAAATAGTATTCGAAACTAGAATTAGTACGTCCCATATCGTAGTATGTTGAAATGAGTATTCCAAAGATACCCGGATGGTCTACTATTTCCAGTTAGAATTCGAAGTGCAGATAAATGCACACTCTAACGGCTAATATTGCCCACAACCCATTGCGTGCGGGAGGGAGGAGCTTTGCGGTGATGTAGACTTGGCAGTCGGATGCAGCAGCGGAGATGCGCCCTCAGTTTTTAAGTGTAAGAATTCAAATGTTTAACCCTAATTGAAGTTATATTTTATTGTCTCGTAATATTAATGGGTTTATGTTGTGCCAAAAAAGTACCGTGTTTATCTTGTAGGGTCCGATGAAGATACTGAGCGCCTCATTGGGGTTATCAGGCTACAAAACAATAGGGGTGATATCAGGTAAAATGGGCCATCAGGTAAAATGGGCAATTTAAGGTTTGTGAGTCCCAGCCCCTCTGGAATTTAGAGCCAATGACTGCAAAGGATTTCAAACTGTTGTCATAACTGTGCTTAACAAGTAACAGGTGATTTGATTGGTTTATGGTGGCTATGGTGGGCTGGGCAATCATTCTAATCAAGACTGCACCAGAAAGTTGCATGGTAAGTAGTCTGGCATACCAAATGTGACTAAACTATAATAAGGATGATAAATCTATAAATAAAAAAAACATGCACATAAAAAAATATGCATAATATCTGTCTTGATGGCATCAATCAGAAATAATGTTGTTAGTTTGGTATCTGAACATATTTTTTGATAAGGAGATGATTTTCTTGGTAGCCCAATTTACCTTAACCCACTAAGGTAAAATGGGCTACATGGTTTCAGCTAAAATGGGCCATTATCTCTGTCACTCACAAACACGTGTGTGTGTGTGTGTGTGTGTGTGTGTGTGTGTGTGTGTGTGTGTGTGTGTGTGTGTGTGTGTTTTATTACACACATTTTTTATATATTTTAATTGATAATAGGCTATATTATTTATAAAAACGTACAAATGTAGTGCATGTCACATTCACACACACACACACACACACACACACACACACACACACACCAATTATCAATTTTGAATGAGATTTTTTTTTATTTGTACATTTTGTTCTAAATGTGTACACACACACACACACACACACACACACACACACACACACACACACACACACACACACACACACACACATCAGTTCACTGATCTATGCTGTTCCAAAATGACTTTGTTTAATTGCAATTGCAATTTGAATATGGGTTTGACTTTGCACCCAAAATGTTTTTTTTTAATAGCACAATATTAATATGTTTGTTTAATACAGTTTAAATGTTATGTGGCTGTATAAGCAATTGTGTTTTAAAATTAAATTTGATTGTAAATAAATATTTCCCTTTGTAGTTTGACTGGCCCATTTTACCTGAAACTGCTGCCCATTTTACCTGAAACTGCTCATGCAAAAAAAGTTGGCACAGCTAATGTTTCAAGAACTGTAGGGCATAAATAATTATATTTTATTACATAATTTTAGCACAAAATTATCAAAAACAGTCATTATTAATCATAAAAACACATGGAAAAGACATATATGGTATTGTATTATTGTCCCAAACGATTTACCAAAAAGTGGCCCAATTTAGCTGATATCACCCTAAATAAAAAGGCTCTAGTACAGTGTCATGCAAGTGTCTTTTTTTTGTATTTCTTTTGATGTTTCTGTCTGACTTATTTGTAGTAATACTGTGGCTGTACAAATGTTAACTTTATCAGTCAGTCCAACCAAAGAAACATGGTTACTACACTTTTACTATAGTAAAAGCATGGTTCATTTTCATCTGGGTATTTTTAAGTATTATACATAAGTATAAGATTAAGTATAAAATACGTTAAACAATAGTTACACTATAAACTTTAAATATTTTAACTCAGAAAATAAGTAGCTTTCGTTACATTGCACATGAACGTCAGAACCAGCCGCCTCACAAACGACCTGCGTTTGGTTGATCTACTACGACGCCCTGCTTCACTCCTCAATTTGGTAAAAAAACATTGTAAATGTATTGTGGGAAAAAAAGATGGGAATAGTAAATACAATTATATTGGATATATAAGAATGAATGAAATGTAAAATGTTTTGTTAACAGTCGCGGTGTGCGTAACTAGGCAGCAACCACGTTCTCGTTTACGTTGCATGACGTCATCGAAGTATGTCCCAGAACGTGCATACTCTTTTGCTACACACTCAAAAGTATGTACTTTTTCCTCACAAAAAAAGTACATACTTTTAGGTCGTAGTATAAGTAGGCGAATTGGGACTCAGCCAGCATTGCTTTTGCTAACACACAGCTCGTAGAAACGGGCCTGGCAGCTCGCGCCAATTCTAGACACGGTGAAAGTTTCCTGATTGTGACGGATGGCCGAATTTACATGACACATCATAAATAAGCATTATAGTCTGCGATAGATACAGTGCCAAAAAGAAGATAATTGGATAAAAGGGGATAAAGACAGAGGTAAAGTCATGTAGTGAATGAACAGTTTATCTAATTGCATAGGAGTAAGATACTATAATTTCATGGCAGTTATTTTTACCTTAAACTTAATGTTAGCAGTTCCCCAGAGGCCCCAGACTGTGTGATTTTGTAACAATCATGTCAGTTTTAAGACGCATTTTTTATTATCACTTTTTTTTATTAATGTTTTACTCTACAGTTGTGCAGTTTTGGGGGGGATACAGTACAGGCCAAAAGTTTGGAAACATTACTATTTTTTATGTTTTTGAAAGAAGTTTCTTCTGCTCATCAAGCCTGCATTTATTTGATCAAAAATACAGAAAAAAAATGCAATATTGTGATATATTGTTACAATTTAAAATAATTGGTTTTCAATTTATTATACTTTAAATTATCATTTAGTTCTGTGATGCAAAGCGGAATTTTCAGGATCATTACTCCAGTCCTTTAGAAATCATTCTAATATGATGATTCATTATCAAAGTTGGAAACAGTTCTGCTGCTTAATATTTTTTCATAACCTGTGATACTGTTTTAGGATACTTTGATGAATAAAAAGTATAAAAATAGAAATCTTTTGTGACAACAATACACTATTGGTGGTCAGTAATTTGGGGTCAGTAATTTTTTTCTTTCTTTTTTTTGAAATAAATCAATACTTTTATTCAGCAAGGATGTGTTAAATTGATAAAAAAGTGATAGTAAAGAAGACCTTTTATTCATCAAATATATTAGGCAGGAGAACTGTTTCCAACACTCATAATAAATCTGAATATTAGAATGATTTCTAAAGGATCATGTGATAGACTGGATGTCACATGTGACTCTAAAGACTGGAGTAATGATGCTGAAAATTCAGTTTCCAAACTTTTGGCCTGTACTGTAGGCTATATGGCATTTTTAAAATGTATTTGCCAAAATTAGTAATGATATTTATTTTCAGGTTTATTAAAAATAGCAAAGTTCACATTAAATCTGTATTGTAAAACGCGCTATAAAAGATAATGGGGACTTGACTTGAATGTGTTGTGGCGAATTCATAGTTCTTTTCGGTTCAGGTCTCAAGGAAGTTTCTCAGAGTCGAGGTTCCAGGTCAGAAGAATTTACTTTATTGTACAAACAACAAAGGAGAAGCCGGCCGGCCGTCCGGACATCTAAAGTTACATTGGCCAGTGTTCATGTCTTATACTTTTTCTTATCTCTAGGTGCCCAATGGGCACTCTCAAATCTATCTTTTCCCCTCTGTCACGCCTGGTGACCTTGGCACAGTTAGACATGTCTTCTCTATTGGTCAAACCTCACACAATGGTGCTCTGTTTCATACAGTGTTTTTGACACTTTGCATTGCTGATGCAAGCTGGTTATTTTCCATTCTCTCATCCTTTTTCAGACCCATTTTGTCATGCTTGTCATTTTCATTACATCATACTTAGACATGAATCAAGGAAATTATCCAACAAATGCTAGATGTAATGCTCTTGGTATTTGTGTTTAGGCTGTAATGTGTGTGTGTGTGTGTGTGTGTGTGTGTGTGTGTGTGTGTGTGTGTGTGTGTGTGTATATATATAGGCTAAATAATCATGAACACAGTGACGGGGTGAAATGGGCTATGATGCATGGGGCACCAGGTAAAATCTTGCCTAGGGCAGCAAATTGGTCAGGGCCGGCCCTGGCATAAGTAGTAGTTTCATGAACTGGTTGTGATTCCACATGTATCTCCCTTGTATGCTGAATTTGCAGTTTATCAGGATGTATTTAAAGGTTGCTGGAGTTACAGGTGCACTTGGTGCATCATGGTGCATGTTAAGTTGAATTTTAATTATTTTAAAAATCATATCTTAGTCTTATATATATATATATATATATATATATATATATATATATATGCTCCATCTTGACAATGTATTAGTAGAGATAATGGAGTTTTGTGGTTGAAGGATTATTAGAAAAAAATAATCCAGTCCATTATTAATATTAGAGAATGTAGGCTAGACTGAACAGATATTTCATACTGAGACATATTGTGGGAAACAGTCATTATTGATTTACTGAGTTGAGCAAGTATGATTTGAAATAAGGAATCATTTTGATATTAACAGGTTTTTGAGTTTAATATATGTACATTCAGAACACTTTAGACGTACTTATGTCACTTCAGAGGCTCTTCCACTTTTTCAGTGTAACTCAACCATGTCCACCTCATTTCTCATGATGAGTTTTTGTACAGCTGCTTGTATTAGTGTTTCCACAGTGTCTCTTGCACAGTAATACACTGCAGTGTCTTCAGTCTTCAGCTGATTCATGTGCAGATAGAAATTAGAGCCGTCCTTAGTTGCTGTGAACCTGCCCTGGACTGACTGAGCTGAGCTCTTATAAGAATCTGAATAATAATAAATAATCCATTCTAGTCCTTTTCCAGGTGCCTGACGGATCCAGTGCATGTCAGTGCTACTAAGAGTGAATCCACTACAGGCACAGGTCAGTTTGTGGGAACCACCTGGAGCCACAACTACTGACTGTTCAGACTGTGTGAGCACAATCTGAGAGTCAATGCCTGTGGATAAACAAACATTTTACAAATAATTAAGATCATGTATTTATTTACAATAAGAAAAGAGTTTATTTTGTTCAGGGAATATACTTACCAGACACTGCGGCCAGCAACAGCAACAGATACAAAGTGAACATGATTTATATCAAGGCTGAACTAGTGATGAGTTCTCCAGTCAACAGTGCAGTTGTTTAAATATGAAACAGACATCAGATAATTTGCATTGAAATCCTGATAGCAAATACTGTAGTTTGTGGAGCTTGAGGCCATTGAGGTTCATTTTAAGGGCAATAGTACCACCTCTTGATATACTTTTTTTTTTTTTTTTTGTTACAGCTGGCACGAGCATGTAACTTAATCTGAGTTTCCTCAAACAATAAACAGTGACGTGTCCTGGTGAGAGTGGGTACAGGACTGTTTTAGTATAATGGGCAGAGTCCCATTACAGCTGTGTCTTTAGCCTCTGCAATGTTCTGTTGTTAAGACATACTCTAGAGTCTGTCTTAACAACAGAACATTGAGAGCTTTTCGCTTTGTTTAATGTTAAAAACATCACCAAACAACAGAATAACATAAGCTTTATTAAAAAAAAAAATTCTTATTCAAATAATAAAATCTCCAGAAATGCTGTTTCCTAACTCATCAATCATTATTAAATGTGAAAATATCTCTTTATACTGTCTTGGCAGTTCCCTTTCAGTCGCTCACGTTCGACGTAATTGGGATCACTTCAGGGAGCCCTATCAACTTCGAGTGTCTACAGAACGAGCCAATGAACGTTGGCGTGCGTGAATCGCGTCACGCGCCCCCGCGCGGGTATAAACAGGAAGCGGGCGCACGCACACATTGTCTTTCACTTCGGAGCCAAGCTTTTGCTTTCACTTCCGAACTCTACAGGAAAAGACTGCCTTTGAGAACGAGAAGAGGACTCGGTGAGAAGAGCGATCAGCGGTGGCCGCGATCATTGCAGCTCACAACTGCTGTTTTCACAGCACTATTGTTCTGTGTCTGTCTGTGTGTGTGTCGGTTCGGTGGGCGTTTCCCTGTGTGTTCATTCACACCGCGGCTACCCCTGGGTGCCTCAGCACTGAGAGAGTTATTCTATTTTTTTGTTTTCACTAAAAGAGCAACACAAGCGTGACCCTGCGTCTTTTTCAAGATGTCATTCCGCTTGTGCGTTTCTGGATGCCGTCGTTCCCTGGCGCCAGCAGATGGCCACAGTAGTTGCCTCTCGTGTTTGGGCATTCAACACGCTGAGGCAGCTTTTGTGGATAGTTCATGTTCCCATCTCAGCGCTTAGATCGAGACTCGCTTACCTCAAGGGAGGTGCAGTCCCCTTGCCTATGCCCCGATCTAGTGTTTATTCTGCCCCGCAGAATATACCTACTTCGGTGCATGACCAGGGTGATCTGAGGATTACAGTGAGGGCTTCCCCGTCGAGTCAACCTCCGCGGGCTCCTCACGCCTCACAAGCGCTGCTGCAATTGGAGTCCCTTAGTGAACGTCTTGGTCCTTCTCCAGAACGACCTACCGTTTCCTTTGGGGCTCCAGCTGACGACCAGATGTCGATAGCAGCATCGGAGGGGGAGCTTCAGTCCTCTGGAGATGACGACTCGGCTGCGTTACCCCCCTCGGGGCGTGTAGCGTTGTTCCGAGACCGATCCAGAATGGCCGGCTGTGCTTTCCCGGGCCGCGGAGAAGGTTGGGCTTGCGTGGAACCCTCCACCACGTCCCGAACCTTCTCGGTTGGACGATTGGTTTCTCGGGGCGGGCCGTGCTGGTTCTCAGTGCGCCTCCCCGGTACCTTTCTTTCCGGAGGTGCATGAGGAGCTTTCTAGGACGTGGAAGGCACCGTATAGTGCCCGAAGCCGTTCTAGTGGCTCCTCCCCCCTCGCCACCCTCGACAGCGGGGCAGCTAAGGGGTATGTGGATATCCCCCCAGTGGAGCGGGCCGTCGCGATGCAACTGCAACTGTGTCCGGCGTCCGCCTCCTCTTGGCGGGGTAACCCACGCCTCCCGTCCAAGGCCTGTAAGTTTTCGTCCGGTCTAACGGCGAAGGCTTACAAGGCCTGTGGACAGGCTGCTTCCGCCCTCCATGCCATGGCGCTCTTGCAGGTCCACCAGGCCAAGGCGCTCATGGACATGAACGAGGGTGGTTCTGACCCAGAGCTCCTCCGGGAGCTCCGTGTGGCAACCGACCTCGCCCTCAGGGCGACGAAGGGAGGAACCGCACGTTCAGTCGGTCAGGCGATGTCCACCTTGGTGGTCCAGGAGCGCCACCTTTGGCTCAACCTGGCGGATATGAGGGACACCGATAAATATCGGTTCCTGGATGCCCCTCTTTCCCAGGTTGGGTTGTTCGGCGACGCGGTCGAGAGCTTTGCCCAGCAGTTCTCGGCCGCACAGAAGCAGACGGAGGCCATCCGGCACATCCTGCCCCGGCGGACCGCTGCTGCTCCCACCCGTCCACCGGCCGCAGACCCTCCGTCTACTCGTCGCCGAGGTCGGCCTTCTGCGGCGTCCTCCGCTCCCGCTAAGCCCCAGCAGCAGCAACCATTCAGGCCTCAGCGTGGAGCAAGCCGTAGGAAGCCGACCCCGCCCGTCCAGGCCGCTGCCAAACCAGGAGGCAAGCGACGGTGCAAACGACCCTGAGACGGGCGGCCCAGAGGTGGATCAAGTTGCTCTTCAGGAGATGGCGAAGGTGCCACTCCTTCCCCCGGTGGAGGGCCGGGCGGAGAATCTTTTGTTTCCTTTTCTTTTTGTTCCGCCCACATTTTCAAAAAAAGAGCAATTTTTGAAACCTCCGGGCCCCAAGAGGGCGCGCTTGGCAGTCGACGACGCCGCCATGCCTTGTCACTCCCGAGCCCCTCTTTCATCGCCAGCGGGCAGCAGTGGCTGTGTCCTGGACGCACTGACGCCTCCGCACACTCACTCTACCCTTCGACGGAAGCAGGTATATGTGCTGCACCACACACTCAGACCCCACTTCGGGCCGCTGTGCTGTCCGAGTCGGGTCCCTGCATTCCGCTGCGCTGCCCCACCCCGGGTACGTCTGTGGTGCCATTGGTCCCGCTTGCTTGGTCTCTGGGAGCCTGGTTAACGCTTCCCAGCCCGTCTCGCTGGCTCATCCGTACCATCAGACTCGGCTATGCGATTCAGTTCGCCCGGCGCCCCCCTGCTTTCAAGGGCATTCTGTTCACCCGTGTTTTGGCGGACAATGCCCCTGTGCTCAGGTCAGAGATCGCAGTCCTACTGGCGAAGGACGCGATCGAGCCGGTCCCTCCAGCCGATATGAAGACCGGCTTCTACAGCCCGTACTTCATTGTACCCAAGAAAGGTGGTGGGTTACGACCAATCTTGGACCTGCACGTCCTGAATCGGTCCCTTCACAGGCTACCGTTCGATGCTTACACAGAAACGCATTTTCAAATGCATCCGTCCCCAAGATTGGTTTGCAGCGATCGACCTGAAGGACGCATACTTTCATTGCGGAGCGTCCGATGCCAGGCCTAGTGCTCGTATGCTGGTGTAACTTGTGCTAGGCTGGGGTCCATATGTGGTGATCCCTGCGGCGATCCCGTGTGTGTCTTCCCTCGGCAGAGTCTGCTCTGCCGTCACTGTCGGTGTAGTCTCCCCCTTCGGGTGGAGCCACCCCAGTGACATTCCATATGTCGCACTGCCCCTTCGGCCAGTCCATATGTGTATTCTCCACATGTTACCTCCCTTCGGGCAGGATGTGGCTCCGCAGCATTCTTTCCCCTGGAAAGGTACGCTTTCCCAGTGTTATCCAAGAGTTCCACTGTGTGGGGTATAATGGAACAGCAGTTGAACTCCCTCTACGCAGATCTTCCACCCCAGCAGTTGGGGGTCTGAGAGTCTTGCGTAGGGCGCTGGATGTGGCAGCAACTGTGGCGTTTTCCATGGGATCCCAATTACGTTGTCACGTCGACGTTACGTCGAACGTGAGCGACTGAAAGGGAACGTCCCGTCGCCACCGTTGCTGACCATCGCTGCATGGCCGTCACAAATCTCGGCTCCTCAGCGAAAAACAATGTGTGCGTGCGCCCGCTTCCTGTTTATACCCGCGCGGCGGGGGCGCGTGACGCGATTCACGCACGCCAACGTTCATTGGCTCGTTCTGTAGACACTCGAAGTTGATAGGGCTCCCTGAAGTGATCCCAATTACGTCGTCACGTCGACGTTACGTCTCCCTTTCCCTCCTTCAGGGAACGAGGGTTACATCAGTAACCGAGACGTTTTTGTGCACAGTGCTGCAGTCATTTCAGTCACTGTGTCTCTCGGGCACAATAGTACACAGCAGTGTCTTCATTCTTCAGGCTGTTCATCTGAAGATAGACCTGATTCTTACTGTTGTCTCTTGAGATGGTGAACCGTCCTTGGGCAGACTGAGAGTAATACATATCCTGGCCATCATATCTGATCAATGCCAGCCATTCCAACTCTTTTCCATACTTCTGTCTTATCCAAGCCATCCAGTAATCATCAATGTCCAAATCAGAGGCAGTACATGTCAGTTGTAGGGTAAACGCCTCTGGGTAAATGTGAATTAGCTCAAGAATATAGGGAATATTAATATTTATAACGCATGGTCATAATTCATAAGTCGCATGTACATTTATTTTATCAATTTTCGAGATTACCTTGTTCTGTACTGTCTGATCATTACAGTTAAGAAGGGGTATCCCTTTTAAACTCCACGAAAGTTTTATCTTCTGGCCGCGAATATCAAACTTTCTGAGTTTATGAATTAAAACTACTCAAGGTAGTCAATATCGAGCTTGTAGCTTAGATCTTGAAGTTTCATTGACTTTTATAAGGTGGGTTTTCAAACACAGAGACAATTAAAAGTATAGATGGGTTTATTAATAAAATGGCACACGCTAGAGATTATAAACTACAAATATAAACGTACGTAAAAATGCAAACAAACACATAAACATTTAAACAAACATGACGTGATCGGAATGAAAATGGAATGAAAGAAAGAAAGATATAGAGGGAAGATAAAGGGTAACTTAAATCACAGACCTAAGACCTAGACACCTGGAACAGCTTTTATAGGAATCAATATACTTGCGAGTGCTCTTTTTGGTCAGGCTGAAGCTGATGCAAGAAGCGAGGATGGTGTCCTGTTTCTGCTGCGTCTTCCGGTGTCGCGGGAAGCTTGAAAAGCTCACTGAATGTGATGTTACCGAGAAAGTTCAGATTCGTCTCCCGGGATGGGAGAGGCTGGAAATCTTAGTTGCAGAGACCGGCAGCTACGACTGGAACATGGGTTCGTTCGATGGAGAAGGCCAGGGCCTCCTTCAGATGTTCCTTGGAGAAACGCTGCGCCGGGGAGGAGGGTCCAGAGAAGTTGGATGAGTTGAGTTGGAAGAGAGGAGAGAAGAGGAGATGAGGGGGCTTCTGCCGTTTTATCAGACATCTGGTTACGCCCCCTCTTGGAACGACAGCGAATCAGATTGTCTTTTCTGAAGCGGGAAAATTCTCTTTGTGTGAAGAAGAAAACGGCTACTTTCACCATATGTCTTATGAGAGAAAGAATTCATATTTCTTCTTAAGATTGTGCACCTGGAACAATACATCTTACTGTAATACTATGTGCGGGACTGGTTGAATTAAAACAGGGCGGTCAGACAGATACCAAGAATTACAGGTAGATATTGGACACACATGACATTACGTTCATATGCCTCATTACACACAAATAAAGCTTGATTAAACACACAATAAAATTGTCAGTGTTTCCGTTATGGCAAATGACGACACTTTGAGAAACATAGGAGTACGTATCAAACATTTAGTGGCTTGTTATGTGGAAGAATATCTGTTTCCAAAGTTCCAGAGTGTGTGTGTGTGTGTGTGTGTGTGTGTGTGTGTGTGTGTGTGTGTGTGTGTGTGTGTGTTGTTCTGGAATGCCTTTGAGGCTTGGGTCGTAAAGTTTTATGGTCTGAGTTAGGGTTACAACAAGACACGACTGAGGAATTCCCTTCAATGAACATTTAGAATTCAAGATTTTACTCTAGCAAAACACACCTCTATTATAAGGCAAAGCTAATCACACACATCCATATCGGAAGGTATACATTCAAGAGCCATATTTCTACATGACGTTGCACTTTAGTGGCTTTCGTGTGTGTGTGTGTGTGTGTGTGTACGTGTGTGTGTGTTCAGAGCGGGTTTTCTGTTGAGATCGGAATGTCAGTAATGTCTTTGAAGCTCACACCATCGAGCCATAGTCGTTACATATCCCCCTTTTTGTTAGATAAAGACCTCGGAAGGACTTTATCGAACAACAAATTAGCGCAATGGTCGATGGCAAGCGGCTGATGACTGAGGACTCAGGTCAAATGAGGTTTAGGCGAGCCCCGGATCGGGACCCCCTTTTTGCGGTTCCATAGGAAACCACCAGACACGGCTTTGTGAGCTTTGCTGTGGCTGCTCACATTTGGTAGGGTCTGGTACAGGGTGAAAGCCAAGACGGGAGTCAGGGCGTGGTCGGTTGCTGTGGAGGTACACAGCGCAGCGTCAGCTGAGGTCCAGGTATGGACACAGGTGAGGTGTTCAGGCTGGGCGGTTGCCCATGCTTGGAGGGACTGTGTTGAGTGCGAGTCCTGCCTTGGTGTTCAGGACTCAGGGTTGCTCTCTCCGTGCGATGCCGGATGCCAGACCTGGTGAGTGTGGCTGCTTTCTCGCGAACCACTGCGGCCTGCATCCTGTTAGAGGCGATAGGGAGAGAGAGAGAGAGAAGGAGAAAAAAAAAAATTCCAGCGATGGAGGTCCTTAGTTGGTTTAGGACAGTCTTTTTGGTTCGCTGAGGTTGGTATGCCACATGCTTTGATGTCCCATGCATGGCTTTTTGGCACATGTGGCGTCATTGTTACGCCTGGCCCCCCCCCCCCTTGTGCTTTGTGGCTTTACGAGCTGTGGCGCTGTGATGGCAACAGGTGCACAATGCGTATTGAAGTCTTGTGAACGCAACATGTGCGTGGTGGCAGACAGCTGTCTGAGGCACTGGTTGTCAGTGAGCTCGGATGGCCTGCGAGGGTGGTGGAGGGGTAAGTGGTGGCATAGGAAAAGTCTGTTCATCAGAGGCCCGCATGACTTTTTTTTGTACACAGCGGAGGTAGCGTTTGGCGGCTCTGAGGCGTGCAGTGTAGTTGGTAAAGTTCGTTTGTGCTGTGTAATCACTGCAATGGTTAGGGTGGGTGGGTGGGTTGTCTGTATGTGGCGCAGACATTGGTTTGGTTACTCAACTGCAGGTCAGTCAGGACCTTGAAGCAGTAGGTGTCAGTGTTCGTTTTCTGTGTCTGTGTCAGACGTGGCTGCACTGTCTTCATCTGTGATGTAAGAAGACTCTGCCTCACCAGTGTTCTGGAGAGAGTGGTTTCAGTTTCGACGGTCTGGGCTTGGAGTTCTGGACGGCGGGTGGTGCTGGTTCCAGAATCTTTCCGAGCGCTCGGTCCGATGCTTTGGATGAGCACCGTCACCGTCGTGCTGCCATCTGCTGGCCTGGAACGGTGTTGATTCTCTGTGGTAAGGTCTGTGTGCCGACGAAGATCGTCCAGGGCATTTTGAAGTCTTTCAACTTCCTGTTGTAGCGTTGTGTCCGTCTCGTCCTCTTCCTCGGTCAGGAAGATTAGCTGGTCTAGCCGACTCTGTGTGTGGGCTCGGTCCTTCCGGGCTTCTGTGGCCTGGAGCTGTAGTGCGGCTGCCTTCTGTTCCATGTCGAGGCTGAGCCTTTCGCTGGCCCGGGCCTTGGTGACGAGGTTGAGTGCGAGTTTTCCGAAGATTTTGGCCAGCTGCTCGTGGTCGTACTTCTGGGTTGGATCGTAGGTCTCAAACTGGTCCAGGTACTGTGGGACTGGGTTAGCTCGACATCTCTGCTTACTGTGGTGAGAGAAGCACAGCACACACAAAAAGAGACACAATGCAAGTTTGTTTTAGGGTTAATGAGCTATACTCATACGGGCTATGCCGTTTATGAGAATTTCGGGGCTAACTGATGTCAACAGTTAGCGGAGCCAATTTCGTGGGTATGGATGAAACCCACAATAGAAATTTGGACAGGCGGTAGCCTGGGGGGGTCGTCTAGCGACGCCCGCTTTGATCGTCACTCTATTATTCAGCTTTTCCTGGGGTCTCTCTTAGGTTCTGTGTCTAAGTGAAATGAAAGAGACAAATCACAACAGAGTGGAGAAAGAGACAAGGTTGAAGGTAGGGAAGATCAGAGGGAAACACAACACAAGGAAGTGAATTGGTCTGCAATGAAATGTCGCAAACAATAACACGGGGAGCGTTATTTAAGGAAAATAAATCAAATAAGATAAAATAAAATAAAATAAAGAGGCCTAAGCCTTATTAACACTGCGAGAGTTCCTGATCGGGCCAGGAGATGCGTGGGTTATCGGGACAGGACCTCGAAAGAAAGTGTGTCTTAGAGAGAGAAAGGTGAGTCCAAGCACTTAAAATACACCCGAAGGAATAGCTAGTATTCTGTGGTTC
Organism: Leuciscus idus; assembly: GCA_021554675.1. Lineage (NCBI taxonomy): Eukaryota > Metazoa > Chordata > Actinopteri > Cypriniformes > Leuciscidae > Leuciscus > Leuciscus idus. The sequence goes on from CM038621.1 coordinate 30,122,150, forward strand.
CTAATAAGTGGATGGGTTCTATCAAATTTTAGTTCACCTGGGGTGAATAGAGGTCATCCAGGTGGAAACCAGCGGGCGCGGTCAGACCCTCCGACGGTCCCAACACCAGAAGGAGTGCAGTGTCAGTAACGTCGGACAGATGATCCCCGCCCACCGGAAACCAACCAGTGATGACGTCTCACTCACCACAGTGCACTGACTGAGTCCTGCCAATAGATACACAATGAGGGATTACAATGTTAGACTTAAAGTAAATTAAGGCTTTCTGGTTTCATCAAATTGAGTAAATAGGTATGCAGGAGTCAGAGGCAAAGGCTTTACTAAAATAATGATACAACAAAGGAAATTACGATAATTGGTTGTAATTATCAGAATAACCTACCCCCCCCCCCCCTTGGAGAGACTGGAGAAAGAGGGAAGAGAAAAATAATTATCAATGAAATAAAATTTGAATAAACAACACAGGTTTGAGACGCAGGCAGAGGAAAAGGCCCCGGCAGTGGGTTTGTGCCACAAGGGTGAGGGCCGTGTTTCCTCTCAGTGGTCCCCCTGGTTGAATAGACACAATTTGAAAAATGCAAACTTGTTTAAATTAAAATTCAAATAAGCATGCAATGAGAGGTCCAAAATAATAATAATAAGGAAGGAAAGAAAATTAGAATGATAACAGTGATGTATCAATACTAAAAATAATCAAAACTGAAATTCAGAATGACTTCCTATAATCCTTACAATAACACTGAGGTTATTAGTATGGATCATAAAAATAATCAAACGAAAAGGGGAGCAAGGAGACACTTCAATTGCAGACTGGGGGTTAAACAGATATTGATAAGTCGACCCAAGATCGCCACACGGTGGCGTGCTTCTTCCTAGGCGGACCTATCAATGAACTGAGTGAATCGAATCTAAGTTTTTAATTCGAAAAGTTTTCCTTTTTTTTTTCGAACTTAACTTAAAGTGTGACCGTCGAAAACAGAAAAAGGAATTGTCTAACTCCAAATAATATCAGCATAAGCTAAGCTTGAATGCAGTTAAGTATTGAGAGAGAAAAATGAATGCCGAGAGAAAAAGAAATTGAAAGCAAGTATTATCTTAGAACGCCACGAGATGGCGTAGTTGCGCTCGCGCAGGCTGACGTCAGTGGGAGGCGACGCTCACGCAGGATGACGTCGGTTGGGGGCGCGTAATTTGAGAACTGCCCCAGACTTAGAGGCTGCCCTCTAGTGTCGGTCAGTGGCGTAATTCAGCAGATTTTTTTTTTTGGAATCACGTGGTGTTTTGCGCTTCTGTTGCATGCGGAAGACTGACGCGAGTTTCACAACATGTGACTAACAGGAATTACACATTATGCATTACACATTGAGACGGTTTTAGAATAAGAACAGGGATTATCATCTTTTCTTAATTCATAAAACTGGTCTCCAATTTACACATTATATATTATACACATGAGACGGTTTAAAGAAGGAGAACAGGGATTATCATCCGTTTTCTTAATTCATAAAACTGGCCTCCAATTACATATTATAAATATAAAACGGTTTACATAACAACAGGTATTAAAACTTCGTGTTTTAATCACTAGAAACTGTGAGCAAACAGGCGTTGAACATCTATTTACTTAAGCTGTGAGCACACCAGGCATCAGAACAGCTGTGAGCAGGACTTATCATCTGCTCATCTCCCATAAGCATTAATCAAAATAGCACTTTTATGATTTTTGCGTAGGTTTACGAAATTGGATCGCGAGGCCAATTTCTGACCAGGAGTTATCGTTAACGTATTGTATATCATAAGGCCTATTACGACTGAAAACTATCAGATTTACGTCTTCGTCCTAAAAGAGATCCTTCGTCTTCATTTAGTCGGTTTAAATCATGTTACATGTATCAACTGCAAAGAGTTTTGCTTCGTCTTTACAGAGACAGATGTAATGTCATGGACTGCAGTTTTAGCAGAGCTGGGCTGGCTTTGTGCCCGCGATCAGCTGGGTGAGTTCGCCTTGGCGACTTATCTCACACTTCAAAACGCGCGTATAGCCTACAATTATTAATACCAATAATACACATTCAACTGAAACTGAATTTGCCCACAAAAATGAAGTTTGAAACTGCCCGCATTCTCCACCATAATAAATGTAGGGTAAACGCCTCTGGGTAAATGTGAATTAGCTCAAGAATATAGGGAATATTAATATTTATAACGCATGGTCATAATTCATAAGTCGCATGTACATTTATTTTATCAATTTTCGAGATTACCTTGTTCTGTACTGTCTGATCATTACAGTTAAGAAGGGGTATCCCTTTTAAACTCCACGAAAGTTTTATCTTCTGGCCGCGAATATCAAACTTTCTGAGTTTATGAATTAAAACTACTCAAGGTAGTCAATATCGAGCTTGTAGCTTAGATCTTGAAGTTTCATTGACTTTTATAAGGTGGGTTTTCAAACACAGAGACAATTAAAAGTATAGATGGGTTTATTAATAAAATGGCACACGCTAGAGATTATAAACTACAAATATAAACGTACGTAAAAATGCAAACAAACACATAAACATTTAAACAAACATGACGTGATCGGAATGAAAATGGAATGAAAGAAAGAAAGATATAGAGGGAAGATAAAGGGTAACTTAAATCACAGACCTAAGACCTAGACACCTGGAACAGCTTTTATAGGAATCAATATACTTGCGAGTGCTCTTTTTGGTCAGGCTGAAGCTGATGCAAGAAGCGAGGATGGTGTCCTGTTTCTGCTGCGTCTTCCGGTGTCGCGGGAAGCTTGAAAAGCTCACTGAATGTGATGTTACCGAGAAAGTTCAGATTCGTCTCCCGGGATGGGAGAGGCTGGAAATCTTAGTTGCAGAGACCGGCAGCTACGACTGGAACATGGGTTCGTTCGATGGAGAAGGCCAGGGCCTCCTTCAGATGTTCCTTGGAGAAACGCTGCGCCGGGGAGGAGGGTCCAGAGAAGTTGGATGAGTTGAGTTGGAAGAGAGGAGATAAGAGGAGATGAGGGGGCTTCTGCCGTTTTATCAGACATCTGGTTACGCCCCCTCTTGGAACGACAGCGAATCAGATTGTCTTTTCTGAAGCGGGAAAATTCTCTTTGTGTGAAGAAGAAAACGGCTACTTTCACCATATGTCTTATGAGAGAAAGAATTCATATTTCTTCTTAAGATTGTGCACCTGGAACAATACATCTTACTGTAATACTATGTGCGGGACTGGTTGAATTAAAACAGGGCGGTCAGACAGATACCAAGAATTACAGGTAGATATTGGACACACATGACATTACGTTCATATGCCTCATTACACACAAATAAAGCTTGATTAAACACACAATAAAATTGTCAGTGTTTCCGTTATGGCAAATGACGACACTTTGAGAAACATAGGAGTACGTATCAAACATTTAGTGGCTTGTTATGTGGAAGAATATCTGTTTCCAAAGTTCCAGAGTGTGTGTGTGTGTGTGTGTGTGTGTGTGTGTGTGTGTGTGTGTGTGTGTGTGTTGTTCTGGAATGCCTTTGAGGCTTGGGTCGTAAAGTTTTATGGTCTGAGTTAGGGTTACAACAAGACACGACTGAGGAATTCCCTTCAATGAACATTTAGAATTCAAGATTTTACTCTAGCAAAACACACCTCTATTATAAGGCAAAGCTAATCACACACATCCATATCGGAAGGTATACATTCAAGAGCCATATTTCTACATGACGTTGCACTTTAGTGGCTTTCGTGTGTGTGTGTGTGTGTGTGTGTACGTGTGTGTGTGTTCAGAGCGGGTTTTCTGTTGAGATCGGAATGTCAGTAATGTCTTTGAAGCTCACACCATCGAGCCATAGTCGTTACACAGTTTATGGGATTCTCCAGGTTTAGTGATTACAGCTTCAGACTCTGTCAGTGTCTGACACCAGCAATCTGCAAAATAAAACATGATAAATGTGAGTAAATTCAGATAAAAAAAAATAAACCATTATATTATCAGCGGTAAAGCCTGGAATCATACATTGAGAAGCCAGTAACAGTAATGTAAATCCCAAAACGTTATGCTCCATATTGTTTTACTGAATTATCGAGCTGTACAGGGATACAGAACTTATTATGAAGGTTCAAGAGGAAGATTTATTTGCATAATCTAATTAAATATTCAGTTTGGAATGTACTGAATTTTAATAAGGACATAATATTACTGAATCATATATATGCATTATGGATCCATACAAGGTATAAAAATGGTTGAACTCAAATCTCTGTATTTCGAACTAATATTTAGTTAGTTAGTTAGTTAGTTGTTTGTGTATCTAGTATTGTTCATGTATCTTTAAATTATTTTAAATTAAAAACAAATAAATTAATAATTAACATGGTTTTGTGTCATTTTCAACAAAATTTTTTTTTATATATATATATATATAACATATTTTTTTTAATAATAAATAATTTTATTTAAATAATTAAAACAATTATTATTATTGTTTGTTTTCAATAGTAATTCTAAAGAGTCCTTAACGTGTCTGATGATTAAGGTCTTACCATGGCATTCAACTTCCAAACTAGTCATGCATGTTAAGTATTTGTGCACATGTTTTTTGCACGAGCATTAAACTGGTATTCATCACAGTGCCTGTATACCGAACACAATAATACACAGCCGTGTACTCAAATTGCAGATTTTGTCCTTTAAGATATACTGTGCTTGTAGATGTGTCTCTGGAGATGGTGAACTTATTTTTCAGTGAGTCCTTGTAGTCTATGCTACCCACCAGCGTGGATCATGCCAATGAACTCGAGGATCTTCCCCTGAGCTTGTCTAATCCAGGAAGGTGCCTTGGAGCCATCACTGAGAGCATAACCTGATACTTTACAGGAAATGGTAAAAGATTCTCCAGGTTTTACCGAAAGTGAGCTTGGTTGGTTGTGTTCCACAGTGCTGCACACATCTGCAAATTAAGCACAAATATGTTCATTTTGAAATGGAATTTTTGTGGTTATTATGGTTGAATCAATGTTGAACAGTGTAATGCTGCTCTAAAAACCTTGAAGAATTTTACTCACAAGGCATGACAGACATTAGGAGTACAGACAGATAAAACATGATTTTATGAGTGGTTCTTCTCTGCTTTGTGGGAGCACAAGAAATATTCACAGCCAGGGATGGGCTGGGTATATATATACTGGAGAATTTGCATTGAGTATTGGAGACAGTTCCACCATGTGTGTACAGGGTGAATATTAAAGGGATACTTCACCAAAAATATTAACATTCTGTCATCATTTACTCACTCTCATATCATTCAATCTCATGTCAACCCGTATGACTTACTCTCTTCTGTGGAACAGAAAATGTGATTATTCTGGCTGCTATTTAAACACAGTATTAGTATGGTGTTCCTAATAATCATTTAGGTGAGTGTGTATATATATATATATATATATATATATATATATATGTGTGTGTGTGTGTGTGTATATATATATATACATATATATATATATATATATATATATATATATATATATATATATATATATTGCAAGTGAATATGTGCAGTTGTTGCCTGTTAAAGAATTGTTTGCACCTGATCTTAACCATAAAAAATACTTCTGTTTGTATAGTCATGTATTCAGTCATGTTAAATAATATTTTGACTTGAATAAAACAGTTTTTTTTTGTTTTTGTACAGAACTGTGTCTTGTTTAATCACTGTGTCTCTTGCACAGTAATACACAGCTGTGTCTTCAGCCTGAAAATTCTTTCCCTGTAGAAACACTGTGTTTTTGGACGTGTCCTGCGTGAAACTGATCTTGTTTTTTAATGACTCTTTAGTTTCAGTGCCACCACCATTACACATTACACCAAGCCATTCCAGTGCTTTTCCAGTGGGTTGACGTATCCAGTGAATGCAATAGCTTGATTCTGAAATCCTGCAGGAGATGGAGAATGACTCTTGAGGTTTCACAACCAAAGATGGAGGTTGAGTGAGCTCGACACAGTAAACACCACCTGAAAAAAAAACAATGAAATGCATTATTAATTGTCTCAAAATATGCATGTTTACAGTTCAGCTTATTTGATTTCTTTAGCGTTTAAATGAACCATCAGCGAAGCTCACATGATGCAGCGGCTGCCAACAGTAAAAGAGCTGATGAGAGGATCATGATTTAAGATGACAGGAATTTTTCCTTCTAACCCCGAGGCACACTTCACTTTATTACGTAAAGCTGATGGATAATTTGCATAAAGTCGTCCAGTTGCCTAAGATGTAAAACATCAATGCTTTTACCATTTAATCTGTACTTGTTTGATATCTGGAACAATTGCTAGATGTCTATTAATGTATTCTGAAAATAAAGATAAAGCTTTTTTGGTATTTGGATCTGTGCTGTCAGAAAATACAGCCAAACAATTGCAGCTTAAGAAGAAAAAAAACATCAGTTTTGCATGAACTCCTCCTTCCACTACATGCGTTAAAAAATGTTATGGGTGATGGGTGCAAGCAATCTTGAGCATATCAGAAAAAGAATAAGATTTATATTTTTAAATGATGATGATTATTATGCGAGATGGTTTTAACCTAAAAACATTTTTGTACAGATCTGTCTTGTTCAGTCACTGTATCTGTCTTCAGTCTGAAATTCTTTCCCTATAGAAATGTGTTTTTGGACGTGTCCTGGGTGATACTGATCTTGTTTTTTACTGAGTCTGTAGTACCAGTGCTACCATCCATGCAAAGATATCCCAGCCACTCCAGGGGTTGAGTGAGCTCAACACAGTAAACCACCTGAAAGCAACAATGAAAGAATATTAATTATGCCTCAAAACTTCTGGTAGGTAACAGTTACTGACAGTTAATCAGTACTTCAGACGTATGTGCCCTCCAGAAGCTTGCATTCTGCAAATGAACAGTGTGTTGTGGTACCATCCCAAAGAGGCACAAAATCACTTTCACAGACCTTCACCTCGACTGTTCCATGCTGGTGGAATGACTAACTCAACCCAAGCTCAGGGCTCCAGACTAACCTTTCCACTGGTTGCACTGGTGCTACCAACTTTCTCAGTTGGTCGCACCAGCATATGATTTGGTCGCACTTTTTTTTTTCTTTTTTTTTTATATACATGCCATGGGATTAATCAATGCATGCTGATGAATAGTGGTCTTAATCTGCATACCTTAGTTTTGCACTGATGTAAAAAGACTGACAGTGACAAGACCTCGTGTTAGCAAAATGTTTTAATCTTTTAACTCTCAAAAAAAAAAAAAAAAACTATTAAAAAAACATGTATGTTCTTTAATGTTTGATTATAATTTTACTGTCTTCACATAGGGATGGGAATTGATAAGATTTTATCAATAATAATGCCACTGACGATTCTGATTATCGATCCGATTCTTTAACGATTCTCTTATCGATTCTTGATAGCACTGTGTGGAAAAATGTAGTCATATGCTTTTCAAAAAAAAACAAGTGGTTTCAAACTGTACTTTTTATGTAATTGATGTAATAAATAGAACCTTATTGTAAAGTGTTACTGATTAGTTATACACCGATTCAGACGTCTCCTGAGTTCACTGTTGGAAAAATCAGTTGTTTTAACCATTTATTAAAATTAATCGGTTCGAAGGAGTCATTAGTTCGCGAATTGGACGTGTCGTGCGCGTTGTGTGATTATCCCAGCAGTTAGGACATGGACATCCAAGATTTGTGTCAACACAGAAAACATTTTATCACTGGATAGTTTTTTTCGTTTAATTAAAGTGTTGTTTTATGTCAGCTGAATGTCCGGAACGCTTTTCAGAGAAGATAAGGCAACTTATTTAGTACAATTCACACCCAGCGGTAATTCAGAAAAAAAAAGAAAAAAAAAAAATTCTCCGAATGCTCCACATGAAACTTTGGTCTTCCGACCTTTTACCACCGTGTCGATTTATTTTGATTAATATGTGCGAGGGAGAGAGAGCAAGACAGCGCTAAGTTTGGAGACGGTGAGGTCTTGTTTACACTTTCGCCTGGCTCAGGAGAGAGAGTGCGTGCGCGCGACCGGGGCTCTCTCTCTCTCTGCTCGTTCTTTCAGTTAAACATGCGCCCTGTCACGCGCAGCAGTTCATCTACATTACTCACCGATCAAATAAGACTTTGGCGGGCGCTAAAACAAGTTCAATGCAGGAAAATTCATGCGTGAATTTAATGACCATGCACTCGCACAAATGCGACCACATAAAATTTTTTAAATCACGTAATTTAAAAAAATCCAACAGAAACACATGTAGGAAACACAGGATCAACAAGAATGCACAACCATGTAAATCAAAAACGTTTACAATACCAGACAATGAACTAAAGAAAACTCAGTGCTTATATCAATGTGGAGTAGTCAAGGAGAACAGAAACAGGTGTGGTGAACTAATTAACAATCTAGGAGACTGACTAGGGAACATTTACAGAACAACAATGTACTTTTTCCTTTGCGTTTTTCGCGTACAGACAGTCAAAACGATCCCCATTCCCACAGATCTGTGAAAATGACTAAATACGCTGTAGGGCTATGCCAGGCCAGTAATTGGCGAGGTCACTTTGAAAAGAAACACTAGTGTTGTTAGTTGAAAACGGTGTCGTGTAAACGGCCCCTAAGGAAAAAGGAAATACAGAAACTGAAACAGAGCATACATGTGACACACAAAGTCGAGAACCGATTTTATGATGAAGCTACTCTAAGGCTGCTGTTGTATGAAGAATTATTTATCTTTCTTCAGACTTTCAAAATTGTACTGTCTGTTTCTTGGTCAAGAAGACAAAAGTTCATTGAGTGATCCTCAAAAAAGGCAACTAAGACTGCTTGGCAAGAGCGCCACCTCTTGGAAATACAACAGTACATCTGGATCATAAGTGAAGTCAACAGGAAAGGAAGTGGTTTTTGTTTTGCTTTGACCCTGAACTCATTCACAGTGACTCTCTAGCACAGTAATACACAGCAGTGTCTTCAGTCTTTAGGCTGTTCATTTGTAGGTACAGTTTACTGCTGGAGTCATCTCTGGACACTGTGAACCTTCCCTGGACTGACTGGGAATAGTAGATAGAAGAACTGGATGTGCCAATAGTTGCAACCCATTCCAGGCCTTTACCGTGACCCTGTCTCACCACAGCAGCCCAGTTGCTGCTGAATGTAAATCCAGAGGCGGTACAGACCAGCCGAAAAGATTCACCAGGTCTTTTTACCTCAGCCTGAGACTGAGTGAAGGTCTGACAATGAATATCTGTGGAAGAGAGAGAAAAAAGACAAAAAAGTCAGAAAGATGTAAAACTATGAAAAAGAAAAATAATTACCTGTTGTAGTGTGCTTTCTAAAATTATTTATACATACATTAATTGTTATTATTTTGAAATTAACAAACCATGTAAAAGTAGTAATATCAGGAGAATAATTGAACTGATTATTGTTGTCATTGCTGTTTGATTCTCGTCTACAGGAACCACATACAGTCAGTGAACACGAACACGCAGAAATATACATCACAGTTTTGCATGAACTCCTCCTCCAGTCTGTCAATGCTTGTTTGTGCCAACTATGTGTATGAAAAACAGGAATTTGTATACACAAATATATAGAAATAATGAAGACTGTAATGCATAATGAAAGAGCATAATGGTAGGAAGCAAAAAACTGATTTGTTACATAAATGTTTCAGAACGTTTCATAAATGTTAAATGATTATGGCTATTTTATATTTTTAAAGCATTTTTTTGGGATAGATGAAAAGTGTGGATAGATGTATGTGTGATGAGGGATGGTATATCTGATTAATGTGTTCAGTTTTTAGGGGTTCAAGCACAAAGTGCTGAAACCCTATTGTAATTGTAAGGATTTTTATTATTATTCTTCCGCCGTAAAACGCATCTTGCAGCCCAAACTGTAAGTGCTAGAGACTTGAAAATTTGCCAGAGGGTAGTACAAAAATCAAGGAGAGGTTATCAAATTATGACCCCGATTGGCCAATAGGTGGCGCTATAGTAAGCAAAAGTATGAAATCGCTAATAACTCCTAGAAGGTTTGTCGTAGGCTCAAGTGTCTTATATCACTGTAATCCTTTGCTCAAGACGGACAAAACGTATATCTCCGATTTCATTTCCGGTATGCAATTTTTTCCGCCATTTTGAATTTTGTCAAAAACCTACTTTTGCGAACTAGTCTGTGGTTTTTCGCCCGATCGCAACCAAGGATATCTCAAAAAACATGGCCGCCATCAGCCAATGAAGTTTGACCACCTATTAGACAAGGTGAATGGAGTCCGATCGGAACGAAACTCGATGGGCATGTTTGGCTCAAGACCATAGAAGTCTGTAAGAATTTTTAAAGAAATCGGCCACTAGTTGGCGCTAACGAGTTTTAAGGCTCTGTAATCACGTGGTGTTACAAATTTCATCAGAAAATGCATATCATTTGATAGATCTCCTCATGCTGAACAACTTTGTCTCTAGAACCATTGCTGTCAATCAAACCGTTCATTAAATATTTGCGAACATGTTAAAAACATACTTTTGCGAACTAGTCCCTGGTTTTCCAAAACCAGGGACCAGTCACCAAACCAGTGTAGGACAATTCTCTGGACTCTCTAGATCAATAATTATCGAAAAAAGGTTGAACTTTTGCATTTGGGTGGCTGTAACAGGGTCATTTAGAAAAGGGGCGTAGCAAAATACACTCAAAAGCCTGTAAATCCTAAAGGAAAACTCAGAACTTCACAAAAATGTATGAGCATATGTGTCATAACGTGGTGAAGAAGCATGCAGAGTTGCATGCAGATCGGACCATAGGTGGCGCTATAACTGGCAAAAAGCTTTGAAACCATATTTCCTATGGTAAATTGTCTGTATTGGCTGTAAATGGTCTTTTCCATCTATGATGTCTGTGGTTACATACTTGCTAAATAAAACTTAATAACTTTTGATGCTTTTGTGCTTAAAGGCCTTAAAGGCCTTAATTGCTTGAACCCCGATAAATGCTGCTTGCAGCTTTAATTTTTTAATGTGTTCAGAACTGTGTCTGGTTTAATCACTGTGTTTGTCTTGCACAGTAATACACAGCAGTGTCTTCAGTCTGAAAATTCTTTCCGTGTAGAAACACTGTGTTTTTGGACGTGTCCTTCGTGACACTGATCTTGTTTTTTATGAGACAGATTCACATAGGGCAGGCATATTTGGTGCGTGGCATAGTGGGCATTCGTTCCCCAAAGTGTCGTTCTTACGAAGCAGTGCGAGTTCCCTCGGAAGGAACTTTATACTTCCGCGTATGCCATCACAAGTTACGTCATGACGCAACACCAATCAGTATTGGAATAGTTTCATTCATACTTCAGAGGCGTACGCTTAGGGAGCATCCCCAAAGTGTCATTCTTACGACGCTGTGTCTCGTTCCCTTCTAAGGGAACAAGGGTTACAGACTTAACCCGAGACGTTTTATCTCAAGATTGACATTTAGTCATGTAGCAGACGCTTTTGTCCAAACCGACTTACAAATTAGGACTAAATTAAGCGAGTCATTGTGAAGAGGCAAAAACAACGCAAGAAGTGCTCAAAATACGAAGTTCAGGCATTGTTCAGAGTAGCATAAGCCCGATAAGCGAGGTTTAAAGGAAAAGGATTTTTTTTTATTTTTATTTTTTTTTTAAGCTGTCTTTTGAATGTTGTCAGGGATTCTGCATTTCGGATGAGAGTGGGGAGAGCATTCCACCAGCATGGAACCGTGAATGAGAATGTTCTGGAAAGTGATTTTGTGGCTTTCTGTAATGGAACCACGAGACGTAGCTCGTTGACCGATCGTAGGCTTCTGGTAGGGATGTAGACTTGTAGGAGTGCATGAAAGTAGGAGGGAGCTGAGCCTGTGCTCAGTAATGCACATCAGTAATGTTTCTTTATAAGGTATGTTTATAAAAGCATACTTAAATGTCCTAACTGAACTAAGGCCTTATCCTGGCTTACTCTAAGCCCTGTCTGTGAATTAAGTCTAAATCAGCAGTCTTAAGGTATGCTTATAATGCTTGTTGTTAATTTAGAAAGACCTCCACGAAGAAGTAGTTAAGGATTTAAATCAATATTTTAATAAAGTAAAAATCTATAGTGGCTTGTTACAAAAGTATCAAGTGCTCTTGAGCCCTCAGAGATCACATGAATAGTTTTTGTTCAGCCTTGCAGTCTTTTGTCTTACTGTGAATCTCTTGCACAGTAATAAACAGCTGTGTCTTCAGTCTTCAGGCTTTTCACCTCTAAATACAGCATGTTTTTGCTGGTGTCTTTGGTGATGGAAAACTGGCCCTGTAGAGACTGAGCATAATATGCACTTGAGCCAGTGTCTATAAATCCAATCCACTCCAGTCCTCTCCCTGGTTTCTGACGGATCCAGTGCATCCAGTAGCTGCCCATTGAGAATCCAGAGACACCGCAGGACAGAGTGACTGATTCTCCTGGTCTTTTCACCACAGAATCTGAGGAGGTCAAAGACTGACCACTAACACCTGATCAACAGAGGAAAAATCATGTTAGATGATTTAGAACAATGAAATAATAATCTTCTACAAATGGGAGTTTCTCACATGCAATAATTATCAGTAGGAGTCCATATAGTAGCATCTCCATTACAACAGAAAATGCCAGTAAAACAGTTCTAGGTTACACTGAAACTGTTTTAGTCACTGAACACATGCACTGACTGAAAGTTCAGCTTATAACACAATCTTTCAGGAGTCGGGGAGACGTTGACCCTTCCCACAAAATAATTTGCATCTTTGGAGGTTTGCAGACTTGCACTGTAATTTGCAGATTTATGTTTTAAACTATCACAGTAGACAAGGGAAAAAATCTTGACCAACATTTGATAAGTGAGAAAAGATTTATTACTTTATCAGTGTACACCTTTGTTCTGTAATTTTTTCATGGTGTGTTATTTGTTATCGAGTCAGTGTTTCAGAGATGCAACCAGAGCACCAAGTCTGGCCTGGGGTTGGTGGTCAAATGTCACATTTATTTATATAGCCTAGCGCTTTTTACGATTCAGATTGTTTCAAAGCAGCTTTAGAACAGGAAAATAATGCAAAAAAGTTTGTTTCCAGAAGAAAATGGCATCACAGACCAGCTTAAGTATAAGTTCTGTGATGTTTCATTTTTGTTTTAAAAAAGTTATTGATTTAGTTAATATATATATATATATATATATAGCCGCTGTGGAGTAAACCGTGATTTCATCGTCCAGCTCTGTTCAGTTCTTGTATAATAGTGTCAATGCAGGTAGATCAATATTGTTGTTGAATATTAAATTAAATGTTAAATTTGGTGGTGACAATCTACGGTGGAAAGATACATTGTTTTTGGACATTCTTCAATTTCTAGGTTATAATGAATGTTTGTTTTTTAGTGTGTCAGTTGTGGGCATAAGTAGCAGTTTCATAAACTGGTTGTGACCTTGTATGCTGAATTTGCAGTTTATTAGGATGTAGTTAAAGGTTGCTGGAGTTACAGGTGCACTTGGTGAAGTTAAATTTTAATTATTTTAAAAATCATATCTTAGTCTTTATATGTATATATATATATATATATATATATATATATATATATATATCCATCTTGACAATACCCATGTATTAGTAGAGATAATGGAGCTTTGTGGTAGAAGGATTATTAGAAAAAAAACATCCAGTCCATTATTAATATTAGAGAATGTAGGCTAGACTGAACAGATATTTCATACTGAGACATATTGTGGGAAACAGACTAGTCATTATTGATTTACTGAGTTGAGCAAGTATGATTTGAAATAAGGAATCATTTTGATATTAACAGGTTTTTGAGTTTAATCTATGTACATTCAGAACACTTGAGACGTACTTATGTCACTTCAGAGGCTCTTCCACTTTTTCAGTGTAACTCAACCATGTCCACCTCATTTCTCATGATGTGTTTTTGTACAACTGCCTGTATTAGTGTTTCCACAGTGTCTCTTGCACAGTAATACACTGCAGTGTCTTCAGTCTTCAGCTGATTCATGTGCAGATAGAAATTAGAGCCGTCCTTAGTTGCTGTGAACCTGCCCTGGACTGACTGAGCTGAGCTCTTAGAAGAATCTGAATGATAATAAATAATCCATTCCAGTCCTTTTCCAGGTGCCTGACGGATCCAGTGCATGTTAGTGCCACTAAGAGTGAATCCACTACATGCACAGATCAGTTTGTGGGAACCACCTGGAGCCACAACTACTGACTGTTCAGACTGTGTGAGCGCAACCTGAGAGTCAATGCCTGTGGATAAACAAAAAGAAAAAAGTAAAATTAATTAGGATCATGTATTTATTTACAATAAGACAAGAGTTTATTTTGTTCAAGGAATATACTTACCAGACACTGCGGCCAGCAACAGATACAAAGTGAACATGATTTATATCAAGGCTGAACTAGTGATGAGTTCTCCAGTCAACAGTGCAGTTGTTTAAATATGAAACAGACATCAGATAATTTGCATTGAAATCCTGATAGCAAATACTGTAGTTTGTGGAGCTTGAGCCATTGAGGTTCATTTCAAGGTACCTCCTCTTGATATATATATATATATATATTTTTTTTTTTTTTTTTTTACAGCTGGCACGATGTGACTTAATCTGAGTTTCTTCAAACAGATAAACAGTGACGTGTTCTGGTGAGAGTGGGTACAGGACTGTTTTAGGAATGGGCAGAGCCTCTGCAATGTTCTGTTGTTAAGACAGACTCTAGAGAGCTATTCGCTTTTTTTAATGTTAAAAACATCACCAAACAACGGAATAACATAAGCTTTATTAAAACATTTTCTTATTCAAATATTAAAATCTCCAGAAATGCTGTTTTCTAACTCATCAATCATTATTTAATGTGAAAATATCTCTTTGTACTGTCTTGGCAGTTTTTGTGCACAGTGCTGCAGTCATTTCAGTCACTGTCTCTCGGGCACAATAGTACACAGCAGTGTCTTCATTCTTCAGGCTGTTCATCTGAAGATAGACATGCTTCTTACTGTTGTCTCTGGAGATGGTGAACCGTCCTTGGGCGTAATAATAATACATATTCTGGCTATCATATCTGATCAATGCCAGCCATTCCAACTCTTTTCCATACTTCTGTCTTATCCAAGCCATCCAGTAGTTATCAATGTCCAAATCAGAGGCAGTACATGTCAGTTTATGGGATTCTCCAGGTTTAGTGATTACAGCTTCAGACTCTGTCAGTGTCTGACACCAGCAATCTGCAAAATAAAACATGATAAATGTGAGTAAATTCAGATAAAAAAAATAAACCATTATATTATCAGCGGTAAAGCCTGGAATCATACATCGAGAAGCCAGTAACAGTAATGTAAATCCCAAAACGTTATGCTCCATATTGTTGTACTGAATTATCGAGCTGGGGCCCGTTCTTCGTACGTCGCTAACTCAGTTAGCTGGATTTGATTGTTGACGATTTGGCATGATCTTGGATTGTTTGGTTCTTCGACGCTCATCCTGGACTTGCTGTCATAGCAACAGGTGCGTAAGCTTAAACCAGCTCGGGAGCAGGCTTATTTCATGTAAACAGGATTAGATCGCGGCTTTATAAGCGGAGCTGATACAGGAAGTCCAGCGCAGCGCGATAGTGCACTTTCTAAGATGTATATTTTTTCTCGTGACTCGTGAGATTGTCGTTTACATTATTAAATTGTTGGAAACGCACATTTATTTTTCGACTGGTCGGAGTCGGGCTTTAACAACAGGACAAACTGTTTGCATTGCCCTAAGATTATTTGCGAGTGGCTCTTTCCTTTACACTATTGGAGATGCGGAGAACTTGATGGAAAGTGCTGTCTGTCGTGTCATTCGGAGTTTACCTGGCGCTTTGAGGCTTGAAAAACAGTTTTAGTTTTTTTGTGGCATTTCCAAGCCACTGAAGACCCAATGTTGTAAAGCAGTTTTTTTTTTTTACGCAGTTTTTTTTTTTTTTTTTTTTTTTTTTTGGCTATCATAATTTTTTATGAAGATCATGCAATCATGACCATGCCGATTACAGTATGTGTCACTCAGGCTTCACTAACGTGATTGGTACCATAGACTATAGGCTACCATAGACTGCCATCAAGGCCTCAATGAAGGGTATTAGAAAGTGTATGTAAATTCACAATGTAAATGTGCAGCCCAGTTACTATTGGGATTCTTAATATTCCAGATTAATAATATTATATATAAAAAAAGGCAGTTGACTACAATCGTCCATATCACAAATGTGAAAGCAAAATGGGCAGGATCTGTGCATGACTTAAGAATTTTCATAGATTCACATTTATGCACATTATTTGAAAGTGGTAAGAAAAGTTCCACAATTAAATATCAAGCTCACTGTATTACATACACTTATGCTGATCCTAACAGAACTGCATTTCTTCATAGGTGATTATGACATGTTCCTGCCTGCAGACAGGTGTTTATGACCCCATTCCCTGACCCAAACCAGTTACAATGCAGCTCTAGCCAGGACAAGGGCACACAATGAAATGAACTTTGGCTAACTAAAGGGAAGATTTCAGTGTCTGAAAAGTCTGAGGGTTGCACACCTGACAGGGCCTGTGACATTGTT
This sequence comes from Leuciscus idus, assembly GCA_021554675.1. Taxonomy (NCBI): domain Eukaryota; kingdom Metazoa; phylum Chordata; class Actinopteri; order Cypriniformes; family Leuciscidae; genus Leuciscus; species Leuciscus idus. Next base: position 30,138,784 of record CM038621.1, read on the forward strand.
GCATTTGCCATATTATACAACACTGCAAAAAAAAAAAAAAAAAAAAAAAAAAAAAAAACTTTTCATTAAATGTTTAATAAAAGACAAATATGCTTAGTTCCTTGAGTTTTATTTCAAATGTTCTTTGTAAAGAAAAGCCAGTGGTCAAGTGCCTGCAACAAGAGATATTAGACACATGCCTCATGCAACAAATAAAAAGGAAAAGTTGGCTATACACTGCCCACCTGTAGGCCTATGTCTCCTCTGTCTGTGCAGACTCTTCTGTAGGCCTTTCTGTAGATGTGGAATCCTGCAACTTATATTGCAGCCATAAAGCATACAAGTATAAATTAAGTAAAGTTATTTATGCACTTGCAGGTAGGCTAATTCCTCCATATGACAGTTATCTGAGAGGGTTTATTCACTGTCCAGTACAATGGAAACAAATGGACATTACAAAGTCTTATACTTTCTTTCCTTTGGAAAGTTAGAAAATGTCCACTTACTGCACATATTTCAGCCACCACTTTCTTGGGAACAGATACAAGTGTTGGTGTATTATGTAAAAGTGCACAAAAGAGGAAAACACAATGTCATTACAATGAACTACACTCGGGAAACGTGATCAATAACTCATGGCAAAATATTTTTTACATTAACATAAGTTTATCAGTTTTCACTTTCACAAGTCAAAGCAATTCATCATTACTCAAGATTTAACAGTTGAAATGACTATACTACTAAGATCTTTTCTTTTTTTCCAGCCTTTTTCTTGGTTGCTTTTATAAACAGACAACCATTTATTTAACAGTTCCTTTTATAGAAGAGACTATAATAACTAAAAATTACCATTATGTAGAATATTTTTGTACTTCACTTTTATTTGTTTCCATGTTCTAGTGTGGTGACTCTGACATTACAATGAACAAAGTAATTATGCAATTATTAAAATACAAAAATATAGGCTAATAAGTGATAAAAACATCTAACATGGCCACTTCTAACGGATTTCAATTGTCTGCTACTTTTTGCCAGCCCTCTCTCCTGGCTTTTGCAGACTTTGATGTGTTCCCTGGCGTTTTGATTAAACATTAAAATTCCGAATAAACTTCGACTATTAGTTCTTGCTCTGCTGAGGAGAAAAACTGAGCGCGCTCTTTGGCCACGCTGAACAGCCAATAGCAGCGTTGCTGATCAATGTTTCTACTATCGATACATATCCCCTTTTAACCAGCGCATGAACGCGCAGTTATCTCAGATAACTCAATCCAGCGATACTAATCATAAACAACAGGTGTGTTCGAAGAACCGAGTTAGCCAGATCATGATTAGCACGATGATATCATCTTGGATGTGTCATTTGATCTCGGATGTAATAAGCAACGTACGAAGAACGAGCCCCTGTACAGGGATACAGAACTTATTATGAAGGTTCAAGAGGAAGATTAATTTGCATAATCTAATTAAATATTCAGTTTGGGAAGTACTGAATTTTAATAATGACATAATATTACTGAATCTATGCATTATATAAGCATTATGGATCCATACAAGGTATACAAATGAATGAACTCTTTGTATTTCAAACTAATAAATATTTATTTATTTATTTATTTATTTGATGTGTATCTAGTATTATTCATGTATCTTTAAATTATTTTAAATTAAAAACAAATAAATTAATAATTAACATGGTTTTGTGTCATTTTCAAATATTATATATATATATATATATATATATTATTTTTTTTATTTTTTTTATAATAAATAATTCTATTTAAATAATTAAAACAATTATTATTATTATTATTGTTTGTTTTCAATAGTAATTCTAAAGAGTCCTTAACGTGTCTGATGATTAAGGTCTTACCATGGCATTCAACTTCCAAACTAGTCATGCATGTTAAGTATTTGTGCACATGTTTTTTGCACGAGCATTAAACTGGTATTCATCACAGTGCCTGTATACCGAACACAATAATACACAGCCGTGTACTCAAATTGCAGATTTTGTCCTTTAAGATATACTGCACTGTTAAAAATTGCTGTAAAAATACAGTGAATTTCCAACAGTAAAATACTGTTATTTCAATAAACAGTTTAATCATGTTAATTTACAGTCTATGTTCCATAAATTAATTACTTGTCGTAAATTTACAGCATTTATGTGTAAACCCATTTGTTTCTGGAAAAAACAGTCTTGGACTGTAAAAAATAGCACGTGGGGGCGGGGCATCTTCAACGCGGTCTATTTCGAACAGAAAGCAGTCAAATAACAGAATTGTTTCGCAACACTCAGACGGTCTTAAAGAAGGACACTGTTCAAGGTACGTTATTTCTTTACTGTTATTCTGTTATGTTGCTCCCCCAACCTGTACAATCGCCTTTTTCATGAGGTATTTTTGATTGTGCTGTTACTGAGCGCGAATCGCGTTTTGTAGAGCTCTCAACGGTTGAGGCATTTCGCCTGCTAATGAATGTTCTCTGAGCTCCGATTATCACGGCGAACTATTTGCTTGATTAAAGTTAAGTTACCATTTAGAAATTAGTTTGGCTTTCATTTGTAGTAACCCTTAACTCGATTTACATGAATTTCTGATTCAGTAATGTTACACGATGCGAATCTTACCAGATGCATTAATGTAAATCGTATAATATCATGCACATAAGATGGAGAATAATTACAAAACTACTCGAAATATCCAGATTCATTATAATAATTAAAAGTTAGTGGTCAATTTGTTTAGTTTCCATGCAAATTATGTTGTAAAGCTGTTCAAATTCTCAAAGCAAAATAGATAGTGGTGCGAGTAACTGTTACCTGTGTTTTTGTGAGATTCACATGTAACTTACATACTATTAAAATGTCAAAGAGGTTATTTCTGAAAGACGAGGCGGATATTCTCGACTTGTCGGCGCGAAACAAGTTTTGAAGACAGACAGTTCTCAACAGCTGAGGCATTTCACTATTCAATGTTCTCCGTGCTCGACGTCGAATGTCTTTGCTTGGTTTAAGATGACGAAATAATAATTATTTCTTCTTTTTTTTCTTCTAGGAATCATTCACTTGATGTAAATGTTTTACTGAGACAGTACACAGCCCTAATCTTTGGTGAGTTTCACATGGATGGCCTTAGAGTGAGTAAATAATCAGAAAATTGAGAATATTGTGTGTAAACTGTTATTTAAAATAAAATAAAATAAATAAAATTCATTTCAGGGAGGGCAGAGAACTGTATTGAACGCTGGATGATTGTGTTGTTTGTGATGGCATACAACCAAGATTCCTGACTGCAATAGCAACCATGTTTGCAATGTTCTACGTCTTCAATCTTCAGTATCTAGAGGAGGCATGTGGCACCTTGGAATTCATTCAAAGGTATTTTATCACCTTTTATAGTACCCTTTATATTTAATCCAATATTTAAATTGATAAAAGGTAGATTTTGTAAGTTTTATTTTTTAATGTGTGTGTGGGTGTGTTTTTTTTTATTACCCTTAGACGATTTGTTGGGATAAACCCTGAAAGAGGTTTGAAGACCTGCAGAGGCAAGGTGGTTTCAAAGAAGACTGGAAAACTTGTCAGCAAGAAGTCTGCCACTGTCAATCCCAAAGTTGCTTCTCTCCTGAAGAACCTCATCGATTTTGAATGGAACTTCGTCTAGGTAACTAAACTTAAATGTCCACTGACACTCACATTTGTGCAGCTTCCTAAAAGAATCAACACCTCTTAACTGCATTCATATTCAGTGGTAAGAAAGTATCTGAACCCTTTGGAATTGGATGATTTTCTGCATTAATTGGTCATAAAATGTCTTCATCAGTCACATGTATAGACAAACAAAGTGTTTAAGCTAGCTACACACACAATTATAATCTTTCATGACTTTACTAAACATCCCATTAGCCACTCTCAGTGCAGTGTAATAAAAATGTACATTTTGTAAGTGACTACATTGTTACCTCTATGAACCACAAATGTTGTTTTTGTTTTGTGATGGTTGTTCATGAGTACCTTGTTTGATCTGAGCAGTTAAACTGCCCAATGTTCTTCAGAAAAATCCACCATGTCTTGCACAGTCTTTGGTTTTCCAGCACATTCTGAACAATTAAACCCTTTACAATAGTGACTGCATGGTTTTAACATCCATCATTTCACAATGAGAACTACTCATTAGTTATATAGGGTGCCAGGGGGATGATTTTATTCTGAAGAACAGTGGACAGTTTAACTGCTCAGAACAAACAAGTGAATCATGAACAACTATTACAAAAACAAAACAAACAAAAAAACATTCGTGGGTCATTAAGTAACAAGAAGTTCACTTACTGCAGCACTGTGAATATTTAATGAGATGTGTTTAGTAAAGTATAGATAATCTCTAAGATTAGTAGGGGTGTAACGATACACAAAACTGACGGTTCGGTACGTCCCACGGTTTTGACGTCTCGGTTCGGTTCGGTTCGGTTCATTTAGGTGGAGTGGGGGGTTTAGAAAGCTAAAATTGTTTTTGTTTTTAAACAGATAATTTAATTAACAAATTGTGTCCTTGTCTTTAAATTAATTCAATTACAAGTAAACGTTTCGCAAGGATAAAACTAATTATCTGCTAATGCTGTAAACTATATAGGAGCCCTTACTTGCACATTACTATAACATTAAAGCTTAACAACAGAGCCAAGACTTTTAGCCTAAATTCAGTTGCTATTTATTTTTAGATATAATAATAATCAACACTCAAGTAACAAATTGTATGAAAACATGTAAACTGCACATAAGGCAGTTTTTACATTAACATATGTTTTTACTCTAATTTATTATTGAAATATAATAATTTACACAGTTGCTGTCATTTTCATGACAGATATTTTAAACATACATAAAATAATCAAGATGTCATTAACAGGTTAAGTAAAATATAATATATAGGCTAATATAGTGCATTTATTTAGTGAAAGAGTTCATTTCCTTAGCAAACCAACAAGCTGTGGACACTGAATGACTTGCCTGAGGTAAATAAAGCTATGTGAAAAAAGAAGCGTTTTATTGACATATTTCCGCTGTTGAAACACTGACTGAGCGATTACACGAGTTATGATGCCTTTCAGTAAGTATACTGTATCTTTCAACATACCTTCAGGTGTCCATTCATGTTTATTCTGTAACTGAGGAAGAGAATCGCGTTTACTCGCGCTCCGCGCTGCCGCTTGAAATGAGGAGCCTAGTAGCCTACGGTGATCTGTCACGCCACATCAAAGAGCGCCAAAACGACATTTAATGTTTGAATTTCGTCATCAAATAGACAGAATTTGAAAGATTACACCTTGCTTATTATCGAATGTAACAAAACACTGAGCTTATTGCGATTAAATGTGGTTAATGGTGGTTAGGCAACGCTGTATTCGTTGTGTACACATAAGACATGAGGTCCAATGAGCCGGGACAGCAGGGGGCGGGGCAGCAGGGGACGGGGCGGGCGTGTTCGGTACGCCATGAGAGTATCGCGATTCGTATCGTGGGTGGTGTATCGCGGTTTTTCGGTTCGGTTCGAATATCGTTACACCCCTAAAGATTAGTTATGTACAATAACATGATCATTTTATGTCTCTTTTAAAAGTGTTCGTAGAATATGTGATCACTAGTTTTTGTCATGTGATTTATTTTACCACTAAGATTTTCTTGATTTTCTTTCCTCTCAGATCTGGATTTCCTCTCAGACCAGATGTGTCAAAAGCTGATGTGGGACGTTTTGGCTGTTTTTTGCCGTTTGACGTTTTTTCACCCATTGGATCCCTTGTCCTCTCAGATCCGGACTTCCTCTCAGGCCAGATCTTTCAGATGAGATGTTTGAGATGTTTTCTGCAGTTTTTTTGCCTCTATCAAGGATTTTTCATCCATTGGTTCTCAATATTTTCCTCTCAGACTCAGAATTCCTCTCTTGCTTGGATGCTGATGTGACATTTTGAATGTAAGGTTTCTTTGTTTGCCTACTGGTTCCTCACATTAAATTTTACAATGTATTTTCTGTGACTTTTTTTCCTTAACTGTTAGTGTATTGTTAAAACTTGTTAGCTGTTTTAAATAAATGGCATACAATACTGTACCATAATCTATATTTTCTTCATTTTTTCCATTGAGTAAATATAGGGATGTTAATAGATATCGGACAATAGAGTAAATAGAAAACAGTATTTATATTCTAACTTTTTATACTATAGAATTATAGCTGGAACCATTACTGCCAGTAATTTGTGAAGCACAGCCATAAAATTAAAAACTGTAGAATTACGGTAAATGGCTGGAACCACAGCTGCCAGTACTTTACTGTGAAATTACAGCATTGTTGAAACCGTAAAATAACAGTAAATGGCTGGAACCACAGCTGCCAGTATTTTACTGTAAAATTACAGCATTGTTGAAACCGTAAAATTACGGTAAAGGGCTGGAACCACAGAGCAGTATTTTACTGTAAAATAACAGCATTGTTGAAACCGTAAAATTACGGTAAAGGGCTGGAACCACAGCTGCCAGTATTTTACTGTAAATTTACGGGTGAATTTTTTACAGTGTGTGCTTGTAGATGTGTCTCTGGAGATGGTGAACTTATTTTTCAGTGAGTCCTTGTAGTCTATGCTACCCACCAGCGTGGATCATGCCAATGAACTCGAGGATCTTCCCCTGAGCTTGTCTAATCCAGGAAGGTGCCTTGGAGCCATCACTGAGAGCATAACCTGATACTTTACAGGAAATGGTAAAAGATTCTCCAGGTTTTACCGAAAGTGAGCTTGGTTGGTTGTGTTCCACAGTGCTGCACACATCTGCAAATTAAGCACAAATATGTTCATTTTGAAATGGAATTTTTGTGGTTATTATGGTTGAATCAATGTTGAACAGTGTAATGCTGCTCTAAAAACCTTGAAGAATTTTACTCACAAGGCATGACAGACATTAGGAGTACAGACAGATAAAACATGATTTTATGAGTGGTTCTTCTCTGCTTTGTGGGAGCACAAGAAATATTCACAGCCAGGGATGGGCTGGGTATATATATACTGGAGAATTTGCATTGAGTATTGGAGACAGTTCCACCATGTGTGTACAGGGTGAATATTAAAGGGATACTTCACCAAAAATATTAACATTCTGTCATCATTTACTCACTCTCATATCATTCAATCTCATGTCAACCCGTATGACTTACTCTCTTCTGTGGAACAGAAAATGTGATTATTCTGGCTGCTTTTTCCATTTAAAGAAAATTAAAAAAAAGTCTGTCAAACTCCAAAATGACTAAATAAAGAGCATTTTATGTAGTCTTTACGAAAACTTTGTATTCTAAATTAAAAAGCATTATAACTCCCTAGTAATTGCTGCAGTCATTGTAAGCTTTTGAGGTTTTTGTTTGTTTTTTGGATAGTAATTCCTTCCCATGGGTTTGGTAACAATTGAGTCATTACTAGTGGGTAACCATGATCTTCACTTTAGAATTAATTATACATTATGCATTATTCATATTAGTTATTAACCTGTATACAGTAGTTCTCCAGAAGGTATGAAAAAAAGTAGTTACTGATCAGCTAATAGTGAAGTACCTCATTCAACTGAGAATTATTACTTACTAATTCGTTAAACAGATCTGTTTCTTGTTAGTTAATAGTAGTTACTAGAATGTTAATAGTGAATTACTCATTTGTTCCTGTGTAGTTATTCATTAATGATGGAACAGTATTCTAAAGTGTTACCAAACACTTAAAGATAACTGTTATGAATTGGAAGACTCAGTAGAATCCATTTGCAGCTTTTAATGAAGGAACGTCAAAACAGGCAAGGTCCAGGCAACAGCAAAACAGGGTGATCAGAGAACAAGCACAGAGAGTAGTCAGGTCACAGGCAGAAGTTCAGGGCAGGCAGCAAGAGACAATAATCCAAGAGCAATCCAAGTCGAGACAGGCAGCAAACAGGCAGAAACGAGATAACGATCCGAGGTCAATAAACAGATCAGTAGAATAGGGGAAAACGCTCAGTGATTACAGGCCGTGGCAATGCAATACTTCGCAGTGATCTTCTGTTTGAGTGTGGTTTATATGAAGTGTCTGAATGAGATGCAGGTGAGTGCGCAATCAGTCCCAGGTATGAAGCATTATGGGAATTGTAGTTTTGTGAAGTGATCAGTCTGGTGTGGAGTGCCCTCTGGTGACTCTCAGGGGCACTCCAGCTGGTGATTGTTACACTAACTGATTTACACACCCAATACACCACTTGACCTACGTGTGCAAAATATTTATTTATTTTACTTTGACACTCAAACTTTGGTATTGTATCATAAGCTACTGTATACTACAAAAAGTCTGAAAGGTTTTATGCCAACAAATAAACTGTTTGTTTTATTGGAAATGTGTTTATTGAAGAGACAGGTTCTTGTGCAGGTCCTGTGGCAGTTTGTGGCACAGTGTATCGCGAGCACAATAATACACAGCTGTGTCCTCAGTGTTGAAGTTTTGTCCTGTTAAAATGACTGCATTGCTGGAGGATTCAGCTGAGAAACTGATCTTATTTTTCAGTGAATCTTTGACACCATTGCTACTGGAAGTATGGAACCAGCCAATCCACTCCATCGGTTTTCCACTTGAATGTCTGATCCAGTTTGTGTAGCCATCGCCTGAGGCTGAATATCCAGTGATCTTACAGGCGATGGTGAATGTTTCCCCTGGTTTTACTACCATGACAGGAGGCTGATTCAGCTCAATACAGAAAAGACCTACAATCATTAAAGCATTATATCAGTATACAAATTGAGCTCTGTTTTCTGTTTATAATTTTTTTGTGTTGAGCTGAAGATACTCACAGGGTGCAGTTGCCAAAATCAGCAGTATTGAAAAGCTGTACATGATTCTGGTTGTATTTCACTGTGGCTCTGTAAAACGCTAAGAGCTTTTATTATGTCTGTGTGCTCCTGTTTACATGAGAGAAAGGTGGAGATTTGCATTGACGTAAAAATGTGTCTGTCGATAGTTTGTATAATAATTATGAACAATGATGCAAATTTATTTGCCTGACATCATATTATTGATGTATAAAATAAAGTCTCAAAGAGAAGCAAGATACACATGATTATTCATATTTATGGTGTAAATATCTTGCTACTGAAACATTTTTTGCAAAGAAAACATCTAACACACATATTAGCTTTTAAAAATGTAGGCCAATTGAACGTATGGAACAGAAGAAGTGAGTTTAATTTAAAACAAAGGATATTTTTTAAGACTCATCGGGATAGGTAACAAGACAGTGTATATATATATATATATATATAGTGAATATCAAGGCCGCCTTAATGCACGGGCTTACCTGGGCTGAAGCCCAGGGGCCTCCCAAGTTCAGGGGCCTCCCATGTTCAGGTTCATGATGAGCTGAAAAGGTCATTTTGTTTTAACTTGTCAGATTTTGTCGCTGTATGTCGCTAGTCGCTTGTGGGCGTTGGTAGTGCTGTCACTCTAATGTTATTGTTAAGGTGCGTTCACACCAAACGCGAATAGAGCGTCTCGCGCGAGTGATTTCAGTGTTGTAAAGACGCGTTTACGCGCGTCTAGAGGTCCCGCGGCGCGAATGAGGCGAGACTGCTCGTCTGGCCACATCTATACAAAACACCACCACAAGTGATATTATACAACTATATCATTTTAATTTGACTAGGAATTAGGCTCAAAAGAAACAGTATGCTGTTGGGAGAGTGTTTTTATATTACACACAGCAGTGTTCAGGGATTAAATCATTTACTAGATTAACGATCGATCAATCTACAAATTAAACTCACTCATACTGTCATCAATTACTAAAACGTCATCCGAATTTGACAAATAGGCTAATACATTTTCTTGTCCCTAATAGTCAACATAATGCACTGTAAAATGAACTGCAGCAGTGCTAAACTTGCATCATAAAACTACACTCGAACTATAAATGTATGAATTAAACTCACTGAGACTGTCGACAGTTTCTTTTCCATGCATCATTTTATTATATCCATGTTTGTGGTTAGTTACAGTCAAATCATATAAAACAGTGAAATCGCCCTTGAACTCTTCGGTCTTGCCGATTCACATGCAATTTCACTCGAGAAGGTGACGGGAGCTGAGCTCCACTGAAAGGCTTCTTTCCTATTGGTCGTCGCTCGCGAAAATCGCTTCTCATTTGCATAAAGTTGACATTTAGTTGCTGTGTGTGGTTGTTAAATAAAGTGTCTTGTGTTTATGTGCTCAGTGATATGTTAATAACAATATTAAAATGAAAAACAATATTTAAAAAAATCACTGTTGTAGGTCTCAAAAGAAACTAATGCATTTTGTGATGTAGATTACCTAGATAGGCTATTACACTTTTTTAAAATGAGACTCTTTAAATTGAGGGGATGGGGGGCCTACAAAACCTCTCAGCCCCGGGGCCTAACATTAGGTTAAGGCGGCTCTGGTGAATATGTGCAGTTGTTGCCTGTTAAAGAATTGTTTGTACCTGATCTTAACCATAAAAAAATACTTCTGTTTGTATAGTCATCTATTCAGTCATGTTAAATAATATTTTGACTTGAATAAAACAGTTAAGCTTCTGTGTATTTTGTTTTTGTACAGAACTGTGTCTTGTTTAATCACTGTGTATCTTGCACAGTAATACACAGCAGTGTCTTCAGCCTGAAAATTATTTCCCTGTAGAAACACTGTGTTTTTGGACGTGTCCTGTGTGAAACTGATCTTGTTTTTTATGGAGTCTTTAATATCACTGCTACCACCATTACACATATATCCAAGCCATTCCAGTGCTTTTCCAGTGGGTTGACGTATCCAGTGAATGCAATAGCTTGATTCTGAAATCCTGCAGGAGATGGAGAATGACTCTTGAGGTTTCACAACCAAAGATGGAGGTTGAGTGAGCTCGACACAGTAAACACCACCTAAAAAAAACCATAAAAAAAAACAAAAACAATGAAATGCATTATTAATTGTCTCAAAATATGCATGTTTACAGTTCAGCTTATTTTATTTCTTTAGCGTTTAAATGAACCATCAGTGAAGCTCACATGATGCAGCTGCTGCCAACAGTAGAAGAGCTGATGAGAGGATCATGATTTAAGATGACAGGAATTTTTCCTTCTAACCCCGAGGCACACTTCACTTTATTACGTAAAGTCGATGGATAATTTGCATAAAGTCATCCAGTTGTCTAAGATGTAAAACATCAATGCTTTTACCATTTCATCTGTATTGATATAGTTTGATATCTGGAACAATTGCTAGATGTCTATTACCCAGCCAGCAATGACATGTGGGGCCCAGATGAGGGCTTCATGGGCGGCAAATGTGGGCCCCATTATGGGCTTGCACCCGGGATCCACATTGGGGCAAGCCGTGGAAGCCCAGACATACTAAAAGTGGGACCTGTATGGGTACTGCATGGGTCTTAATTGGGCAATTCATGTCAGACCCATTTGGGCCCCACCTGCCCAAATGGGTCTAAAGTGGGCTTGCACCCGGGATCTACCCAGATGGGCTTTAAATGGGCTCTGTAAGAGTCTTATGTGGGTCCTAACTGGGCAATTCATGCCAGACCCATTGGGGCCCCACCTGCCCAAAGGGGTTTAAAGTGGGTTTGCACCCAGGATCCAGCCGTGGATGCCCAGATGGGCTTTATAGGGGGTACTATAATGGTGTTATGTGGGATCTTAACCGGGCAATTCATGACAGACCCATTTGGGCCCCACCTGCTTAAAGGGCGTTTAAAATGGGCTTGCACCCGGGATCCACATGGGGGCCAGCCGTGGATGCCCAGATGGGTTTTAAGTGGGACCTGTAAGGGTCTTATGTGGGTCTTAACTGGGTAATTCATGTCAGACCCATTTGGGCCCCACCTGCCTAAAGGAGTTTAAAGTGGGCTTGCACCAGGATTCAACCGTGAATGCCCCTATGGGCTCAAAGTGGGCTCTGTAAGGATCTTATGTGGGCCCTAACTGGGCAATTCATGCAAGGCCTATCTAAGCCCAGCCATGCCAAATGGTTTAAGGAAACAATCTAAGAAAAACTAAAAACGAAGAATGAATATAAGTCCAAGATAAATACAAGACACTTGACGCTTTGAACTGCAAGAAATATATTGTTAAATTAAACAACAAAAGTGATCTTTAAAAAACAATTTAAATGTCACAACATACCGGTAAACAAATCAAAAATATATTTAAAAAAAAATCTCTGAAAAAAAAAACATCTCTCCAAAAAATACATTAATACAAAATTGTTACATCGAACAACAAACTTAATCTTTAAAAAAACTATTTAAATGTCACAACAAACTCTCATTCGCTTTGAGAGGAAACGAGCTTTCCAATAAGGTATAAAATGACATACTTTAGTCATTTTAAACCATTTCAAAAACCGATACCGATATTTACCGATATCGGCCGATAATATCGAGCATCCCTAGTTATTTGTCTAAATATGTGTTTCTGCCCCAAGGGACAGGCGTCTGGGACTGGGCTATTATTTGAAGTGTTACGGTAGGCCTGCAACTTTTCTGAGAGTCCACTAATCAGCATAATTCAACACAGCGTAAACTTTGACCTATTTTGATGTTTTTTACATTTTTGGGAAGTTACATTTTTCATTTTCTGCACGACTAACAAAAATGACTGATGGATTGTTTTGGCAAAAGATCTACATGTATGCAATGTTTGTTCTTTGGTGACTAGCGTGACTTGAAATGTATTGAGTTACAATTACTCAATCTCAACATGCTTGATTAGCCTACATGTAGAGTTACTGCAAGTTACTAAAAATTGTACAGTAAGTAATTACATAACTCAATAGGCCTACATAGTTACTTTGCACCTCTGCCATGCAGGACCTGTTAAACAGAGCTTGACTAGATCCCGGCTAAAGACAGAAAATAAACATGCTTCACACAGGTTGCAGTGAGAATACACAATCAATTGTTTATTGGTACAGGTGCAGCTTGAATAGAACATCACATGGCATGGTCACATATGAAAAAAACCTGCATGGTTCATATACTGCAACCATATATCTTCCTTACTTAAATCGGACAGAATTACCTTCTGTGTTTCATATAAGGCCAATATATGTCCTATACAAAATCAGACCGATTATGGCCCATTTCATACTAAATAGCACACATAAAACTTGTAGGTTTTTTTTGCATTATATATGAATACTGTTAAAAGACTTATATGAGTTTTACATGACAAAAGTATGCAAAAGTGTATGGTATTAGTAGAAACATATAAAACTCATATAACATTCATACAGGGTTTATACAGAGATTCTTAAATTGAATTTACTACCTTTTTACCACCTATTTTACTACCATCACAATATTTTTACTACCAACACGGCTTCAAACTTCAACTGTGTTAAGTAAAGTGACAAGTAAAGACATGAAATATCTTTCCAAAATGAATTAATAACATATTTAATCACAATTTAATGAGGCAATTATAACTTTTTTTAGTGAGGGCCAAATACAGAAAAATAAACAAAGGGCCGGGCCACACACTAGAGGTGACATATTGACACAATACACAATACTGTATTTTTACAACCTGGCTATAAAACGCTATAAATCCATCCATATTTTTTCCCAAAACGCTATAAATCCATCCATATTTTTTTCCAAAACGCTATAAATCCATCCAGATTTTTTTTTAAAACGCTATTAATCCATCCAGATTTTTTTTCAAAACGCTATAAATCCATCCATATTTTTTTCCAAAACGCTATAAATCCATCCATATTTTTTTTCCAAAACGCTATAAATCCATCCATATTTTTTTCCAAAACGCTATTAATCCATCCAGATTTTTTTTCAAAAGCTATAAATCCATATTTTTTCCCAAAAAATTGTCTTTTTAAAAAGTATTTTGTCTTTTATTTCGTGTTTGCATTTGAGGAAAAAAACATGTTATGTAGCCTAACCGTTCGTTCTCCATTAAGGATGCTTTTAAAACTTTCACAGAGACATCAAACAGAAAACACAAAGCCTCTCTTTGAAACGAATTTCGTTTTGTATTAATTTTATCTTAATTTTAATCCATGTTTCATTATTTTGTATAATCACAACACGTTCAGACATGAACCGAAACTCAGCGTATAGGTAAGCCTAGGCTACTCGCCTCACAGACCTAAACAAATTAGAAATATCCTATATCTATTATCTACAGAAAGCTTGAAATTTCTACTTTTAAACAGAACCATTCAAAACTAAATAAAAGTAGGCTATAGGCTAATCCGTAAGAAATGCATTTTTCTCCGGCGCGTTCACTACTGCGAAGATCGCGAGTCAGTGTCAACTTCATCTTTGCAGCTGACATAGAAACACGTGTTTATTAATAAACAATTAAAATGTCATAATATTTTTTTTTTTACAGCGTTTAGGTGCCGTTTATATGAACGCGTCACCACTACATGAGAGAGAGAGAGAGAGAGAGACACACACACACGCAAGGTCTCTCCCTCTCTGCCGTGCGCTCGCTACACGGTTTGCATATGATGAACATTCACCCGCCAGTGTGGCGGATAGCCTTTTGAGATTTACTCGCCAAACGGAAAATCTAACCGCACTTGGCGCTTGGCGGGTGTTAATTTCGGACCCTGGCTGCAGGCCAATAAAAAGGCCGAAGTTTGGACACCCATGATATAGACCCAGTTAGATGGGGCTTCGGAAATTTACTACCTCGTCAGATGACGTTTACTACTTTTTACTACTTTTTACTGGCCTTAATTTGGCATAATTTAATTTACTACCTTTTACAACCCCGCGGAAACCCTGTCATATATAAATTATTTAAAGTTCTTATACTGAATCAAATGCTATTCAAATTAAAGTCATATAGAATTTATACACATTTTGTGTCATTTATTTATGTGTTTCATACAGATTTCATGTTTTGATGACCAACATCTGATTCACTTATATGCAGTTGCCAATTTTTTAAAGGGATACTCCATTTTAAAAGGAAAATTCTGTCAACATATACTCACCCTTCATGTTGTTTCAAACCTGTATGAATTTCTTTCTTCTGCTGAACAGAAAGGAAGATATTTAGAAGAATGTCAGTAACCAGACAGTTTCTGGTCTCATTGACTTCCATAAACTGTCTGGTTACTGACATTCTTCTAAATATCTTCCTTTCTGTTCAGCAGAAGAAAGAAATTCATACAGGATTGAAACATGAGGGTGAGTATATGATGACAAAATTTTCATTTTAAAGTGGAGTATCCCTTTAAATTGTACAGTGCAGAAGCCGGTTCGAGGATTACTGTCAGAATATCACTGATCTTTATGAAGACTGTTAATTTTCCTACAGGATTTGAAAGAGCAGTTATAAAGCAATGAGTATTTACATTAATTGTGAACTGTCTGGGCCTGTTGTTTGTGAACAAATCATAACATATTGCAAATGAACAAAGTTGAGTCAAATATGTTTCTAGAACAGTGATTAAAATGTTGAAAATTGGCTGGAATATGTGACATGAACTCTGGTGGTGATGCACTCTAAAAACTTTTAAAGGGTTAGTTCACCCAAAAATGAAAATTGTGTCATTAATGACTCACCCTCATGTCGTTCCAAGCCCGTAAGACCTCCGTTCATGTTCGGAACACAGTTTAAGATATTTTAGATTTAGTCCGAGAGCTTTCGGTCCTTCCATTGAAAATGTATGTACACTATACTGTCCATGTCCAGAAAGGCAATAAAAACATCATCAAAGTAGTTCGTGTGACATCAGTGGGTTAGTTAGAATGTTTTGAAGCATCGAAAATACATTTTGGTCCAAAAATAACAAAAACTACGACTTTATTCAGCATTGTATTCTCTTCTGGGTCTGTTGTCAATCCTCGTTCACGACTCCGACTACGCTGCTGACGTAAGACGCTGCTGACGTGTTATCTGGTGCGCCCGAGCTTCGTTTACAGTCTGAGGGAGACGCACGCTGTATTCAAGCTATTCTACATTGTTCCTCTGTGTCGAAATCCGTAGACATGTTTGCGAAGATTGTTTTGTTTACAGTGAGCGTCTGTAAACGAAGCTCGGACGCACCAGATAACACGTCAGCAGCGTCACTGCGGAGTCGTGAACCTGGATTGACAACAGACCCAGAAGAGAATACAATACTGAATAAAGTTGTATTTTTTGTTATTTTTGGACCAAAATGTATTTTTGATGCATCAAAACATTCTAACTAACCCACTGATGTCACATGGACTACTTTGATGATGTCTTTATTACCTTTCTGGACATGGACAGTATAGTGTACATACATTTTCAATGGAAGGACAGAAAGCTCTCGGACTAAATCTAAAATATCTTAAACTGTGTTCCGAAAATGAACGGAGGTCTTACGGGCTTGGAACGACATGAGGGTGAGTCATTAATGACATAATTTTCATTTTTGGGTGAACTAACCCTTTAATATGATTTACTCCATTTTTTTGGTATAACATTTTTACACTTAGAATATTGATTAGATTTTTTTAGCAGTGAAATCAATTACATACACTGTATTAACTGAGTAAATGTAAGTAAAACAAATTAAATAGATCTGAGTAACTGCATTTGGTACATTAACAAATAAAATTGAGTAGAAATAATTGGGGGGGAAACATTTAAAAACAAATATTTATGAGTAATATTAACTGTGTTTATATGCCAGTAATGTTAACTTTTTTATTTCCTCTAAACCTTTGTAAAAATATTCCATACAACCACCGGTATAACTACATGACATTGGCCTTTATTGTCGAGGAGTAACGTTAGCCTACAGCAATACAGCATATGTTATACTATTTTTAACACGTATACAATATTGCCTACATTTAAACTAATGAAAGAAACATTTTCGAAGTAAAAATTAAACTTTTAGGCCTAAACTTTCAAGTAATTCAAGTGTAATCAACCGGTCTGTTATCCAATATCCACCGGATCAGCGCTGTTTCCCGTGCCGGAGATGGACTCGCCACTGCGGGGGAACCTCTAACTTTACACCGCCGTCCTGCGTCACTCACGGCCGAGAGATGCTGCGACGCGACTGACTCAATCACCTGCCAATAAACAAACAGTGCACAGTTCTGAGGACAGTTTATCATCCAAATTAGTTATATTCTTTATCTTTAGGAATATAGTCGTGTGTTTTTTATGCAAGGCGTTACCAATCATGCGAAAAGACAGGCGCGAGTCGACACTCGTTTAACTCGTTTGCGTCTCTGTATGTTCTTTCGCATTAAATAAAATGATTTAAAGTACATTAATGATTATACAGATAAAATAAAACATACACACACCTGAATTTCACAGAGGAAATGCACCAATTCTGCGCCGCTGGGAAGAGAAGAGGACTCGGAGAACTGTGCTGGACTGGAGAGAGTGAGAGAGTTCAAACAGCGCGCGCTCACTCAACCGTTGAGCTGTCGTCACGTCAGAGGGTGGGGGAGGGGTGCATTGTTTTAATTGAGTAAACTTAATCAATTTCTTATGCGTGTTAAATTATATTAATAATATTGATTTTATCTAAGTAATATTTGTGGTTCTTGAAACAGATTAGTTTAATTATACATTCTCAAATATTGTGATGGAAATTTCACAAATATATTAGCTCAGTGTATTTTAAATAAATAATTGGTTAGTCAAATACTAAATTATTTTAGTGAAAAACTTCAAACTTAGATATAACTGTAAATTTCAGAAAAAATTAATTGTTGGAGTTTTAGTCAATTATTCCAGTATGTTCAACTCAAACTATCAAGTAAATGATATTCAGAGATTTTATTAAGTTAATAAAGTTAATTATTAATGTGATATTTACTAAGCCACTGAATTATTTTTTAGAGTGATACGCATACGAATCATTTCGACATTTAGGAAAGTTTTATGTTTGTAGGTTAAGAATAGAACTGTTGTATAGTAGTACTGTGATAAAGTTTAGAGAAATTGTCACAAATGAAAATGAAATCTGGTGATGCAGGATTTAAAATGAAAACTATCGATATGTGAAATATGCAACTGTATCTTGTAGAACACACTCTAATAAATGTGTGCTTGTGTGTGTAGTTTAAATGTTGTGTTTCATCTAAGGCTGATTATACAGTATATACAGTAACCATGATTGACTACAGGCATAGGGCTTGACTTAGGACAAGATAAGTACAGCCTTATACTGATTGGTAAACTGCACTGTTTTATACACGTCCATGCTGGACATTCATATTAAATTAGCATTATTTTCCTATGTTTTTACATCATGAAAATCTATATGGCTTTAGTTGTATGTAGGACATATATGACATAATATGATTAAAAATACATTAATATTATGCAATTTATATATGTGGTTTTTGCAGCATATATGTCCCTTACAATATTCTGTTGGAACATATAAGAATCACAGGTGTTTTTAGCAAACCTTTTCCATATGGGAAACACACCTGAGAGGAATCCACAATAATTGGGAGCATACTCATTAACCAATCAATCAATTAACAGGACCCATGTGTTCCCAGTTCAAACCCATGGCCACTTGGCCCCATAAAAATGCCATGCAGGACCCATATATGTGTTCCCAGATCAAACCCATGCCCACTCGGCACATAAATATGTCATGCAAGACCCATATATGTGTTCCCAGATCAAAACCATGCCCACTTGGCCCATAAATATACCATGCAGGACCCATATATGTGTTCCCAGTTCAAACCCATGGCCACTTGGCCCAGAAAAATTCTATGCAGGACCCATATATGTGTTCCCAGTTCAAACCCATGGCCACTTGGCCCATAAAAATGCCATGCAGGACCCATATATGTGTTCCCAGATCAAACCCATGCCCACTCGGCACATAAATATGTCATGCAAGACCCATATATGTGTTCCCAGATCAAAACCATGCCCACTTGGCCCATAAATATACCATGCAGGACCCATATATGTGTTCCCAGTTCAAACCCATGGCCACTCGGCACATAAATATGTCATGCAAGACCCATATATGTGTTCCCAGATCAAAACCATGCCCACTTGGCCCATAAATATACCATGCAGGACCCATATATGTGTTCCCAGTTCAAACCCATGGCCACTTGGCCCATAAAAATGCCATGCAGGACCCATATATGTGTTCCCAGATCAAACCCATGCCCACTCGGCACATAAATATGTCATGCAAGACCCATATATGTGTTCCCAGATCAAAACCATGCCCACTTGGCCCATAAATATACCATGCAGGACCCATATATGTGTTCCCAGTTCAAACCCATGGCCACTTGGCCCAGAAAAATTCTATGCAGGACCCATATATGTGTTTCCAGTTCAAACCCATGGCCACTTGGCTCATAAAAATGCCATGCAGGACCCATATATGTGTTACCAGATCAAACCCATGCCCACTCGGCACATAAATATGTCATGCAAGACCCATATATGTGTTCCCAGATCAAAACCATGCCCACTTGGCCCATAAATATACCATGCAGGACCCATATATGTGTTCCCAGTTCAAACCCATGGCGAATTGGCCCAGAAAAATTCTATGCAGGACCCATATATGTGTTCCTAGTTCAAACCCATGGCCACTTGGCCCAGAAAAATTCTATGCAGGACCCATATATGTGTTCCTAGCTCAAACCCATGGCCACTTGGCTCATAAAAATGCCATGCAGGACCCATATATGTGTTACCAGATCAAACCCATGCCCACTCGGCACATAAATATGTCATGCAAGACCCATATATGTGTTCCCAGATCAAAACCATGCCCACTTGGCCCATAAATATACCATGCAGGACCCATATATGTGTTCCCAGTTCAAACCCATGGCCACTTGGCCCAGAAAAATTCTATGCAGGACCCATATATGTGTTCCCAGTTCAAACCCATGGCCACTTGGCCCATAAAAATGCCATGCAGGACCCATATATGTGTTCCCAGATCAAACACATGCCCACTTGGCCCATAAATAAACCATGCAGGACCCATATATGTGTTCCCAGTTCAAACCCATGCCCACTTGGCTCATAAAAATTCTATGCAGAACCCATATATGCATTCCCAGTTCAAACCCATGCCCACTTGGACCATAAATATGCCATGCAAGACCCATATATGTGTTCCCAGATCAAACCCATGCCCACTTGGCCCATAAATATGCTATGCAGGACCCATATATGTGTTCTCAGTTCAAACCCATGCCCAATTGGCCCATGCCTGTCCCTTATGGGGCCCATGTAATCAGCTCATATGGGCTTCCTATGTGGGACTCATACTACAAAACCTACATGGGACCCGCTGATTTCACCCAGCCAAAGCCCATGCCCACACAGTACCCATGGAACCCGAACTTAACCCATCTGGGCCCCACATGTCATTGCTGGCTGGGTAATGTATTCTGAAAATAAAGATAAAGCTTTTTTGGTATTTGGATCTGTGCTGTCAGCAAATACAGCCATACAATTGCAGCTTAAGAAGAAAAAAAACATCAGTTTTGCATGAACTCCTTCTTCCACTACATGTGTTAAAAAATGTTATGGGTGATGGGTGCAAGCAATCTCGAGCATATCAGAAAAATAATAAGATTTATATTTTTAAATGATGATGATTATTATGCGAGATGGTTTTAACCTAAAAACATTTTTGTACAGATCTGTCTTGTTCAGTCACTGTATCTGTCTTCAGTCTGAAAATTCTTTCCCTGTAGAAATGTGTTTTTGGACGTCACGTGTCCTGCGTGAAACTGCATCTTGTTTTTTACTGAGTCTGTAGTACCAGTGCTACCATCCATGCAAAGATATCCCAGCCATTTCAGGGGTTGAGTGAGCTCAACACAGTAAACCACCTGAAAGCAACAATGAAAGAATATTAATTATGCCTCAAAACTTCTGGTAACAGTTACTGACAGTTAATCAGTACTTCAGACTTATGTGCCCTCCAGAAGCTTGCATTCTGCAAATGAACAGTGCCTTGTGGTACCATCCCAAAGAGGCACAAAATCACTTTCACAGACCTTCACCTCGACTGTTCCATGCTGGTGGAATGACTAACTCAACCCAAGCTGCTGAGCTTTTATTCATTTTCAAGAAACGGCTGAAGACACATATTTTTTCGTCAACACTAGACCCATTAATACTAACACTAACTATTCTATTGGCGCTTTTCCACTGCATGGTACGGTATGGCTCGGTTCGGTATTATTTAATACTATTTTTAGATACTATTCGGTATCTATTTAATAATAATAAATAAATAACTTTTAATATAAAATGATTTTTACATAAAATGATTTTACATAAAATGAAAATGTCCCTAAATAAAAATGACAACATTGCAATCTATTTTGCTTATTATAAATGAGTCATTAAAATGATAAAATATATTCTGTTTGTTTCTTTTAGACAGCGGTTTTATTAAAAATGATAACAAAGATGACAAATCTAATTATAGAAATTCCATCTGTCATTATTCAGCACATGAACAATTTACAGATCTCAACGCAGCACTACAGAAATACAATTTTGGTGTACTTTTATCCTTTTTCCTTTTTAAATAAATGGGCAAACATATCCTGTGGCACCTATTGCATTGATCAAAGCTGTTAATTAACTGAAATTTTATAAATAAATGATTAAATATACTTTTTATAAACACACTGTAACAGATCGGTGGCTGTAATGAGTGCACAACGCAGGAGAATCCGATTTACAAAATCCAACAGAATCATGTAGGAAAACACAGGATCAACAAGAATGCACAACCATGTAAATCAAAAACATTTACAATACCAGACAATGAACTAAAGAAAACGACTATACGCTGTAGGGCTATGCAGGGCCAGTAGTTGGCGAGGTCACTTTGAAAAGAAACACTACGCGTGCCTATAGACTGAGCACGTAATACGCATGCGCATGGTGCCACAGTTTTCACATATTTGCGTTTTTGTAGTTTACACTGAGATGATAACTGTATCATTTTCAAAAACGTGCACTTTCAAACTCGTTTACAAATGTTTGCGTCTCAGGCCCTGAAAACATGTTGTCGTGTTGTTAGTTGAAAATAGTGTAGTGTAAACAGCCCCAAAGGAATACAGAAACTAAACTGAAACAGAGCATACATGTGACACACACAGTTGAGAACTGATTTTATGATGAAGCTACTCTAAGGCTGCTGTTGTATGAAGAATTATTTATGTTTCTTCAGACTTTCAAAATTGTACTGTCTGTTTCTTGGTCAAGAAGACAAAAGTTAATTGAGTGATGCTCAAAAAAGGCAAATAAGACTGTGTGGCAAGAGCGCCACTTCTTGGAAATACAACAGTACATCTGGATCATAAGTGAAGTCAACAGGAAAGGAAGTGGTTTTTGTATTGCTTTGACCCTGAACTCATTCACAGTGACTCTCTAGCACAGTAATACACAGCAGTGTCTTCAGTCTTGAGGCTGTTCATCTGTAGATACAGTTTACTGCTGGAGTCATCTCTGGACACTGTGAACCTTCCCTGGACTGACTGGGAATAGTAGATATAAGAACTGGATGTGCTTATAGTTGCAACCCATTCCAGGCCTTTACCGTGACCCTGTCTCACCACAGCAGCCCAGTAGTCGCTGAATGTAAATCCAGAGGCGGTACAGACCAGCCGAAAAGATTCACCAGGTCTTTTTACCTCAGCCTGAGACTGAGTGAAGGTCTGACAGTGGATATCTGT
Source organism: Leuciscus idus (assembly GCA_021554675.1). Classification (NCBI taxonomy): domain Eukaryota; kingdom Metazoa; phylum Chordata; class Actinopteri; order Cypriniformes; family Leuciscidae; genus Leuciscus; species Leuciscus idus. The sequence continues at coordinate 30,161,513 of CM038621.1, forward strand.
GGAAGAGAGAAAAAAGACTAAAAAGTCAGAAAGATGTAAAACTATAAAAAAAATTAAATAAAAAAAAAACCTGTTGTAGTGTGCTTTCTAAAATTATTTATACATATATTATTGTGATTATTTAGAAATTAACAAACCATGTAAAAGTAGTAATATCAGGACAATAAGCGAACTAATTATTGTTGTCATTGCTGTTTGATTCTCGTCTACAGGAACCACATACAGTCAGTGAACATGAACACAGAAATATACATCACAGTTTTGCATGAACTCCTCCTCCAGTCTGTCAATGCTTGTTTGTACCAACTATGTGTATGAAAAACAGGAATTTGTATACACAAATTTATAAATAATGAAGACCATAATGCATAATGAAAAAGTGTAATGGTACTACATAAAGTAAGCAAAAAAAAAAAAGTGTTGCATAAATGTCATAAATGTTAAATGATTATGGCTATTTAATATTTTTAAAGCATTTTTTTTTTTTTTTTTTTTGGATGGGTGAAAAGTGTTGATAGATGGATATGTGATGAGGGATGGTATATCTGATTGATGTGTTCAGGTTTTTGTACAGAACTGTGTCTTGTTCAGTCACTGTGTCTGTCTTGCACAGTAATACACAGCAGTGTCTTCAGCCTGAAAATTATTTCCCTGTAGAAACACTGTGTTTTTGGACGTGTCCTGTGTGAAACTGATCTTGTTTTTTAAGGAGTCTTTAATATCACTGCCACCACCACTGCAAAGATATCCCAGCCATTCCAGTGCTTTTCCAGTGGGTTGACGTATCCAGTGAATACAATAGCTTGATTCTGAAATCCTGCAGGAGATGGAGAATGACTCTTGAGGTTTCACAGCCAAAGATGGAGGTTGAGTGAGCTCAACACAGTAAACACCACCTGAAAATAACAACGGAAGAATGTGTTATTAATTATGCCTCAAAACTTCTGTTAACAGTTATAAAGCTTATTTCATTCCCTTAGTATAAATAAACCATCAGTGAAGCTCACAGGATGCAGCTGCTGTCAGCAGTATAAGAGCTGATGAGAGGATCATGATTTGAAGTGAATGCAGCTTTATTACTCCTACTGATGCACAAAGCAGATACTCTTCTTTTATATAGAGAGCAAGTATTGAATTTGCATACAGCTCTTCGGTTGTCCAAGATTTTGTGGTTGGTCATTTATTATAATAATTGCTTTCCACAAAAGATGACAACATCTGTGACCACATAAACATGAAGAAAACTGGAAAGATGCATTATAGCACTTTAAGACATTTTTTAACTTCTAAGACTGTTTGTTTGTTTTAAAGTTGTGTTAAGGTATAATCTTTTTTGTTTGTTTTTTATGAGGTTAAGTGCTCACGGAAGAGATGGGTTTTCAGCTGTCTTTTGAATATTGTCAGGGATTCTGCATTCCGGATGAGGGTGGGGAGAGCATTCCACCAGCATGGAACCGTGAATGAGAATGTTCTGGAAAGTGATTTTATGGCTTTCTGTGATGGAACCACGAGACGTCGCTCGATCATAGGCTTCTGGTAGGGATGTAGGCTAGTAGGAGTGAGTGAAAGTAGGAGGGAGCTGAGCCTGTGCTCCCTCCTACTGAGATGCACATCAGTAATGTTTCTTTATAAGGCATGTTTATAAAAGCTACTTAAATGTCCTAACTGAACTAAGGCCTTATCCGGGGGCCCGTTCTTCGTACGTCGCTAACTCACTTAGCTGGATTTGATTGTTGGCGATTAGGCATGATCTTGGATTGTTTGGTTCTTCGACGCTCATCCTGAACTTGCTGTCATAGCAACAGGTGCGCAATCTTAAACCTGCTCGCGAGCAGGCTTATTTCATGTTAACAGGATTAGACTGCGGCTTCATAAGCGGAGCTGATACGGGAAGTCCAGCGCAGCGCGATAGTGCACTTTCAGAGATATATCTTTTTTTCTCGTGACTCGTGAGATTGCTGTTTACATTATTAATTTGTTGGAAACGCACATTTATTTTCGACTTGTCGGAGTCGGGCTTTAACTACAGCACAAACTGTTTGCATTGCCCTAAGATTATTTGCGTCTCTTTCCTTTACACTATTGGAGATGCAGAGAACTTGATGGAAAGTGCTGTCTGTCGTGTCATTCGGAGTTTACCTGGCGCTTTTAGGTTTAAAAAACAGTTTTAGTTTTTTTGTGGCATTTCCAAGCCACTTAAGACCCAATGTTGTAAAGCATTTTTTTTTTAGGCTTTTTTTAGCTTTTTATGAAGATCATGCAATCATGACCATGCCGATTACAGTATGTCACTCAGGCTTCACTAACGTGATTGGTACCATATATAGCTAGACCATAGGCTGCCATCAAGGCCTCAATGAAGGGGATTATGTGAACAGAAAGGGGGTTCACAATGTAAATGTGCAGCCCAGTTACTATTGTGATTCTTAATATTCCAGATTAGTAATATTATATCAAATTTTAAAAAAAGGCAGTTGACTAAAATCTTCCATATCACAAATGTGAAAGCAAAATGGCCAGGATCTGTGCATGACTTAAGAAGTTTCAGAGATTCACATTTATTGAAAGTGGTAAGGAAAGTTCCACAATTAAATATCAACCTCACTGTATTACATACACTTATGCTGATCCTAACAGAACTGCATTTTTTCATAGGTGATTATGACATGTTCCTGCCTGCAGACAGGTGTTTTATGACCCCATTCCCTGACCCAAACCAGTTACAATGCAGCTCCAGCCAGGACAAGGGCACAATGAAATAAACTTAAAGGGAAGATTTCAGTGTCTGATAAGTCTGAGGGTTGCACACCTGACAGGGCCTGTGACATTGTTGCATGTGCCATATTACACAACATTGCCAAAAAACCCAAACACTTTTCATTAAATGTTTAATAAAAGACAAATATGCTTAGTTCCTTGAGTTTTATTTCAATTGTTCTTTGTAAAGAAAAGCCAGTGTTCAAATGCCTGCAACATCAGATATTAGACACATGCCTCATGCAACAAATAAAAAAGAAAAGTTGGCTATACACTGCCCACCTGTAGGCCTATGTCTCCTCTGTCTGTGCAGACTCTTCTGTAGGCCTTTCTGTAGATGTGGAATCCTGCAACTTATATTGCAGCCATAAATCATACAAGTATAAATTAAGTAAAGTTATTTATGCACTTGCAGGTAGGCTAGTTCCTCCATATGACAGTTATCTGAGAGGGTTTATTCACTGTCCAGTGCAATGGAAACAAATGGACATTACAAAGTATTATACTTTCTTTACTTTGGAAAGTTAGAAAATGTCCACTTACTGCACATATTTCAGCCACCACTTTATTGGGAACAGATACAAGTGTTGGTGTATTATGAAAAGGTGCACAAAAGAGGATAAAAAAAATATATATTTTTACATTAACATAAGTTAAAAGCAATTCATCATTACTCAAGATTTAACAGTTGAAATGACTATACGGCCTTAATTTAATGCAGCAAAAATTATTTTACAGTGTAGGCTACTAAGATCTTTCTTTTTTTTTTTTTGTGCCTTTTTCTTGGTTGCTTTTATTAACAGACAACCATTTATTTAACAGTGCCTTTTATAAAAGAGACTATAATATAGGCTAACTAAAAATTACCATTATGTAGAATATTTTTGTACTTCACTTTTATTTGTTTCGATGTTCTAGTGTGGTGACTCTGACATTACAATGAACAAAGTAATTATGCAATTATTAAAATACAAATATATAGGCTAATAACGTGATAAAATACATCTAACAAAGTCCACTTCTAACGGATTTAAATTGTCTGCTACTTTTTCCCAGCCCTCTCTGCTGGCTTTTGCAGACTTTGAGGTGTTCCCTGGCGTTTTAATTAAACATTAAAATTCCGAATAAACTTGGACTATTAGTTCTTGCTCTGCTGAGGAGAAAAACTGAGCGCGCCTTTTGGCCACGCTGAGCAGCCAATAGCAGCGTTGCTGATCAATGTTTCTACTATCGATACATATCCCCTTTTAAACCAGCGCATGAACGCGCAATTATCTCAGATAACTCAATCCAGCGATACTAATCATCAGAGCCGATCAGCCCTATACGCACACTACGCAAGGTGCGTAGGGCCCCGCAAATTACTCAAGGCCCCGCCTCCCCTCGTGTCAAAGCGCGTCAATCAATGTTTACAATATCGATGAGAAAAGGAAGCGGAACTATCTTTCTGGGGCCTGTTTCAATAAGGAGGTTCAACCAACTCTGAGTTAAAACTTGAACTCTGAGTTGACTTACCCTGAGATGGGAAACTCTGAGTTTTTGGTTTCAGAACAGCTGAAATGAGTTAGTTCAATCAATTCTGAGTTGACTGACTCTGAGTTAAGCGCGTGCACCACAACTATAAAAAGCCATTATCAATGGAGCACAGATATTATGAGTCACCATGGCAACAGCGGCAGACAAAAAGAGGTCTTCACATTTCTCACCAGCAGAACTGGATGAGCTTCTGCAAACATATGGAGAGTACGAACATTATTTCGTTTATAAGTTATAAGTTTACATTTTAATTACTGTTATACAGTGATGGGTGTAATTAATTACCAAGTAATCTAAATACTGTAATTTAATTAAAGGGATTACTCTTAATTCTTCTGTAATTTAAAGTTGAATCTGATGTAATTGTATTAGACTATAGAACAATTCTGTATAGGCTATTTAACATACATTTTTAAAAGTTATATTTTTTATGTAACCTTCTCCCTCTACACACTTTGGTCAATTCAAGAATAATTCATGCAATTGTATATTGTTTATTTGAAAGCATTAAAAGTGCAGTTTCTTGTCTCTCCTTGTATTGTTCAAGTGTTTAAGGTTGACATGGGATTTAGTAAATAGTAATAAGTAGACCAATAATTTATAAAGATAGTCATTATTACATTAATCTAATTACACTGTTGAAGATGTCATTTGTAGTTAGTAATACAAGTAACTTACCCAACTGTTATAATATCAGAGGTGAAAGAACAGTATGTTATTCAACCTAATTTTAATTTTCATGTAGGTGCAATCCTGCAGGCATTAAAAGAACATGGCAGCAGCTGAAAATTAAATATAAAAACATAATTCAATCAAGTAAGGCTTGAGCATGTCATAGGTGTAGGCTACCTGACTTTACAAACATTTGAGATATTAAATAACTAAAGCATCCAGTGTCTAGCAGTGCAGTAGCATTTTGGGCTGAGGGAATTCCTGGACGGACTTCAGAGCCAGTCCCAAAGATCCAAGGGCCTTCATAAAATGTAAGAGGTTTACATATGTGTTATTTTTTATATAGGCTATTTTTTATATTTCCATTTATTTTACTTTGGGTTAGGATTTTTGTTGGTCCCAATAGATTCTGATGGTAATATCTGTCTTTTGGAGCCTCCTGTCCCAACAGAACCCCAGGCAGTTGTAAGTCGCCTACTCAATACACCAGAAATTATGACAAATAGTGTTATAAAGTATACTCAACCAAATGCTCATCACATGGGGATAAAGAGTGTCTGCTGCCACAGAGAGGCCTACAGAGGTAATGTTAACATTATGTGTCTACACATCAAACAATCTATACATTCACATTTTTTCCACATTTTTATGTGGAGTAGCCTATAGAATCTAAGTTTAAATCTAAGTATAAACGGGTATTCTTATCTCTCCCCGCGCCCCCAGAGTGTGGAAGAACAGCAGGAGGACGGTCCATCAACTTCTGGTGCACAGATGAACAGTTCAGTGATTTCCAGTAAATGCCACAGTTTAATTCTGTAGAATTTGTTTAGAACTACATTATGTAACTCTAATCTACTACTGTATATTCAGTTGCCAGTTAAGGAGTTATATAGACTTCATCTTATAAAAAAATAAATAAAAAAACAGCAGTAAAAAATAGCAATATTTTATTTATTAATAAAAGATTAATTTTATTAATAAAAATGTACTGAAAGAATGAATGAGGTGTTTAAACACCACTTCCTCTTTAAAAAGGGGAGGAGACCGAAAGAAACTCTGGGTTTACCGAAGAAAACCTGCTCCCGACCAGGTTAGGTTCACAGAGTAAGTTACCATGGTAACTGACTCTGAGTATAAGTTACCTCTCTTTCAGAAACGGGCTTGACTTACTCTGCTTTCTCAGGTTTAACATACCTCCCATTCTGAAACAGAAAACTCAGAGTTTCCCTCATTTCAGGGTTAACATACTCAGAGTTTTCACTTAACCTCCTTTCTGAAACAGGCCCCTGGTCACGAAAAGAGAGAGAAAAAAACACCATGAGAGTTAATTGCGGCAACAGTTATCAGGTAGACTTGAGTGCTCTCCTCTCAAAGTTTGATGTCAGCAAAGAACAGTAGGCTAAAGTTAAGTTGATGTGCATGATTTATTATGTTTAATAAACGACAAAGGACAACGGTGTTTGTTTATAAACTGCAGCTCGGAAAAGATAACCGCGTCGCGCGTTAACATGCGATCATATGAACGTGCATGAAATGAAACGCGCACTTTCCAGCAGAAACATCTGTTGTGAGTTGGGACCAGTACAATATGGGCGTGATGGCACTCCTCATTATAGTTTTAAAACAAGACGATGATTATCTAGTCGCTAAGTCAAGGTTTAGTTACAACTCTGCACTAATGCAATATGGAAAGCAATGTATTGACATTGACTATTGATAGGCTCCATTGAATTTAAAATGTTGATTGGCTGGAGATTCTGGTCAATATGGATGCACATCCCTCAGTAAATAATAACCATCAAGAATCAAGAGTATCAAGAATTACTTTTATCATTTAAAAACACAGTGACATGCTATGGCGCCATTTTAGCTTTTATTCATTCACAGGATATGCATTTTTGATATCAATAATTCAATTTGTACTATTTAAAATGTGAATTCTTGATATTAAGAATTAACTTTTTACTAGTAACAATGTCTTCTGATATCAGGAATTACATTTTCACTAGAACTAGTTAAAGAAGGGATTGTAGTGGGAACACTGGGGTGTCAGGTGTGACTGTGTGGCAATGGCAAATAGTTCATGGCTCACGGGTCAGGTATGAGGGCCCCTAAACAGAATTTTGCTTAGGGCCCCAGGGAGGTCAGGATCGGCTCTGCTAATCATAACTGGCAGGTGTGTTCGAAGAACCTAATTAGCCAGATCATGATTACCACGATGATATCATCTTGGATGTCTCATTAGATCTCGGATGTTCTAAGCAACGTACAAAGAACGGGCCCCTGGCTTAATCTAAGCCCTGTCTGTGAAACCAAGTCTAAATCAGCAGTCTTAAGGTAGCTTAACCATTAAAATATGTTCTTGTGTTTGTGTGTTTGTAAAAACAAAACAAAAACAAAAGGTTTTTCTTTGTTTCTTTTGACTCTTTTATTTTTATTTATTTATTTATTTATTTATTTATTTATTTATTTGTGAAAATTATCTGAAAATAATCATCTTTGATCAATGCAATAGGCGTATATAGATTTTACACACACAAAAAAATCCATACATAAAAAGAAAGCAAAGAAAAAAACAAAAGTTAATTTAGTGATGCTCAAAACAGTCAGATAAGACTGCTTGTCAAGCGCCACTGCTTGGAAATACAACAGTACATCTGGATCATAAGTGAAGTCAACAGGAAAGGAAGTGGTTTTTGTATTGCTTTGACCCTGAACTCATTCACAGTGACTCTCTAGCACAGTAATACACAGCAGTGTCTTCAGTCTTGAGGCTGTTCATCTGTAGATACAGTTTACTGCTGGAGTCATCTCTGGACACTGTGAACCTTCCCTGGACTGACTGGGAATAGCTTATAGGAGAACTGGATGTACCAATAGTTGCAACCCATTCCAGGCCTTTACCGTGACCCTGTCTCACCACAGCAACATAATAGCTGCTGAATGTAAATCCAGAGGCGGTACAGACCAGCCGAAAAGATTCACCAGGTCTTTTTACCTCAGCCTGAGACTGAGTGAAGGTCTGACAATGGATATCTGTGGAAGAGAGAGAAAAAAAAACTTAAGAGTCAGCAAAATGTAAACTTGCTAAAATTAAATATGCATTGATAAATTATTATTTATGAATGAGTTACAGACCATGTAAAAACAGAAATATCAGAATTGAACTGATTATTGTTGTCATTGCGGATTATTGCTGCTCCTCTACAGGAACCACATACAGTCAGTGAACACAGACACACTCCACTGGTACAAAGCACATATGGGAAATATGCATCACAGTTTTGCATAAACTCCTCCCCCAGTCTTTCATTGCTTGTTACCTTTGTTTATGAAAAACAGAAATTTGTAATATAATATATATGTGTGTCCTGCGTGAAACTGATCTTGTTTTTATTGAGTCTTTAATATCACTGCTACCACCACTGCAAAGATATCCCAGCCATTCCAGTGCTTTTCCAGTGGGTTGACGTATCCAGTGAATGCAATAGCTTGATTCTGAAATCCTGCAGGAGATGGAGATTGACTCTTAAGGTTCTCGTCAACACTAGACCCATTAATACTAACACTAACTATTCTATATATCTATTTATATATATATATATATCTATATATCTATAAATAAATAACACCTTGCTAAATGTACTGAGCAAACTGTCACAGCAATTACATATTGTTACCCTATTGTTGGTTTGGTCACTTCTATTGTTCTCCTCATTTGAATAAAAAGTGCCTGCTAAATGATGAAATGTAAATGTAAGTTATGAAGCCCATTTTATTGCTTTAGAATTTAAATAAATCATCAGTGAAGCTCATGCAAGCAGTGTAAGAGCTAATGAGAGGATCATGATTTGAAGTGAACGCAGCTTTATTACTCCTATAGATCTACAAAGTAGATACTTCTCTTTTGTATAAAGAACAAGTAGAAAAATTGCATACAGCTCTTCTGGGGCCCGTTCTTCGTACGTCGCTAACTCAGTTAGCTGGATTTGATTGTTGACGATTAGGCATGATCTTGGATTGTTTGGTTCTTCGACGCTCATCCTGGACTTGCTGTCATAGCAACAGGTCCGTAAGCTTAAACCTGCTCGGGAGCAGGCTTATTTCATGTAAACAGGATTAGACTGCGGCTTCATAAGCGGAGTTGATATGGGAAGTCCATGGGGAAGTCCAGCGCAGCGCGATAGTGCACTTTCTGAGATGTATATATTTTTTCGTGACTCGTGAGATTGTCGTTTAACACATTATAAAATTGCACATTTATTTTCGACTTGTCGGAGTCGGGCTTTAACTGCAGCACAAACTGTTTGCATTGCCCTAAGATTATTTGCGAGTGGCTCTTTCCTTTACACTATTGGAGATGCGGAGAACTTGATGTTAAGTGCTGTCTGTCGTGTCATTCGGAGTTTACCTGGCGCTTTTAGGTTTAAAAAACAGTTTTAGGTTTTTTTGTGGCATTTCCAAGCCACTTAAGACCCAATGTTGTAAAGCAGTGTTTTTTAAAGCAGTTTTTTTTTTTTAGGCTATCATAATTTTTTATGAAGATCATGCCATCATGACCATGCCGATTACAGTATGTGTCACTCAGGCTTCACTAACGTGATTGGTACCATAGACTTTAGGCTACCATAGACTGCCATCAAGGCCTCAATGAAGGGGATTATGTGAACAGAAAGGGGGTTCACAATGTAAATGTGCAGCCCAGTTACTATTGGGATTCTTAATATTCCAGATTAATAATATTATATCAAATGTAAAAAAGGCAGTTGACTAAAATCTTCCATATCACAAATGTGAAAGCAAAATGGCCAGGATCTGTGCATGACTTAAGAATTTTCAGAAATTCACATTTATGCACATTATTTGAAAGTGGTAAGGAAAGTTCCACAATTAAATATCAAGCTCACTGTATTACATACACTTATGCTGATCCTAACAGAACTGCATTTTTTCATAGGTGATTATGACATGTTCCTGCCTGCAGACAGGTGTTTTATGACCCCATTCCCTGACCCAAACCAGTTACAATGCAGCTCTAGCCAGGACAAGGGCACACAATGAAATGAACTTTGGCTAACTAAAGGGAAGATTTCAGTGTCTGATAAGTCTGAGGTTTGCACACCTGACAGGGCCTGGGACATTGTTGCATGTGCCATATTACACAACATTGCAAAAAAAAAAAAAAAAACACTTTTCATTAAATGTTTCATAAAAGACAAATATGCTTAGTTCCTTGAGTTTTATTTCAATTGTTCTTTGTAAAGAAAAGCCAGTGGTCAAGTGCCTGCAACATCAGATAGACACATGCCTCATGCAACAAATACAAAGGAAAAGTTGTCTATACACTGCCCACCTGTAGGCATATGTCTCCTCTGTCTGTGCAGACTCTTCTGTAGGCCTTTCTGTAGATGTGGAATCCTGCAACTTATATTGCAGCCATAAAGCATACAAGTATAAATTAAGTAAAGTTATTTAAGCACTTGCAGGTAGGCTAGTTCCTCCATATGACAGTTATCTGAGAGGGTTTATTCACTGTCCAGTACAATGGAAACAAATGGACATTACAAAGTCTTATACTTTCTTTCCTTTGGAAAGTTAGAAAATGTCCACTTACTGCACATATTTCAGCCACCACTTTCTTGGGAACAGATACAAGACTAGTGTTGGTGTATTATGTAAAAGTGCACAAAAGAGGAAAACACAATGTCATTACAATGAACTACACTCGGGAAAAATGTGATCAATAACTCATGGCAAAATATTTTTACATTAACATAAGTTTATCAGTTTTCACTTTCACAAGTCAAAACAATTCATCATTACTCAAGATTTAACAGTTGAAATGACTATACTACTAAGATCTTTTCTTTTTTTCCAGCCTTTTTCTTGGTTGCTTTTATAAACAGACAACCATTTATTTAACAGTTCCTTTTATAGAAGAGACTATAATAACTAAAAATTACCATTATGTAGAATATTTTTGTACTTCACTTTTATTTGTTCCCATGTTCTAGTGTGGTGACTCTGACATTACAATGAACAAAGTAATTATGCAATTATTAAAATACAAAAATATAGGCTAATAAGTGATAAAAACATCTAACATGGCCACTTCTAACGGATTTAAATTGTCTGCTACTTTTTGCCAGCCCTCTCTCCTGGCTTTTGCAGACTTTGAGGTGTTCCCTGGCGTTTTGATTAAACATTAAAATTCCGAATAAACTTCGACTATTAGTTCTTGCTCTGCTGAGGAGAAAAACTGTGCCCGCTCTTTGGCCCATAGACTGTTGGCCACGCTGAACAGCCAATAGCAGCGTTGCTGATCAATGTTTCTACTATCGATACATATCCCCTTTTAACCAGCGCACGAACGCGCAGTTATCTCAGATAACTCAATCCAGCGATACTAATCATAAACAACAGGTGTGTTCGAAGAACCGAGTTAGCCAGATCATGATTAGCACGATGATATCATCTTGGATGTGTCATTTGATCTCGGATGTAATAAGCAACTTACGAAGAACGAGCCCCAGTTGTCCAAAATGTTGCGATTGGTCATTTATTTGGTATAGTTGCTTTCCACATAAAATAACAACATATGTGACCAAATAAACAGATGAGGGAAACATGAAAGACAGATTATAAGCACTTTAATGCATTTTGTTAACATTTAAGATTGTTTAATAAACATATATTTTAACTTGTCTGTTGGGTTCATCTGATTCCAGTGTCTAATGAAAGTATTGGTAAAATAAGTGTAGGTAGAAATATTCATCAATCATTTTATGGAGAACTGTAAAATCCTCAAGTTCCTCAAGAATTTCACATGGTTCACACAAAGTTGCATGTCCAAAATTCTGTATTTTGTATCTAGTGAGAATTGTGTTTTTTTTTTTTTCATTCAAAACACTGAACTATTTGCCGTATAGTTGCAAATTCCTTCTAATTTCTTTCCATGTGAAGTTAAACTTCAGGGCTCTTGATGACACACAGCTGTTAACCTGTGCTGCCATTCAAACGCAAACTGTGGGTTCCCTTTCAAGGGAACTCGCGTTGCGTCGAAATGACGCTATGGGAACGCTTTGCGTGATGACGTCTTGAAGCACATGTAAAATCAGTCCAATGGTGTGGCGGAACGTCAGAGGCGGGTGACGTCACGTACCAGGAAGCTATAAAAGCCGGCCCGAAACAGAAAACGAAAGCTTTCTGAGTCTTCAGTTGCGCTCTGTGTTGAATCTGTCCTTGTTATTTGGTGTTGTCTGTCTATATTATATATATATATATATATTCAGTATGGCGAGCAAGCAGCAGTTTAGAGTGTGTGTCCATCCCTGCCCGCGTTATTTAACGGGAGGTGATACTCACACTCTTTGTGTTGTTTGTTTGGGTGAGGAGCATGCCCAGTCAGCACTCGAGGGTGGTGACTGTGTGCATTGCGAGGCGCTTCCATTGCGTACGCTCCGATCCCACTTGGCTCGGTTCAATCCCGACCACGTTCCCCAGGGCTTGGGTCCCGCCGCTGCCGAGGCACGGCGTCGATCTCAGACCTGGGGTTCACAAATGGATTTATCAGTGGATGTTGAGACGGGCTCTGCCTTATCTCAACATCCTTCTGATAGATCCAGTGCCTCTCATCAGGGTGTGGAAGCACGCGCTGCGGTTTCTTCCCCCCCGATGGAGGCACCAATACTGCAATTGTCCAGCTCTGAGGAGTTGGACGTTGTTAGTATTGAAGCTGAGTCTGAGGATTCGCCACCTCAGTCTCACGCTTTTGAGGAATTGCTCGATGTTGTCACGAGAGCAGTTCACAGATTATCTATTGAGTGGCCAGAGGATAGGCAGGACGTTCGTTCGAAAAGTAAGCTCGACGAACGCTTCCTGCCATCTCGTACACAGCCTCAGCGAAGAAGCCTTCCGTTTTTCCCCGATCTCCACACCGAGGTGTCGAAATCGTGGGGAAAACCGGTTTCATACAGAGTGTATGCACCACAAACATCCCACTATTCTTCCATTCATAAATATAAAGAATATGGTTATGGGGAGATGCCGAAGGTGGAGGAGACGCTTGCGAGCTATCTCTCTCCAGCAACGGCATCTTCCCTGAAAGCTCCTTCACTTCCCTCTAAGCCAGTAAAATTCACATCATCTCTGGTTCATAAATCGTATGCAGCCGCTGGTCAAGCTGCAGCGTGTCTGCATACGATGTCTATTATGCAAGCCTATCAGGCAGAATTATTGGGGGATTTAGAGGAGGGCGGGGGAATTGGTCCTGACACAGTGGCCGAACTACGCAGAGCCACAGATCTGTCTCTCAGGGCCACCAAGGAGACCGCTAAATCAATCGGGCGGTCTATGGCAGCCCTGGTGGCCACTGAGAGGCATCTGTGGCTCAATTTGAGCGATATAAAAGAGAAAGAAAAGCACGTTCTCTTAGATGCTCCGGTTTCCACTGTTGGTTTATTTGGTGATGCAGTAAACAGTGCGGTAGCTAAATCTCAGGAAGCTGCTAAACAGGCAGCTGCATTACAAAAACTTCTCCCCCGCCGTTCTTTCATTGAGGCTGCTGAGCGGGAGCAGCCTCACTCCTCTAAAAAGAGCGCTGAACATCGTGCCACTCAAAAACAGAGTGTGTCCTCTCGTGCTCCCCCACAAAAATCTCGGGGACACGGAGGGCGCTCTCAAACCCAGCAGTCTTCGAGGGGTAAAACGGATCTGCGGACCGTTATTACCGCCAAGAAGGCTGCTGGGAAAAAGTCCTGATGTCTGAGGGCTCAGGACAAATGAGGGTAGTCCCCCCGAAGCAGAGCGGTTAACACCTCTTTTCACGGTGCCGTCTCTCTTCGGTGCCCTCAGGGGACCGTTCTGCCAACCCTGCCGCCTCCGGTGTTACAGGGCGCAGCGGTCTCCGGCGAGCACATATCTCAAGGTCCACCCGGAAACGTAGTGGCCTCGGGATGCCCGCCCCCTCTGAGGAGGGTGCTAGAGCAGTCTGTTTGGTCGTTCCCTGCCGGTGCGCCGTTACAGGGCGACGAACCGACTACTCAACAGCAGGAGAAAAGTACGGTGCCGTCTCTCTTCGGTGCCCTCAGGGGACCGTTCTGCCAACCCTGCCGCCTCCGGTGTTACAGGGCGCAGCGGTCTCCGGCGAGCACATATCTCAAGGTCCACCCGGAAATGTAGTGGCCTCGGGATGCCCGCCCCCTCTGAGGAGGGTGCTGGAGCAGTCTGTTTGGTCGTTCCCTGCCGGTGCGCCGTTACAGGGCGACGAACCGACTACTCAACAGCGACAAAATCCAGAAACCAGTCTCGAGAGACTGGTACCTCTAGTAGAATCTTTGACAGCGTGGAAGCTACTGTCAAATGTTTCTCGTTGGGTCCTGCAGACCGTGGAAAAAGGGTATTAGATACAATTCTATTAACGCCCACCGCGGTTTATGGGGGTCCTGCCCACAGTGGTGGGCCCCGAGCAGGTTCTGGTTATGGAACAGGAAGTAAACACTCTGTTAGAGAAAGGGGCCATAGAATATGTACCCCCCTCCAACAGGGAAACCGGGTTTTACAGCCGGTACTTCATAGTTCCAAAAAAGGACGGGGGATTGCGTCCCATTTTAGATCTTCGAGTTCTGTGCGAGTCAGCCATGCAGCTCAAGTTCAAAATGTTAACCTTGAGACAAATCGTGCCACAGATCAGGTCCGAGGACTGGTTTGTCACGATAGACCTCAAGGACGCATATTTCCATCCGTCTGTGTCATTGGAAGTTCCTGAGGTTTGCTTTCGGGGGCAAAGCATACCAATATCGAGTTCTTCCATTCGGCCTGGCTTTATCACCCCGCACTTTCACCAAATGCGTGGATGCAGCTCTGGCGCCTCTGCGCCTCCGGGGTATTCGCATCACGAACTACATCGACGATTGGTTGATTTTAGCTCAGTCGCATTAGTTGGCGGTTCAACATCAAGATGTTGTTCTCGCCCATATGAAAGAGTTGGGGTTACGGCTGAACGCCAAGAAGAGTGTGCTTTCTCCATTTTTAGAGGACCACTTTTTTAGGCGTGGTTTGGGATTCAGTGTCGATGCAGGCGCGCCTGTCATCGCCACGCTTCGATTCCATCCTGGCAGCTGTGAGAAGTGTAAAGCTAGGCCAGCTACTCACTGTCAAACAGTTCCAGAGACTGTTGGGTCTCATGGCAGCAGCTTCCAACGGGATACCTTTTGGACTGCTGCACATAAGGCCCCTGCAGTGGTGGCTCAGGACCAGAGGGTTTTTCCCCGAGGGGCAACCCATTTCGCACAATCAAGGTCACGCGGTGATGCCTACGTGCCTTGGTTATGTGGAAGAAACCGTGGTTCCTGTCCCAGGGCCCAGTGCTGGGAGCTCCTTGTCGTCGCAAACTGCTAACGACGGATGCTTCCCTCACGGGTTGGGGAGCGATCCTGAGGGTCGCTCATCTCAAGGTCTGTGGGAAGACCATCATCGTTCCTGGCATTCTATAGCCTAGAGATGTTAGCTGTCTTCCGGGCTCTGAGGAGCTTTATCACAGGTCTCAGGGGACACCATGTGTAGTACATACGGACAACACGTCGGTAGTCGCCTATATCAAGGGGGTTTGCGCTGGCACGCCATATCCTCTTGTGGTCCCAGGGGAAGTTGCTGTCACTCAGGCAGCCTACATCCCCGGGGTCCAGAATATAGGAGCAGACACTCTGTCGAGGCAGGGGCCGAGGCCCGGGGAATGGTGGCTCCACCCCCGAGGTGGTGGAGCTGATATGGAAATTAAGTGGATCTGTTTGCGTCTCGAGAGACGTCTCACTGTCCACTTTGGTTCTCCTTCACGCATCCAGCTCCTCTGGGACTGGATGCTATGGTACAGACGTGGCCGAGGCTACGTCTGTACGCCTTTCCCCCAGTTGCTCTGCTCCCGGGAGTTCTGGAAAGAGTTCGCAGGGACCGGGTTTGCCTGCTTCTTATAGCCCCGCGCTGGCCGGGCAGAGTATGGTTTCCCGATCTTGTGTCCCTCCTCGACGGGCCTCCTCTGGAGCTACCCGTCAGGAGGGACCTTCTGTCCCAAGCAGGGGGCTCGATTTTTCACCCCCGACCAGAACTGTGGAACCTGTGGAACCTGTGGGCTTGGCCTCTGAGGGGGCCCAGCTCATAGAGTCAGGTCTCTCAACTGAGGTTGTTGAGACCATTCTACAGTCCAAGCTCCCTCCACGAGGAAACTTTATGCCCTGAACTGAAGAGTATTCACCTCTTTGTGTAGTGACCGTCGGTTGGATCCAGTCAACTGCCCAATTGGTACAGTTCTGGAGTTCCTGCAGGACCGGTTCACTGCAGGTCTGACCCCGTCCACTTTAAAGGTTTATGTGGCGGCCGTAGGTGCTTACCACAGTCCTTTGGGTGGAATGTCTGTGGGGAAAGACCCCTTTGGTATCTCGTTTCCCTCGTGGCACTTGGAGGTCCTCCTCCCTTTCGAAATCGGCGAATAATTTGCTTTGCCCTGTTCGGGCGTTAGACGCGTATGTCCACAGAGCTGCCCTGTGGCGTAAAAGTGACTTTTGCTCCCCTAACAAGGGAGGTCCAGTGTCTAAGCAAAGGATGAGCAAGTGGGTGGTTGAGACTATCTCACTGGCTTATGAGGCGGCTGGACAGCCTTCTCCTTTGGCTGTCCGGTCGCTCTCTACTAGGAGTATGGCGGCCTCTAAGGCCCTTATATCAGGAGTATCGTTACAGGACGTCTGTGGTGCGGCAGGCTGGTCCTCACCGCACACCTTCGTCAGGTTCTACTCTCTGGATTTAGACTCTGCTCCAGGGTCTCATGTTTTGTCTTCTTAGTGCTGCTCACATGATTACACACAGGACAGACATTTGTAGCTATGGAGGCGTTGGTATAGACGTTCCCATAGCGTCATTTCGACGCAACGCGAGTTCCCTTGAAAGGGAACGCCTCGGTTACGACTGTAACCTCGGTTCCCTGAAGAGGGAACGAGCGTTGCGTCGCCTTGCCATATCTCCTTCATGCCTGTCAGCGCGACTTCAGACTTTACGAAGCTTTCGTTTTCTGTTTCGGGCCGGCTTTTATAGCTTCCTGGTACGTGACGTCACCCGCCTCTGACGTTCCGCCACACCATTGGACTGATTTTACATGTGCTTCAAGACGTCATCACGCAAAGCGTTCCCATAGCGTCATTTCGACGCAACGCTCGTTCCCTCTTCAGGGAACCGAGGTTACAGTCGTAACCGAGGCGTTTCAGAACCCTATAACAGTGCTTCACTCAATTTTAAAGAACTTTTTAAACCAAAAAGGTTCTATATAAGGAGATTATTAAAAAAAAATTATAAAGTACGTTCATGAGCTGTTTAATTCATAAAATGTAATTATATAAAAAAAAAATGTATGCATTAAAATGACATCCAAAATTATCCCATGATGGGAACCTCTAAAAGGTTAGCGCCTGCAAAATCCTTTAAGGAGAGTGTATGATGCCAGATGATTGCCAGTGATCAAAAAATGTAGGAGTGTGATTTATGAATTTATGAAGTAATTTATTAAGTTTACTGGGTTTGTAGAACACAGAGAATCTACACAGGCAGTTCTGTCTGCACCAAATAGTGCAAAATGTCTAATGCAAATACAATTAATGTACCAAGATTGAAGCTGAACAGCAGAAGTAGATTAATGATGCAGCAGTCACATAGCACCTGAAGAAAGACATATTATAAAATGCAAATAAATGATAAATGAAATATTCAAGAAACTTGTATTATATTCAGTTTGTGTATTTCCAAACAGTCTGGTATGGAGAAAATATAAGAATTATTGCACAGGTCCCCAGACAATTTGTGGCACTGTGTATTTCGTGCACAATAATATACCGCTGAGTCCTCAGTCTGAAAGTTTTGACCTCGTAAGAAAACTGTGTTGCTGGAAGTTTCAGCTGTGAAGCTGATCTTATTCTTCATTGTGTTGCTGGTGCCGGTATCACCAGAACTACAGAACCAGCCTATCCATTCCATCGCTTTTCCAGTTAACTGTCGTATCCAGTTGGTACAGCCTCCTGACGCTGAATATCCTGTAATCTTGCAGCCGATGGAAAATGATTCCCCAGGTTTTACCACCATTAGAGCAGGCTGAACTCAATGCAATTACCACCTGGGAATATCCATTTAAAAAATATTGTCATTGATTGAATTGAGTTATGCACATTGTCACTCTCAAAATTAACCTGGACTAATTGTATTTTAAAGGACAAGCATCTGAAATACATTAATAAAACAGTATAGTGTTACAGTGTTGATTCTGATACTCACTGAGCGCAGTAGATAAAATCATCACCAATAATATAAAGTACATGATTCTATCTGTCTGAAGTCTCTCAGATGGGACCTGTGACTCTCCACCACAGGACTTGAAAAGCTCTTTATTGTGTCTGTATGCTCCTGTTTACATAAGGAAGGAGATTTGCATCAATGCTTTTTAGTGAACAAATTAAATTAAAATGACAACACTAAAATTAAAATGTCCCTAAATAAAAATGACAACATTTAAGTCTATTTTGCTTATTATAAATGAGTCATTAAAATGATCAAATATCTTCTGTTTGTTTCTTTTAGACAGTGGTTTTATTAAAAATGATAACAAGGATGATCAATCTAAATATAGAAATTCCATCTGTCATTATTCAGCACATGAACAATTTACAGATCTCAACGCAGCACTACATAAATACAAATTTGGTGTACTTTTATCCTTTTTAAATAAATGGGAATACATATCCTGTGGCACCTATTGCATTGATCAAAGCTGTAACTGAAATTTTATAAATAAATTATTAAATATACTTTTTATAAACACACTGTAACAGATCGGTGGCTGTAATGAGCGCACAACGCAGGGGAATCCGAGCAGTAATTTACAAAATCCAACAGAATCATGTAGGAAACACAGGATCAACAAGAATGCACAACCATGTAA